>CM032882.1:910516-1310192 GCA_019176425.1 Megalops atlanticus
GTTTGTTTTTACTAAACATGCAAAATGTCTCCAAAATCGGTGAATTGGCAACACTGCTAACGTGCTCAAAACACTTTAACAAACATGGCCGCTGTTCGACTATCTGAAGGGCTACATTCATGACGTTGCACCTAAATACAACCCCACGCTACAACTCATTTGATTGGTTAAGCATCCTGTCATTCATCAGACTGGTGAAACTGGTCAAAAACTGTTTTAGAGGTGGCCAAATTCAACCTTTGCCCATGGCTACGCTGTTCAACGTATCAAAAAATACCTTTGCAGAATAAAATCAAGACATCTGTGACCACATGTACACCAAATCTGAATTGAATCCAATGAACCGTCTAGGAGCACTAGAGCTGAGATGGCTGAAAAAGCCACTCTTTCTGTTGCCAGATGGTGGCGCTATACCAGGGTGTGACTCTGGGCATGTGGATATCATCATAACCATCATAACCAAAAACCTGTGAAGTTTGAGCCGTATCAAGAAATGTATGGAGAACTTATGACAAATTCCCTTTTTGTGTGGCGAGACATATAAATTCATTGTTTCGCCATTTCAACACCATGCAAGATATGAAAAATCCCTTCGCAATTTAGCATCAGGAATGTCTTGGCATCATACTGAGAAAATTTGGTATGAATCAGATGAATCCTCTAGGAGGAGTATTCGAAAGTTCGGTGCCTGTGAAAACGCACAAAATCCAAAGTGATCAACTTCCTGTTGGGCAGAGTTAAGGGGTGTGATTGCGAAATTTCTTCATCTTACGTAGACCAATATGCCTACCAAGTTAGGTGCATGTGCGTAAAATTGGACGCCCGCAGTAAACACATTTGACAAAGGGGGCGCTATCGAGCCCCCATGCCACACCCAGGTCCAAGCTTTTGATAAACCCCGATTCACGCAACTTCTGATGTGTGTGCCAAATTTCATGAGTTTTCGTGCATGCCAAGCACCTCAAAAAGGCCACCAAAGTCGGAAAATAATAATAATAATAATAATAATAATAATAATAATAAGAATAATAATAATAATAATAATAATAATAATAATAATAATAATAATAATAATAACCCCAACGGATACAATAGGGCCCTTCGCACACTCAGTGCTTGGGCCCTAAATATAGCCGCAAGCGGCGATCATCGGGGTCCAAGCAGAAGTGCAAAAGTTGCAACCAATGTTGGAATTAGAAGTGGTTCAGTGGCTTCAATCGGAGATATAAGCGGTGGAATTTTAGGAAACGTTAAAAATTGACACATGATATTCAGGCTCTGTCATGTCAAATTACATCTAGTCTATTTGTAAAACAGCTCAATATCCCCTTTCCAACCGATATAAAGCATATCTAATCTGACAGTCATGTAACCTTCACTGTCACTTCAATCCATTACATTTCCAAATAATTTAACCAACAGGGTAATGCAATAAAGTAACAAAACAGTTGTTTGAGAGATATATTGAATTAAACAACTTCCTATATATCTGCCCTCTCGGGAATGTCAAGACATGTTCATATTAAATCACAGCATGTTTTAACCTCCAATATGTGAATATCAGACATGAACCTTCTCAAACAAAGAGGTAACCAAATACACATTTTTGGCAATGACAGTATTGCATCCACAAATATTAGGAAATTGGAATACTCCCTTGGGTTTCAATCTTCATATGTGTAAAAAGGTTTGTAACGCCGGGACTATGGATGCACAAGATTCTGAGAGCATGTGTGGATCACCTGCAAAATGAAATGGATGGCATCTTAGAAATGATTTGATGAATCAAAATACCTTTTGGTCGACAAGGTCTGTAGATCTTGCATATGAAACGAAATGTGAGCAAATGAGCTTAAGTATAAGTAAACCAAATTTCAGATTTTTATCTTAAGCGGTCGTTGAGATATGGCAATATGTCAGTTGTAGCGCCCCCTATGGACGGAATTTCACGAAATTTGGCGTGCTTCCAAAGATCATGCTAATAATGGAGGGAGTCAAGTTTGGTTACGTTTGAACCTTTACCTCACAAGATATTGGCCATAGAGTCCTTATAGGCCACGCCTTCAAATTTCATTAACACGTAACTTTGAAACGGAACAGAGAATCAAAATTATTTTTACAACTTTTTGTCAGCACGGTCTGGACATCACGTACACCAAAATTTGTGATGATCAGACGAGTGGCCTCGGACGAGTTCATTTTCCTGCCCTTTTTATGAAATCGAAATGGCGTGGAAATTTTGTGGTGGACATTGGTGTGAATGGGCCCATTTGATTTGGGAGTGTACAAGGAATCAGACCAAAAAGAATTTTTGTTCTAACCCCTGCAGTTCCCAAGATAGAAGTTAAAATGTAAATGTGCTTACTCCAGCGCCCCCTTATGGTCGATTTGTTTCATATTTGGTACGTAGCTTCTATGTGCCATTATGAATGAGCCTATTTATTTTCATGAAGATCAGCCATTCGCACTGGCAAATATTGACTGCTGAAGTTTGATTGGCTGTTTGGCAGCCATTTTGTTGAGCGAGCCAATCGGCACTGTAGGAAATGTGAGCAAATGGGGCCAAGTATGAGTACACCAAATTTCAGATTTTTAATTTAAGCGGTTCTTGAGATATTGCAATGTTTTAGTTATAGCGCCCCCTATGGATGAAATTTGACAAAGTTTGGTGTGCATCCAAAGAATGTGGTACTGATTGGGTGTCTCAAGTTTCATTAAGTTTGGACCTTTACATCCCAAGATATTGGCTGTAGAGTCATTATGGGCCACGCCTTAAATTTTGATTGACGTACAACTTTTAAAACGGAACGGCGAATCAAAAATCTTTTCGCAACTTTTTGTCAGCATGGCACATAGATGATGCATACCAAATTTCGTGAGAATCGGATGAACGGCCTCTGACTAGTTCGTTTTACTTTCACTTTCGATTTTTTGAAAATGGCGGGAAAATTTTCATGACGCGAATTGACGGGAAGGGTTGGGTTAGATTCGGCAGCTTTCAAGGAATCAGAGGAAAAATGAATTTTTGTTCTAACCCTTACGGTTCCCGAGATATGAGCAAAAACGTAAATGCGCTTATTATAGCGCCCCCTACAGGCAAAAATCGGTGATTTCACTTGCGCGAGTCATTTCACCAATTTGGAATGTATGATCAAGATTTGGTGCATGTGCGACTTACGGTTTTTGCTGCCCATCGCGTTTCGCTGGAGAAAAATAATAATAGGAAGAAAAATCAGAACAAAAACAATAGGGTTGAAGCTGCTGGACCCCTAAATATAGCCGCAAGCGGCGATCATCGGGGTCCAAGCAGAATCGCAAAAGTTGCAACCAATGTTGGAATTAGAAGTGGTTCAGTGGCTTCAATAGGACATATAAGAGGTGGAATTTTAGGAAACGTTAAAAATTGACACATGATATTCAGGCTCTGTCATGTCAAATTACATCTAGTCTATTTGTGAAACAGCTCAAAATCCCCTTTCCAACCGATATAAAGCATGTCTAATCTGACAGTCATGTAACCTTCACTGTCACTTCAATCCATTACATTTCCAAATAATTTAACCAACAGGGTAATGCAATAAAGTAACTAAACAGTTATTTGAGAGATATATTGAATAAAACAACTTCCTATATATCTGCACTCTTGGGAATTTCAAGAAATGTTCATATTAAATCACAGCATGTTTTAACCTCCAATATGTGAATATCAGACATGAACCTTCTCAAACAAAGAGGTAACCAAATACACATTTTTGGCAATGACAGTATTGCATCCACAAATATTAGAAAATTGGAATACTCCCTTGGGTTTCAATCTTCATATGTGTAAAAAGGTTTGTAACACCTGGACTATGGATGCACAAGATTCTGAGAGCATGTGTGGATCACCTGCAAAATTAAATGGATGGCATCTTAGAAATGATTTGATGAATCAAAATACCTTTTAGTCGACAAGGTCTGTAGATCTTGCATATGAAACGAAATGTGAGCAAATGAGGTTAAGTATAAGTAAACCAAATTTCAGATTTTTAGCTTAAGCGGTCGTTGAGATATGGCAATATGTCAGTTGTAGCGCCCCCTATGGACGGAATTTCACGAAATTTGGCACGCTTCCAAAGATCATGCTAATAATGGAGGGAGTCAAGTTTGGTTACGTTTGAACCTTTACCTCACAAGATATTGGCCATAGAGTCCTTATAGGCCACGCCTTCAAATTTCATTAACATGTAACTTTGTAACGGAATGGAGAATCAAAATTATTTTTACAATTTTTTGTCAGCATGGTCTGGACATCATGTACACCAAAATTCGTGATGATCAGATGAGTGGCCTCGGACGAGTTCATTTTCCTGCCCTTTTCATGAAATTGAAATGGCGTGGAAATTTTGTGGTGGACATTGGTGTGAATGGGCCCATTTGATTTGGGAGTGTACAAGGAATCAGACCAAAAAGATTTTTTGTTCTAACCCCTGCAGTTCCCAAGATAGAAGTTAAAATGTAAATGTGCTTACTACAGCGCCCCCTTTTGGCTGATTTGTTTCATATTTGGTACATAGCTTCTATGTGCCATTATGAATGAGCCTATTTATTTTCATGAAGATCAGCCATTCGCACGGGCAAATATTGACTGCTGAAGTTTGATTGGCTGTTTGGCAGCCATTTTGTTGAGCGACCTGATTGGCACTATAGGAAATGTGAGCAAATGGGGCCAAGTATGAGTACACCAAATTTCAGATTTTTAATTTAAGCGGTTCTTGAGATATTGCAATGTTTTAGTTATAGCGCCCCCTATGGATGAAATTTGACAAAGTTTGGTGTGCATCCAAAGAATGTGGTACTGATTGGGTATCTCAAGTTTCATTAAGTTTGGACCTTTACATCCCAAGATATTGGCTGTAGAGTCATTATGGGCCACGCCTTAAATTTTGATTGACGTACAACTTTTAAAACGGAACGGCGAATCAAAAATCTTTTCGCAACTTTTTGTCAGCATGGCACATAGATGATGCATACCAAATTTCGTGAGAATCGGATGAACGGCCTCTGACTAGTTCGTTTTACTTTCACTTTCGATTTTTTGAAAATGGCGGGAAAATTTTCATGGCGCGAATTGACGGGAAGGGCTGGGTTAGATTCGGTAGCTTTCAAGGAATCAGAGGAAAAATGAATTTTTGTTCTAACCCTCACGGTTCCCGAGATATGAGCAAAAACGTAAATGCGCTTATTATAGCGCCCCCTACAGGCGAAAATCGGTGATTTCACTTGCGCGAGTCATTTCACCAATTTGGAATCTATGATCAAGATTTGGTGCATGTGCGACTTACGGTTTTTGCTGCCCATCGCGTTTCGCTGGAGAAAAATAATAATAATAGGAAGAAAGAAAAATCAGAACAAAAACAATAGGGTTCCAGCAGCTTTGCTGCTTGGACCCCTAATAAGAAAAATCGGAACAAAAACAATAGGGTTCCAGCAGCTTCACTGCTTGGACCCCTCATAATAATAATAATAACGCCAACGGATACAATAGGGCCCTTCGCACACTCAGTGCTTGGGCCCTAATAATCACAACGGATACAATAGGGCCCTTCGCACACTCAGTGCTTGGGCCCTAATAATAACCCCAACGGATACAATAGGGCCCTTCGCACACTCAGTGCTTGGGCCCTAATAATAATCACAACGGATACAATAGGGCCCTTCGCACACTCAGTGCTTGGGCCCTAATAATCACAACGGAGACAATAGGGCCCTTCGCACACTCAGTGCTTGGGCCCTAATAATAATAATCACAACGGATACAATAGGGCCCTTCGCACACTCAGTGCTTGGGCCCTAATAACCCCAACGGATACAATAGGGCCCTTCGCACACTCAGTGCTTGGGCCCTAATAATCACAACGGATACAATAGGGCCCTTCACACACTCAGTGCTTGGGCCCTGATAATAATAATAATAATCACAACGGATACAATAGGGCCCTTCGCACACTCAGTGCTTGGGCCCTAATAATAATCACAACGGATACAATAGGGCCCTTCGCACACTCAGTGCTTGGGCCCTAATAATAATAATCACAACGGATACAATAGGGCCCTTCACACACTCAGTGCTTGGGCCCTAATAATAATCCTTATCAAAACAATAGGGACTTGCACCTATGGTGCATGCGCCCTCCGGTGGACACCGGAGGCGCAGCACCTTCGGTGCTCGGGCCCTAAATAATCACAACGGATACAATAGGGCCCTTCGCACCCTCAGTGCTTGGGCCCTAATAATAATAATCACAACGGATACAATAGGGCCCTTTGCACACTCAGTGCTTGGGCCCTAAATATCAAATCTATAGCCATGTACAATAAAATGTTTGTTTGTAAAACCTCAGTACTGTTGTCTTTTCTGTTTTTTACGGTTCTTTACACTGAATCATTATCTACTTAAGGTCTGTCATTGCTGGCTACTATGTGTGTCTGTGGGTGTTATCTGAAACAGCTGTGGGTTGTTCTCAAGGTGGTGGGTGAATGTTCGGAAAACATTCCCCCTATAGGAGGGTTGAGATGTTGTGTATAATGCATGTCAGTTATGTTAATGCACAACCTAGGGAAAGAGCTTATAAGGTCTTTTCTGAAGATGGATTTGAGATTCTCCACCAAAGATTTAATTCAGTGAAACTATCAACACTGATGGTAGTATACCTTTCAGGGTCGATGCTGATTTCGAGGACTTACCTTTAGGGACATGCACAAATATGCTACCCCCGCTCCGTCAAACTGGTAAAATGCTTCTTCTTAAAAATCCCGCAAAAACTGCTGAGGTAATTTGAAGAACATCTTGCTTCTTAAAACCACTGCAGAACCTTCAGCCAATAAGAAGTTAGATGATCTGATTCATAGCATATATGTGTCATGTGACATGGAAAAGTTGCTGGGTAGAACAGAGCAGACAATACAGTGTGCCTAATATAATATTCACGTTAGTTGGTGAATCAAGAAATTGATTGACAGGCAAATAGATTCATTGGTGGTTGAAATAAGCCCTTAGGTCTGTTTTCAGGAGTCATCAGTTTTTTTCATGTCTTCTCTATGACTACAACTTTATTGAGATTTTTTGGAGAAAGATCAAAGGACAGACAAAAGTAGTAGCCTAGTGATTGTTTTCATGATAAAATCAGATTGGGGTGTTGGCCTTGCGTGACTTAACTGTGGACTAGTTATTTTACCAGGGGACAGGCAGATATCTAATAAATATCCAAAGGGTGATATCTAAGATATATGCAAGAATTGTGATTTGAGTATATACACACCCCAGATATCTAATAAACAAATCCTGAGTCAAAATACTTCAATATTTTCACAGATACTTAAATAGTTTGGATATGAACAAAACACGCTCCGGATATGTTTTGTGTAATAAAAAATATCCAGTCAAAATATCTCCGGATACACGCCTATTTCGTCCAGTGTAAGTCTGGATATGTGGCATTGCCACAGCTGCACTAGCCTGCTTGTTTTGCATTTTTCAGCATGCTACTATTTGCTGTTGTGGATTTTTTGGATCGTGGAGGTGTAGCTATTGTACCCTGCAAGTGGTTTACGGGACCAGGGGAAGATGCTTGTTACTGGCCACCAGGACGAGTCAACATCAGCAAGGCAGTGAAGGATGGACTTGTTCCAAACACAGACTGGCCGCAGTTTAAAGTGCGTGTCTTGGGAAAAGCAGGTAATGTGACTGTTTTTGAGTGGTGTTAATGATAATATTTATGTATCAATAAATTAAACACAAACAAGGCATGCTTCTGAAATAGCAGTTCCTGTTTTTTTATTTGTATATGTCTATCACCTACAGGAGACTATGCCCATGCCAGACCAAAGCTTTTGAAGTCTGAGGTGAACTCTGACTTGCAGACGGAGTCAGATTCTGGAGGAAGAATGGGAAAAGGGAAGCGGAAAAGGAGGTAAGACTATATTTCTCGGATACATAGATTTTAAAAGCAACGACTGTTCATGAAAAGGCTTATTAATTGACTTGCTAATAATGACTGATGAATAGGCTAACAAACAAACAAAAACATAATTGAACTACCAGACAGTTTTTCACCAGGCTGTCATTCAAAATATATTCATTCTAATAGCTAACACAGAGGGGTCTGTCCTTCTATCCAAGCTTAACTGTGTATAGATCCCACAATAACCATAGCCATGATTGGCACCTGCTATAAGACTAAATTATTAATGCTTAAGTTCAACACAAAGTAGTACATTGGAAAAAGTGATGAAGGTGCTGATGAGCTATTTAAATTGAGTGCTTTGCTTATATGGATGTTGCTTTCTTTCAGTCACAAACACTGGTCTACACTAGACTGTGTAATTAATCAGTAAACCAAAGATGTTAACAGCTAAGAACATTTCCTTACGTATTCAGCCCTAATTTGAAACTTACACAACTACATAATTATGCTTCACATTTTGTGCATTTCAAGGCAAATATGTCAAGCTCTGACGAGGAATCTGACGGTGCTGGGCATGATCATCCACCATCCAATGGGCCTTCACCTCCCCTGCAATCAACCTGCAATCAAAGGCTCCCCACTCGCTCAACACCCATCCCTTTGTCCAGCCATCTCCACCTTCAGCAGTTGTTACACCAGACACCCCCCGTAGAATTCTGCAAGGTGCCAATTCTGCATTTAGAGAGGGCATGTTTGCACGCTTCCTAACCCTCCTGGAGGAAATCAAGGAGACGCAGAGGGTTCACGGGAGGATGATACAATCCCTCCTCACACAACGTGATGCAACCACCATTTCAGCACTACCCAAGGGTACCGTCTTCCCCCTAAAGACGGTCTCGGATGTTGAAGCAATGGAGCAGAAATTGGCAGACCCCACTTTCCACAAAGAAGTGGTAAATATGTCCTAATATTACCATTTAGCAGGTTCACCAACTGGTTATAGAACACCATACACTTGGACTGAGTTCAGTAAATAAATGTCAGGCATATCGATACCAATGTCATAAGTGCCGGCTGCCGGCTGATAGTCAAATTGCTAGTTAACCTCCTGAGTATAAACAACTTCATCAAAATGGCAGCGTCCGGAGTTCTTACAAAAATGTTCTAAAATGAAAATATCTCCAATACTGGACTTCTCATGTCAAGTTGGGCTTTCTGAAATAAGACACAAAGAATTTTCCAGCAAGCCTTAGAGTGCTTCTGTGTTGTCTCCCCCTTTAATGATTCCCTTGTTTTCCCTTAGGTTGCCATGGTGGCAGATATTGGAGGGAGTACTGTGGATGAAGCCACAAGGAGAATGATGGCCTTCCTTATGGACCACCCCTTATCAAGAGAGTGCAATTTTGTTGGGTGTCATGGAAAGCGAGAATTCCGGGGACTCAAACTCTTTGAGGTCTTATACAGTATGTTTACCTGCCATAGAATTATTTATAACATATTTATGTCCAAACAGAGGTTATTCAGTAGAGTTAAGCTGTTCTTCATAAATCAGCGGAAACAAATCAATTTCATATTGTATGCAAACAAGTGATCACCAAGACAATTGTCCATACTTGGGCAGAGAACACCCTGAATCATGATAATATGGGCCAGGTAAACTGCCAATTTCAGTGATATGTTTTAATTAATCTAAGCACATCACCTATAGCACCTAATATACTGTACGTTGATATCCAAAACAATACCATAAGAATGTCAAAATTGTGATAACTGCTTCTTTGTTGCAAGGGCTCAGATATGGAATTTAATCTCTCTTATATGCTCTTTATGTATGCGTTATTCACAGGCAGCTTGAAAAAAAAATGCTCTCACAAACCACATTACAAGAAAAGAAGCTGTGGAGTCCAAGTGGGGAGGGAGTCGAACTGCAAGGGCACGTGGTGGAGAGTAAGATGGCTAAGTCAAGATATGCTGAGTCTTAAATGAAACTACAAAGCACAATATGTTAACATAAAAATAAATCTATGGCATCTTTATGTATTTGGTTCATCTGAAAATTACTGTGGTTGAACTAGAAAACTTGATGACCTGTCGTAGTGTTTCTATATTTTCCGCTGAGACAGCATTTTCACAGCAATTTTTGACTATTTAGACAAATAGGACTTAATACAGTATAAATGCTCTCTGCTATTAAAGTATGCAGTCAGAAACAGTTGAAAGTTCACCTATATTGTAAAAACCTTCTTTCTAATGCTTTTTTTGCCTACAGAGGTTGCCATTATGGGGTCAAATGGTTGCACTCATTAGGCTACCTGGTGGTTTTTACTTGGGTGAAAACAGATCTTTTGTTAAAATACCATTCTGTGCTGTGTTGGTTGCCACAGAACTCACTACAGAACTGATATTGTGATGGAAATAGTAGTAGTAGTTAATCAAATTCCTCAAAATGAGACAGCTGTAGTAGTGCAGATTTTCTATTGTTTGCTACACCGCTGACACTAGTGGCTTGGGAGCTGAGCAAAGTTGAACTTAGTTCAACTTTCAGAGCGCAACACAAGGCTCCTCAGCAGCAGTTTAGTGTATCCTAGGAACATTTCTGGCATTCTGACCAATCAAAGCAGTAAGATTCTTAATAGAAACTGATCATTCGAAATGATAAGAACGTTAGTGCATAGCAACGAGAGAGTCGTAGATTTATCACCATCTGGGCGTTGTGTTACGCTTTTTGCTGCCACTTAGTTATTTTCAGTGTGATCCCTGCCTTAGTGTGCTATCACTATGAATGTATCATCTAGTGAAGAACGTACTAAAAAGGAGTGAACCTAATTGAAATTTGGCAGATGGTTGATTCATTTATTTTCTCTTTTCAAAGGGCCGTTGGGAGAGTGAGGATAGAGGAGTGAGGAGCTGCAGTGCACCTTTTTTAATAAAATAAAGCATGAACTGTACTACTGGTCTGTCTTAATTGAAGCAATACATTTTACATTTTAGTGTACTTTAAAACTTTTAAAGTAGGTTAAATGTACAATTGTATTTAGGGGTTTACTGTAAAATAAGGTAACCCAAACAGACAAATATGGAAGCCCATATATATATACCTGTTGTGGCCTATAAGAGCACTAGATAAGACCTAGCTGGGTCCCATCATCAACCAATGTAGGCAGAGACTGTAGGCCCCAAATTGGAGAAACCTGGGTTACCCAAGTGGGCCATATATGGAGCCCATCAAGGGCCCATCATCAACCCATCTGGGCTAACCCATGTGGGGCCTCCATGGAAACCAAGGACAAATTTGGCTGGGCCCCAGCTGGGTAGCCCAGATGGCCTCCACATATCAGCCCAGGTGCAACCCATTTGGGCCCCCCATGGGTGTGCTGGCTGGGAGACTGCCCAGCCCTATAAATTATCACAAAAAAAAACATTTCAAGCTCTCTTGTGGGCCCTCTGGTGGCCACAGGGGCCCTATATACACTATATGGACAAAATTATTTGGACGCCTGACCATTACATCAACAGGGACCGTAATGACATTGTATTCAAATACATATACTTTAATATGGAGTTGGTCCCCCTTTTGCAGCTATAACAGCTTCCACTCTTCTTGGAAGGCTTTCCACAAGATTTTGGAGTGTTTCTGTGGGAATTTGTGCCCATTCATTCTGTAAAGCATTTATGAGGTCAGGCACTGATGTTGGACGAGAAGGCCTGGCTCCCAATCTCCGTTCCAGTTCATCCCAAAGGTGGTCGATGGGGTTGAGGTCAGGGCTCTGTGCGGGCCAGTCAAGTTCTTCCACACCGAACTCATCAAAGCATGTCTTTATAGACCTTGCTTTGTGCACTGGGGCACAGTCATGTTGGAATAGAAAAGGGCCTTCCCCAAACTGTTGCCACAAAGTTGGAAGCATAACATTGCCCAAAATGTCTTGGTATGCTGAAGCATTAAGATTGCCCTTCACTGGAGATAAGGGGCCTAGCCCAAACCCTGAAAAACAGCCCCATACCATTATCTCTCCCACCAAACTTCACAGTTGGCACAATGCAATCAGGCAGGTAACGTTCTCCCATCTGACTGCCAAACAGAGAAGCGTGATTCGTCACTCCACAGAACACGTTTCCACTGCTCCACAGTCCAGTGTCGGTGTGCTTTACACCACTCCATCCAACGCTTGGCATTGGACTTGGTGATGTGAGGCTTGCATGCAGCTGCTCGGCCATGGAAACCCATTCCATGAAGCTCCCGCCGCACAGTTTTTGTGCTTACATTAATGCCAGTGGAAGCTCGGAACTCTTCAGCTATGGAATCAGCAGAGCGTTGACGACTTTTACGCACCATGCGCCTTAGCAGTCGTTGACCCCGCTCTGTGATTTTACGTGGTCTTCCGCTTTGTGGTTGAGTTGCTGTTGTTCCTAAACACTTTCTAATGATACCACTTACAGTTGACTGTGGAATATACAGCAGGGATGAAATTTCACGAACCGTCCTATTGCAAAGGTGGCATCCTATCACAGTACCACGCTTGAAGTCACTGAGCTCTTCAGAACGACCCATTTTGTATCACAAATGTTTGCAAATGGAGACTCCATGGCTAGGTGCTTGATTTTATACACCTGTGGCAACGGGTCTGATTATAACACCTGAATTCAATAATTAAAAGGTGTGGACAGATACTTTTGTCCATATAGTGTGTATATATATCTATATATATATATATATATGCTTTTATTGTTGATCTGAAATGTGCAACCAAACCCTGGCCCGGTAGATACCATGCATTCTCTACTGGCCCCGGCTGATTTTAAGAATAGAACAGGTCTTGGGTTGATTCATTTATTTTAATGATAGAAGTCTTATCCAAAAAATGGATATGATTAGAATTTGGGCAAATACCAGAAATGCGGATATTATAGTGTTATCAGAAACTTGGCTTAAGAAATCTGTATCAAATAATTTGATTTCTATTGATGGCTATACGGTTTATAGAACCGATCGTGCGAGTAAAGGAGGAGGGGTTGCTATTTATGTGAAGTCCAAGTTTATCACCTCTGTAAGGCTATCGCTTATGAAGTCGAAAAATTTCCCAGTTACTTGCTGTTAAAATGAGTGTGACAAAGAACTCACACATTACTATAGTCGGCTGTTACAGACCACCTTCTGATTTGGGAGAGGCCCTTCTCTCTCTTTCAGAGGTTCTGCACACGATAAATAAATCAGAATTCATTCCTTAGGTGATCTAAACTGGGATTGGTTTACGTCTGTTTCGGATTCATTTAAAGATCTATTTGACTCATTGAATCTTGCGCAATTAATTAATGAGCCCACAAGACCAAACTCCAAGGCGCCAGATAAATCTACGTTATTGGACCTCATCCTGATGAATACCCTTCATAAATATACTGATACTGGAATTTTTGGTAAGGATGTGTCAGGGCACAGGCAAGGACTCAATTGCGGACACAAGAGCCTCAGGTTCCAAAGAGCTTTAATTAAGACGTCAGGCGAAGTAGCAAAACCAGAACAGGCAGTGTTGGTAACAGGCAGGCAGTCCGCGGGCAAACCAGGGTCAAAACAGGAACAGGCAGGGTCGGTAACTAGGCAGGCTGACAATCAGGCAAACGGAGCAAAATCACGGTCGAGGTACAGGCAGCAGCAGCAGCAGCAGCAGCAGCAGCAGCAGCAGCAGCAGCAGCAGCAGCAGGACTTACAGGCAAAAACACAGCGGGAATGAAACAGGCAAAAAAAACACTGCAACGATCTGGCAAACAAGACAGAGACAAGCAGGGTTGATATAGGGCTGGATTGATGAGGTGATGGGAAGCAGGTGTGCAGGCAGGCAGGTGGGGATGATCAGGTGGGCGGAGACAGGGTGGAGAGCGGGGCAGGGCTGGAACACAAGGAAAAACAAAAGCACATGGACACAATGACAGATGGGGAGAACATAAACACATCAGCCTGGGGGCCCGAGTACTGACAGGATGTCAGTGATCATTGTACAATCGCTTGAATTAGAAATACCAAACTGCCCAAAGCCAAGCCACCTTACTAGGGATGAAACGTTACCGGTTTCACGGTAAACCGTGGTAAAATTCCCGACGGTTAGTATTACCGTTTCAAATTTTAATTATCATTAAACCTGCAGTTGACTACTGCGCTTTGAAAAACTCACATTAAATACTGTGACAGGATGAAACGGTTACCGGTTTCATGGTAAACCACAACGGTTAGTATTACCGTTTCAAATTTGAATTATCATTAAAACCGCGATTGATTACCGCCCTTTGAAAAACTCATATTAAATACTGTTCAGCATCAACCAAAATTAGCAAGTCTCCCAGACACAGACGCGCAGGCGCAGCATGCAGCTTGGGTTTGTTTTGTGTCAGTGAAAACATGGCGGAAGGCAGTGACAGCGCTCCGGAGATTTTTCAGCCTTCTAAGAGGATTAGGCTAATTTGTATTAAGAATGAATTCCGTGTATGTTTGTATTTGCATATTCTTGAAACAGAACACAGTTTAGACCACTTTATTTCCTCCTTCTGTATGAATTTTCCAGCGTAACTACGATGTGACAGCATTATTTGTATTTGTCTGAAGTTCAGTAAATAGTTGAACTCTT
This sequence comes from Megalops atlanticus, assembly GCA_019176425.1. Taxonomy (NCBI): domain Eukaryota; kingdom Metazoa; phylum Chordata; class Actinopteri; order Elopiformes; family Megalopidae; genus Megalops; species Megalops atlanticus. Next base: position 925,077 of record CM032882.1, read on the forward strand.
ACGAAGTCTAGAGTCAGGTGGGGACGCTCTAGCTCACTACTTGCGCCGCACTTCCTGTCGCTCCTTCCCGAATGCCGGACGCAAGATGCTGATTGCCTAGGAGCCAGCCAGGACCCAAACTCAAACAGCTAGTAAACTTATGATGGCTTCACGCAGCTCCGTCTCTCCCATTCTTAGCTCTCCTCCCCCTCGCTGTCTCCCCAACTCTATCTGCAACATGTTTAGTTATTCCTTCTCTGCCATTACTGCCAACTTTACTTGTGATAAGTGCAAGCTAAATACTAGGTTGACGGAGAAGGTAGCAGAATTAGAAGCACGTATCCGCACCTTATATGAGATTAAAGCTAGTGAAAAGTTTATCGAATCTATCTCCGTACCGGATACCTCAGTTAGTCTTTCCCCTAGTTCAACCCTGGCAGAGCCTTCGCAGCAAGGCGAGTGGGTTACGGTTCGGGAAAATAGACGTAAGCGCAAGCCCCCGGTGCACCACCAACCCTCAGTTCACGTATCCAACAGGTTCTCCCCCATCAGTAACACACCTGCTGAGAAACCTGTTAAAAGAGCCCTGATCATTTGCTATTCTATTCTTAGAAACGTGAATGTAGAGACGCCAACGACCATAGTCAATTGCATTCCCGGAGCCAGAGCTTCCAACATAGAAGCCAATTTGAAAGTGCTGTCTAAAGCTAAAGGTAAAAGTAAAGCTTAATTCTCTTAAATTGTTATCCACGTCGGCGCTAAGGATGTCCGCATGAGAAAATCGGAAGTAACAAAGTTAACTATTCAATCGGTGTGCAGGATTGCTAAACAAATGTCGAAATCAGTAATTTTCTCTGGCCCCATCCCCATGCGGCGCGGTGACGAGATCTACAGCAGATTAACGTCACTAAATCGTTGGTTGTCTGAGTGGTGCCCCTCTAACAACATGGGCTTTATAGATAATTGGCACAAGTTTTGGGGGAGGCCTGGTCTTTTAAAACGAGATGGCATCCACCCCTCGAGGGAGGGTGCAGCTATCATCTCTAGGAATCTGGACCATAGTTTAAACTGCTCCAAACCTTGACTCATCAGGGCCAAGGCCAGGCAGCAGACTCTCTGTCCTACACAGATGTCTGCTCTTTCCCTGGAATCACCACTTATAGCCAATCCCATAGAGGCAGTGTCTGTTCCATGACTCTCAGCCCCAAACTTCTTAAAAACACCTAGTAGGGGCATTTGTGCTGATAATTTGATAAAAATTAAATTTGACAAACCTGAAAGTAGTACTTGTAGACAAATGGTCCTTAAGATTGGGTTAATAAATATCAGGTCGTTACAACCTAAAGCTATATTAGTAAACAAATTGATTACTGATCACCAATTTGATATGTTATGCCTGAAACTTGGCTTAAACCTAATGACTTTGTCACTCTTAATGAATCAACTCCTCCTAATTACAGTAATCACCAGGTCCCTCGACCTACTGGTAGAGGTGGCGGTGTTGCTGCTGTACACAGCTCCAAACTCTGAGCCACTTTTAAACCTGGGTATAACTTTCATTTGTTTTAACTGTTAGTACTTAGCTCTGCATATCCTGACAAGACTGCATTTCAGCTATTTACCCTTGTAATAGTTTACAGGCCACCTGGCCCTTACAGTGTTTTCTTATATGAATTCGCTCTCTTTTTATCTGACCTGGTTGTCAATACAGAAAAGGCTGTGATAGTAGGTGACTTTAATGTGCATATGGATAATGAATATGACCCGTTCAGAACAGCATTCTTGTCCATCATCAAACCCATTGGACTCTATCAAACTGTGGATAAACCCACACACTACCGTAACCATACTCTAGATTTGGTCCTCACATATGGAGCAGATATCAGCCAGGTAGAAATTATGCCACACAACCCTGTGTTATCAGACACTGTCTCATCTCTTTCAATTTACCGCTAACGTGCTTCACATACTCGGAGCCCAGATCATCTTCTAGGCACACGTTCTGTTCCCTTACAGCCAATGCCTTTATCGACGAGCTCCCTACATCATACAACCTGCACAATAAAATCTCCTCTAGTTTATGTTCAAACCTTAGCTTAACTGAAATTAATCTACTCACAGACAGTATTGATTCTACTTTGTGTAAAACTCTGGATGCCGTTGCTCCCCTCAAAAGGAAGAAAATTACAGACAAAAAGCTTGCACCTTGGTATAATGACCATACTCATGCTCTCAAACAAGCCACGCGAAAACTCGAAAGAAAATGACGCTCCACCAAATTACAGGTTTTTCTCCTGGCGTGGAAGGAAAGTCTCCTAACCTACAGGCATGTCCTCACAGCTAATAGATCCAAATATTTCTCTACCCTTATTGAGAGAAATAAGGACAATCCTAGGTATCTGTTTAGCACTATCGCCAGATTAACTAAGAGTCCCGCATCAGTTAACCCTAACATACCAGCAATTTATAGTAGCAATGACTTCATGAACTTCTTTGATAGCAAGATTATAAAGATAAGAGACAATATAAAAATTTTCATTGACTTCTGCTTCCTGCCTGGCCAGTCCCATCCCAGATTATGTAGGTATGTCCATTAGGCCCGCCTCTCGCTTTGACTCTTTTATACCCATTGAATTTAGCAACTTTTCTTCTCTCATCAATTCATCTAATAACTCTACCAGCCAACTAGACCCCATACCAACCGGCTTCCTAAGACAGCTACTGCCTGCAATTGACACACCGCTATTAAATCTTATCAATGCCTCCCTAATGTCTGGACACGTACCTCAGTCCTTCAAAGTAGCAGTTATCAAGCCTACTCTGAAAAAGCCCAATCTAGATCCCAATGACCTGTCAAACTATAGGCCCATCTCGAACCTCCCATTCCTCTCGAAAATTCTGGAAAAAGCAGTATCAAAGCAACTCTGTGCATTTCTACACTCTAACAATATCTTGGAAGTCTTTCAGTCCGGGTTTAGACCTCATCATAGTACAGAAACCGCTCTCCTGAAAGTGCTTAACGACCCTCTATTCTCCTGTGATGATGGCTGTATCTCCCTTCTCATGCTACTAGACCTAAGTGCAGCCTTTGATACCATCGATCATCGTATCCTCCTCGACCGCCTCGACAACTTGGTTGGCATAAGCGGACAGGCTCTATCTTGGTTTAGATCTTATCTATCAGAACGATATCAGTTTGTCTCCATTAACAACGAATCTTCTGCTTGCTCCAGAGTAAGATATGATATACCACAAGGATCTGTGCTTGGGCCTCTGCTCTTCTCGTTATACATGTTGCCCCTTGGCGATATCATCCGTAAACATGACATTAGTTTCCACTGTTACGCGGATGATACTCAGTTATACATATCAGTCAAACCCGATGTCCCTCTGAATATATCAAACATGGAGGCCTGCCTAACAGACGTAAAGAATTGGATGGCCCGAAATTTTCTCCTCCTGAACTCAGACAAAACCGAAATATTGGTCATTGGCCAAAACTCAATCAGGAGCAAATTCACTCATTTTACACTGGACCTTGATGGTGTCTCCCTTGCCCCGAGTGCAGTCATCAAAGACCTTGGTGTTGTCATTGATCCTGAGCTGTCTTTTGAAACTCACATAACTAACACCTCTAGGACAGCCTTCTTCCATTTGAGAAATATAGCCAAAATCAGGAAAATTGTATCAATTAAGGATGCTGAAAAATTAATCCATGCCTTTGCAACATCCAGATTAGACTACTGTAATGCCCTCTTGTCAGGATGTGCTAATGTCTCATTAAAACCCCTTCAGCTGGTACAAAATGCAGCTGCTCGAATCTTAACTAAAACTAAACACTTTGAACACATTACCCCAGTTCTAGCTTCTCTCCATTGGCTACCTATTAAATACCGGATCATTTTTAAAATACTCTTACTCACATTTAAGGCTTTAAATGGGCTTGCCCCTCCCTATCTTAAGGACCTTCTTCACCCATATCTTCCGCAGAGAACCCTTCGTTCCCAAAATGCCGGGCTTCTCATCGTTCCAAGAGTGGGCAAAACTACTATAGGCGGTAGAGCCTTTTCCTATCGAGCCCCTCTCCTGTGGAACAGCTTACCCTCCGAGATTCGGGGAGCAGACTCTCTCTCCAACTTTAAGTCTAGGTTCAAAACATATCTATACAGTAAATCCTTCAACTGAGGGACATGGCCTGGTGCTCTTGGGACATGGCTGTGCTCTTATTAATTATTATCTTCTAATCTCAAATATTTTAAAGAACATTGTTCAACTTTAAGTTTTGCCTTTTAACTCTGTCTGCCCAGCGCTGGCCAGAAGCAGATGGGCTCCCCCTCTGAGCCGGGTTCTGCTCAAGGTTTCTTCCTATTAGGGAGTTTTTCCTTGCCACTGTTGCCTTAGGCTTGCTCACAGGGGGTCTCAGGCCTGGGATTATTGTAAAGCTGCTTTGTGATAACTTGTGTTGTAAAAAGCGCTATATAAATAAAAATTAATTGAATTGAATTGAATAGAGTCAATTAGCCTACTTTGCTGTCAGGGGGAACTGAACACTGGAAAACACTTCTATTTAATTCGCCCTCTTCAGCATTATCATGATATTCTGAAATGACCTACAAATTATCTTATATTATGCCAAGACTTTTAGAAAACAACATGCACAAGCAGACTTGACTCTTTCCCTTCCCTTTGCGCTTGATTTGCGAATAACGCATCCTTAGTGTCCTCACTCGGAAATTCATGTCTTCCTTACAAGCTCATTGAAGCAACTGGAGCCGTGCATGGGAATGTTGGACCAGGTAGCTTAGGTTTTGGATTTAAAAACGCGTATCTGCACTTCATTTTAGAGTGTTTTTGTAGCCTGAGAAAGTAATGTCATCCGTAAAAGACATAGTAGACTATTGTACAATTCATTGGATTTATTATTTTAATGTTTATGCAAATTAAAACTGCATAATGCTGCTAATTTTATTTGTTTTCAATATAAAACTTGATGAAATGATTTCAGTTTGTGTATCAGTACTTTTTGAACACTTTCAGCACAATTTAACAATACAGCGATAATACTGATAACCGTGATAATTTTGGTCACTATAATCGAGATATTAAATTTTCATACCGTTTCATATCTACACGTTACATTTTTAAAAGATATTTGAAACATTTTAATGAGCAGGCTTTCTTGCGTGACTTCTTCCATAATATTGACAGAGTAAATCTGATTCCGGATGCTGACTCTGCCTGGGACTACTTTCAAAAGGAGTTTATGTCCGTCTCTGATAGACGTGCCCCCGTTAAGAAATTTAGAATTAGTGGGAAGGACAATCCCTGGTTCTCTGATAAATTAGCTAAATTAATCAGACAGAAAGATGAATCTTGGGCTATTGCTAGATGCACAAAAGCACCTGCTGACTGGAACTCCTTTTGGGTTCTAAGAAGTGTACAAGGATGATCAGGAAGTTTAAATAAGATTTCTACCTGAAAGCAATCACAGTGTAAGGTTGTGAAGCAACCAAGATAACAGTCAGTAAATCCACCCTTTGTCTCAACCGTCTGCTCAACCCTTTGTTTAACACCTAATCAAGGAAACACTATCTGATGACAGTCTGGGGGTCTTCTAGCCATTCTCCTTTTGAAATGGTAAAGTGGCTGGGAGACAGTAATTAACTTAGAGTGTCGACCAAGAGACCACAAACAAATCAAATGGGCTAGGGTGTGAGGGCCGGGAGTGAACTGTTTCATCAGTTTCATCCTTCATTTGCATTCAAAGACACAATCTGACAACACTTAATGTATAAAAGGAGTTTTAAGAAACAGCTTGGGGTTCAATCTGAATCCGCTGAACCCAGAGTGCGTTTCACGCATTTCTGTCAACTGCCGTTCCTGTAAATAAGGAAGTCTTTTCCATGAAGATCGGAATCACATCCTGTTTTTCCTTACAACAGAGAACCTTAATAACCCTGCTAAGTTCTGGAAATTAATTAAAACAGTTTCAAATTCTAATGTATGTCATGTTCTTCCACAACATAATGATGGATTCTAATGAAGTGAAGGACAAAGTTGAAATTGTAGAGTTTTTAATAAATAATTTGTATCTTTTGGTGATGTGGCACAGTCATCTAATATATGCCCAGTTACAGTGAGCACTGATACAGGGCCTCATGTGAACAATTTCTTTAATTTTGAGACCGTTTCTTACGATGAGGTCTACAATGCTTTAAAAGACATATAGACCTGAAAAAGTCTGCACAACATAACTGGGAATTTCACTTTTAAAAAGTAGACTTTCTTCGGTGGCTCAGTGAAAGTGTTATTTTCGAGCACAGGTTGAGTCCTACTCCCCAGATTAAAAACCAGGCCAGCCATTTGCCAACAATGACTGAAAGCCTATTTTGGATTCATTCTGCTGAGGATCAGGATAGGTATATCAGTCTGGGTCTCCTTGTTACTGCATTCTCAGCACCCTGGTATTTGCATGTGCATCTACATGTATATTAGAAGAATCTCAAAAGTGCATATCTCTGCCACAGTACTGAGGTTTCTGGAAAACCCCTACTGTTTTCATCATCTCAAATGTGGTTGTGAGTGCAGTCTATGTGTGATATGTGTGACCCTGTAATATCAGGCCAGAAGAACATGCTCCCACCCAATCAAATACCAATCTTTCAACTTATACTTCACTCCCAACAAAAGGCTGAGTCAGAGAGCTTGTGTCCCTCAGCTAACTGGGGATGTCTCCCCAAAGTCCCACACTGCCTCCTTGGCCTATCTGGCTGGCCTCCTTCTCTCCAGTGTAGTAGTAGTGCTGCCAACTCCATTCTCAAAGCTTTTCCCTCCTCCCACCAGTCACTGCAGTTGACCCAGTTTCTGCAGGCCACTCACACACATACACACACACAAACACAAACAAGCTGAACAAAAGTTTACCGAAAGGGAAAATAAAACAAAAAAGTAAAGCTCCCCCAACTTGCGAGCCAGTGAAGCGAGCCCATGTATTCTCAGACCTACCAGGACTGCACTCCATGTTGCTTGCTCACCTTATAAATGGAGCAGCCCCACTCAATGCAATTAAACTTCGGTAAGATTCATTAGCTAAGCTTGCAGCGACTACTATTCTCACATGCTCTGGCTGGTTCTCCCCAACAGATTCACGTCACCACCTTACGCATATATACATAGCCGAATTCTATATACAACCAAATTCCGTGGAGCAAAAAACCTGCCTGTTGACATTCATATTGACTTGATCTTTAAAGGACCATTGATACATGTCACAGAGTTAAACAGCAATAATGTAGGGACAGCTACTTCATAGCACAGTTATTATCGTATACTAAAACTAAAACTAAGACGAAAACTAATGGTTTTGAGACATTTTCGTAAACTGAAAATAATTTACCCGAGGAAAATGTAAAACTAAACGAAATGATTGCTAAAAACTAATAAAAATAAAATAAGAAAAGAAAAAAAAAAATTGTCGTTATCGTTTCAAGACGGCTGACATCGTATCCATTTAAGGCGGCGGGTGTCACACTCAGGGGCGGTTTGTTCCTTAGGGCGGTCGGGCGACGCACCACCAAATGGGGAAAGGGAGGGAATTTCTAACACATTCTACCACAGTGTTACGCTAGCTGTGACTGTTCTAGACAGTTTGTCCTGCCTCTGAATATCATAGTCCAATCAGCGTCGTGTTCCGTGGAGTACCGCCCCTTTCGGGCGATTTCAGTCTGGTTGAAAATCACCTCGATTGCTCTGATAGACTCTCATGTTAAGGCATTTTTTTTCGAACTGCAGGCGCTGCAATGCAATCTGTATGGGTTCCGGGTGGGCTTGCACTAACGTGCTTTCGTCATACGTAACCTGGTGTAGGGATCGCCAAGGCAGCCAGTGATCTTGTCACATTCAAGGTCAACATAGCTAACGTGACCTCAACTCAGAGCAACTCGATCGTGTCATTAAGAGAAATTCAGAGAACATACAAAGCACAGAAGGGTTTCAAAGACAAAGAATCTTTACTAGAAACAAGTGAGCTTGGGTACAGGAAAGTGCACAACACAGAGCAGCCAAAACTGATCAGTAAACCAAGCCACAGGTAGGGTTCAAATAGCAAACGCATAGGGGCAATTGCTCTGTCAGCTAGCGTAGCTGCGCTTTAGAACTGTACTACTTAAAACGGAAGTATCACGAGTTTAACGCGCAGCTGTGTGTTAAGCTAAACATAATTGCTGTGTAACACACGCACGGGTTCAGCTGATTCGCAGTTAAACTGTCTGGAAACTGGAAGTTGGAGATCTACCCAGAACCAGAACTCGTCTATATAGATATTCTCTGCCAGAACGGAGAGTTAACAAGAATGCCACTTAATGACATCATTTAGGATTCTTTGAGTTGGATCCTTGATGTAATATTATAGGCTATTGTAATTGTTGTTAAGCTGCGTTTTAACGGAACGCCACGCGTAATGTCGTTTCGCTTTCCTCGCGCTGGTTTGAGAGCTTGCCTGAAAAATGAACAAGCGAATTTCGCCCATTTCGTGTCGCTCACAGTTTCGCCGCGATTACCTACGCCCATTCGCCTCCTGCCATTGACTTTTCATGCATTCGCGTCACTCGTAAATTTCGCATTGCACGCAGCTTCAGGCTTATATGTCTTGTGCAATTGACTTCACATCTGCCAAAATAAACTATTTCCCTGCAATAAATAAGACCCTTCCTGGATCCTGTCATTGAAGTGGCTGAAAGGGAACTAAAGTTACGACTTTATTGTAACCCTCTATTTATAAGCATTTTGGTCTGGATCGTGTTTGAATGATTAGCATTACTCAGGGACCTGCATAGACATTTGTTTTGGATAAGAGTGGCTGTGAAGTAAATGAATGTTTGATCGCTAAATTGTTTGTGTGCTATATATATATATATATATATATATATATATATATAAAATTTATTGTTGAAAATTGACGGTGCCGCACAGTGCAAAAATCCTGGTGATGAATAAAGAATGCACTATTTAGATTAAGCGTGTTTTGTCTGTCTTTGTAATTAGAAAAAAACAGCCTACATTTTTTTCAAAGATGTAGAACATTATCTCCGCAAACCTTATAGGACTATATAGAGATATGCCTATATAGCTTATTTCACACAGTCAGAGTAAGTGACGACATAGGCCTACATGGGGCAGACATCAGGCTAACAAAATATTACTACAGTTTGTGGGTAGGATGTGATGTAGGTCTCATTCTGCAGATGAGATGGTTTAGTCTCTCCTTAAACCACTTCAGTATCAAGTTTAAGCAAATACGCACAAAAAGTGACCTCTAGCCTCTCATATGAGATTTCTTGAAGACAACTGAGATCAAGCTAAACCTCAGCAGTAGGTTAAACCACAGGTACCGATGACACAGCAATGGGGTTTAAGAAGCCACGTGACTTTTTCTGCAACATGCGTGTTTAAAACCGTGTTAAACTAAACCACAGCTAAGCTAACGACAGAGCAATTGCCCCATAGAAACTAATTACACACAGGTAAAAACAATTTAACTAGATTAGCCACACACAGTTCAGGCACAAGCTCTGGTGGAAGCTCAGGGAAGCAGCAGGCAGCTGGGCCAGACAGGCTGTCATGAAGACACCTTCTGGTTTTTGCAAGAAGCAGCCTCTGAAACCCAAACATTCTCTTCCCCGCCTCCCTCTGTCTGGCACTGCAAGCTGGCTGAGACAAAGGAATGTGGGCATGTGACTTGGAGCCATGGTTGAACTCCACAACTATTTAGGCTCATAACTCAAAAACCATTTTTTTAAATCGTAACTTTTATAGTTTTAAAAGTACAAGCACTCCGATGGTGAACGAACCGGTCGATTTGGCGTTGGTTTGGTGTTCGTAGAGCGAACAGTTTTGGCACAGTTAGAGCTATAATAAAACTACTACTACTAATAATAATACTACTAATAAGCCACCGCCACAGGGCACAGTGACTGGGAGCTCACAGGCGGAACACATTGGCTTTGTTCCGCCAGGGATAGGGGTGGGCACGTTGGCAGGGTCCCATTAGCAACAGCGACCCCTACTGGTCGATCAGGCGCCTGTGGTCCATGTGCCAAAGCTGCATACAAAATGTCTTCCTCCAACTCATCTCTGTGCTAGCTTAGCTTGTGGACCACAGTGCGAAAGGAAGCAGTGGCTGACATCACGTGTCTTGGAGGAGGGCACGTGCTTGTCCATGCTCTCCCGGATTGACAGTGGAGGTTGTGCAATGGGACCGAGCATCAATGATGACAAATTGGCCATTCCAAATTGGGGGGAAAAATGGAAAAAAATAAGCCACATGAGAACAGTAGTGTCTTTGCCCTACAGGCAACCACACTAATAAATGAGGTTCCACAGATACGAGTGTGAGACTTCAACCTTCCTTCTGATCACTACTGACCACACCTACAGTATGAGGTGTGGTCAGTAGTGATCATGACATTCAACATGACAGTGATCATGACATACAACATGACAGTGTGATAAGTTAGTCATATGACTGCCAATGTTGTGATATGTGGTGCAGTAACATACAGTATGGCATAGTATGGCAGTGGAGTTTATAGATGTAAAAGGCCACACCAATCAACAGACAGACCAAAGATGTCTGTTTATTTCTGAGTAACCAATGACTCACCAGAGTGATTGGATGGAATATATGATACTACCAATCCTAGTTTGGTAAAATGCATGTGTCAATGTATATTCTGTAAAAGCACAAAAATTGTATTTTCCATGACAGCTCATTTTACACCCCTGCTGTCTACACAGCTTCCAGAGTGTGTGCACACTGCATCCATATCACCCAGACCAAAAATCATCTGCTAAAATCAGTAAAAATCTGTAAAAAATGTTTTAAGAAAAATCTGTCGGTATGATAAGGACTCTTCAGAGTATCTTCATTTAACACCATTCTTGTTGAACACATTGGGCTTTTTGAAATGGGTACAGACTGTCATTGGTGTATGCCTTTTCAAGTTCTTTGTTACAGTTGTTAGGTAGTATTTTTACATTCATTTTCGCATACTCAGATATTACAATTTCATGTAATGCAAATAGATTGAGTGAATGATAAATTGTGCTTGCACAGGTTTGAACTGTCAAGATCATATCAAGATCACTAAGACCATCAAAGAGCATTACAATCTCTGGTCAGGCTTATGTAACACACCTCCTGTTTTCCCACTTGTTCTAATGATATCCCACAATGTGCCACCCAGCTTTACATTTTATTGCTGAATCATATTTTTCTTGCTTCATTGTCTCAGTAGATTCCCCTGCCTGTCAAGGTGAAGTGTAACAGAAATATACAAAGTGGTCTATGTTCTATAGTCTTTGGAGAATACTTTGCATATACAGAAAAACTGATGCTGAAGCCACATTGTCATATTCTGAATTCTTACCCATGCTATAATGAGAGTATACATATTGCTGTAAGTTTGGCACTTCTTTGGTAAGGGTTTAGTGAAAATAATGGTCCTGTCTATTTATCCATACAATATTCACAGAAGAAGGCTTTGAGGAAAGAGGCCTTTTTTGAAACTCCAAATACAATGTGAAAAATGCTGGTCCACTATAATTTTGTATGTGAATCATTATAGAAAATGCAAGATGATGAAGTTATTGTCTGTCCATAGCCAAACTGCAATTAATTCATCTGCTTGGTTTGCCTCAAACATTTTTAGTGAAATTTGTCATTTGTACCAATTTTTAAACCATTCCAGCAGATCATCAAAAAGATATGTGTATTCTTTATCATGGGTTTTTCACTGGATTCTCAACTAGTGTGCCCCTGTCAGCCCTCTTCATCAGAGGAACAGGTTGCCACATTCCTTCTGCGGTGTCCCCTTGAGGCCTTGTGACTCCATGCTGACAGATCTAGCTTTTTCTGCAAATGAGATTTTAAGTGTGGCTTCATTGTGTCATATGCCACAATAATGCATTTAACAGTAAAATGTGACCACCCTGTACAGAGAGCTGCTTTTTGATGGATTTTTTAGTCTATATGTAGGGAATGGTGTGATATCATTGTGACGAATATTAACATTTTGGACTCCTACATCTCTTTAATGATCGTTCCAAAAGAGCCACGCAAATAATTTCCAGATTCAGAAATAAAGGCCAAACATAGTAATATTCTGGCTATAGCCTCTGCATGTTAACTACGACTTTCTCCTGACCAGCTCTCTCCTCCCAGAAAATTCATTGTAGTTGTGAAACTGCACCAACCCACTTAGAATGGAATTGTTCTGTCCTGGGATTCTTTCTGTGTCAGATGGGCTTTTCACTCACATGTTAAGAATACCAGTTTTAGGTTCTCACTGAACAACCTACAGTAGGTCCTTCCCAAAATACAAAATTTGATGTTGAGAAAGTGAGTGCAATCTTCTGTCTGATCCTGGAAGTCCATATTCACACCCACACTAAGTCTGACTTTTGAATCCTTATAATCAATATCCAGTTGGAAATGAAAGAACAGTGATCTATATGAAAATTAGGCACAAACACATTACCCACAATCATTACCATTTTGTCATTTACCACTCTACATTTTTTGATTAGATTATCCCAAACATTAAATTCTCTCATAACTAAGTCAGTGATTACAAAATTTACTCCATGACCTCTACCAGAGACTGCAGTGGAAAAATAAACAGCTGAAAATATAAAATTATATAGCATTATACTACCGGGCAATATGAGGCCCACAGATTTCAACAGCAGTGATAGCAGCTCAGAGGAGCCATGCACAGTGCTAATTTCCAAAAGACACCAAGACACTGACTAACATCAGAATCTCACTTTACAGATGAGCAGAAAGAGGAGCATTAAAAAGATTTTATTAGTCATCCCACTCATCATCCTCATCATCCCCTTCGTCACAGTCTTCCTCATCTGAAAAGGATGGAAGCAAGAGAGGAGAGCTGAGACTGTGATCAGTAGCAGGGTCATGTGATCACATTCCTCTTGCTCCAGTGTTTCCTGGTGTCTGATAACAATCAGCAGCCGGTTGCACCAGCAGAGCGTAAGTTCAATCTTTACCTATTTTGAACGTAAATCGACACTACATTCGAGTTTACAAACAACTAAGTTATACCATTGCACCAAATCACATATGTTCGATGTAGACTTAAGTAATATCTTAAAACTTACACCTAACACTAAGTAGGTACAACGTCCGCCGTAAAAAAAAAAGTTAATATGGCTTTTCAGTTTCGGCAAGTGGAAAACCTGCTGCAAAATGAAATGACAATGAGTGAAATTCTTTTTTCTTGGTCTACGTTCACCAGACATGGCCAAGCCTGAAATATAACAGACCATGGTGTTATTATATACATTGAATGAAAAACGAAGCCTAGGCCTACGCTACGTAGGTGAGAGCTAACAGAGTTGACAGGCTAGCATAACACATTTTTATCACCAACTTGAACAATGTTACACTAAAGATTATGGTAATAGGTAAAGGTGAACCTTTTAGCTGACTTTTCTGTTACAATTTTATAACGCTAACTTACCTCTTATTGTTTCTTCATTCTTGTGTAGTTTTAATAAGGTTTGCAACATTTTTATATTTATAAGTTTAGACACATGTCAACATGATTTTGACTTTATTTATTTTTGACGTTATTTTGTTCTTTCTACTGTAGTCTCATAGAGACTTACAATGGAGAATGAGTTACAATGGAGAATTTTTACCTGAGGAGTGGATGACCTTGCTCCTTTTCTGCATGACCATCATGAGCGCTCCCACAATACCCTCACTGCACTCTGCCTGGACTGGGGCTTGGGAGTCTGGACTTTCTGTCACCTGAGAGAAACAGCCACACAATGACTCAACAACAGTCAGCGACTGAGGTACAGATACAGCAGCACACAGCTACAGGAAAGCATAATGACACGGATACTCAGACACAGTTGCCAAGACGTGTATTCACACAGTTATAGAGACACTGAAAGATACAACCATGCACGTTTAAGTTACTGACAAATACAGTCAGAGAAACACAGTCAGTTATTGAGAGATGTTGTCACACAGTTACTTTCATACACAGCCACACATGTCACGAGAAACACAGTTGCACAATTCCTGTGAAAGAAATGAACAGTTACTGACAAACATAGTTGCAGAGATGCTGTTAAAAATCAGTTACTGAGATTGATTTCCACTCATAGTTTGTAAGGTGATCTGAAAAGTAATTACTATCACTTGTAGGCCCTGATATACCACATGATTTTATATGTTAAGTCAAGGCATGATTGCAAATATCTCCAAGAGTTGCATTTAGCAGACGCTCTTATCCAGAGCGACTTCCATCGCAATAGAGCATAAGTGTATCCATTCAATTTAAACAAGCAAGAGTGTCAGACCAGGCTCACAACTCTCTCCTAGACCAGTGAGTATGAGCACTGAGGGATCAGTACAGACAGGGATCTTGACTGAGAAGAGCGACCCCGTCGGGTCAGGACAGTCAGTTGCCCTGTAGATGCAGAGCGCAGTGATCTTGAGGGGACATAGGGCTTGAAGAGGGGTCGTAGGTATGAGTTGTGACGGACAATTAGAAGGGCAACTCAAGAGCTAAATCAAATGTAAAATTATAGTGTATGCACTAACCTGTACTAAAACAGGATCATGGTCAGGTGTGTCTTATCAAATAAAATTTTTTCTGCTCACATTTTTCAGCTTCTTCCCCAGACGGATCTGGTCCAGTAAGGCTCCTTGACCCGCAGGGTTACCCCCGGAGAATGAAGGGAAGTCAGCATTACTGAGGAGTGGAGCAGGAGGGGGCGGAGGGGGAGGAGGGGGAGGAGGGGCACCCATGGAGAGATGCTGATTCAGGTGTTGAGGTGGCAGGGTCCCATGATAGGGGGCAGGTTGATCTGAATGGAGCGGGAGCAGTGTGGAATCTATGAGATAAGAAGACAGAAGCAGAGGGAGATGTATTCCATTAGATTAAATAAAATTATAAACCATCGCAGACACTGAAATCCAACACTGAAAATACAAAACGAAAGGTTTGTGCCATCACACTCTGAAAAAATGATACCCCTTTCTCACACATTCTACCATAATACAACGCAGGGTTTTACACATCACTCTAAATGAGATTCCACTTGGCCTATGTGATTGACACCGATCATAAACAAGAGGGACTTTAAGGATGGTTTCTAAAAATCCTGTCACCCAGAAAGTGAGTGACATCTCCTGTGCCTCCAACCACAGCTGCTTTGTTCCTGATGCCCCCTCCACTGCTCCTACAGCCTCCGCCAATGCCAGTTCCACTTCCTGCCAGGGGATGGCGTACTTTGTGTAGTCACTGACAAATGCTAGGATGCTACCCCTTTTTGCTTGCATGTCTATTCTGGCCAACGCCAGCCTGCTGCTATTGTCCAGCCAGGTTCCCATGAGTCTCCAGCTTCCTCCTGGACTGTTGCCCTGCTGTCTGCCCTTTGAGCAGCAGTTATTCTATTTTCCTGAACTGCTCCTACAACCTGCCTTGGCCAGGCAGTTTTCCATTTTCCTTCCTTCATCTCTCCCTGCTCTATTCGTCAGTTCCTCTGTGCTACCCCTACTCCATCCACCTAAGCCACGGCAAAACCTTTACCCATGCCCCAGCCTGTTTTCCTGTACATGAATTGTTTTTGGTAAAAGCCGTTACTCACTTCCAACCAGACCAGAGTCAAATGCAATGGCATTTAAGTATTTGTATTTAAAAATGCTGTTTTTCACAAATGCGTTTTATTTGAAGTGTTTTTTTTGAGAAACCAAATGCTTATATTTGAAGTATAATATAAAACAGAGATGATGAAGAAAAGTCTACATCCTATTCTACCATCCATCCTACTCATCCAACCGACTGATGTTTAATTTCCCAAGCATGAGAGGTGCTTTGCTTACCTTCTTCAGTATACCATCAAAGACCATCTGCTGATTACCATAACAAAACCATCTTAAAACCTTTGAACACTGTCTCTTACTGTTACAATCTACTGTTGCCCATAATCTCTTGGATGGGGTAAATCATTGCAACATGCTACTGTCACAAGATGGAATTCCTAGCTCAATTCACTTCATTTCTTGAGTCTGATGTAATAAAGGTAAGTCTTTAGTCATCAAGCTATTCATTGAAAAGAGAAATGAAGCTGTTGATGTCTTTATGCCTCAATCATTTCTTTTCCAAGTACAAAGGTAAATTCAGCAACAGCCTGAAGGCATGAATTGAAAAGTGTCTTACCATGTATGAAGAAAATAAATAAAAAAAAATGGCCTCAGTCTCAGTGCACTGGACTCGCTGTTTGATTTTATGGAGTAGCCAAGCTCCCACAATTAGGAGGAAGGGATGCTGGAGGGGTTGCTGTCCATGGGGAGATAGGAGTCAGAAATATCTAATCCCAACTTGTCATTTACAAATGATCTCATTCATGGTCTAAGGCTGTTAAGTTTTTTGCTCCAAATTAAAGTCAAGTAATTTAGGACATTTTGAGATCCGGATCTCCATGCCTCCGAGAACGATATTGTGGACATTTTGCTGAAGAAGGGAGTGGTATAAGAGCAGATCAAAAATATGTGATTACCTGTCCAAAGCTTTGTTCTGGATTTTCCTGAACAGTTATCGTTGGAATTCCTTGATGTTCTTAATTCTGTCAAGTTTTCTGCTTCAGTTCTATTGAATTTATCCTCTTACCTCATCTCTCAGTCCTGTTCTAGAAGTCAATTGCTCAGGCTTTTGGATGACCTTAATTTTACCTTTACATTACATGCATTTAGCAGATGCTCTTATCCAGAGCAACTTCCAGAATAATGTAACATAAGTGTATCCATTCAATTTAAACAAACTACAGTATCAGACCAGGCTAACAACACTCCCAGACCAGTGAGTGTGAGCATAATACTATTTGAACCCTACCACAAGTTAACTTGTGCAATCTCAGTAGCCAAGTATACTACAATACAACAGTCCATAGAACACATAATAAAAATACATCACAACACTACATATAAATTAACATAAAATACTAGAAGTAGCAGGTGTCAGGGGGTGGGGATAGAAGTGGAACTGAGATGCAGTCTGAAGAGGTGGGTCATCAGTCTGCGTTGGACGAAGGCTAGTGATTCCACTGTCCCAACCCCCGTGGGGAGTTCATTCCACCACTGAGGGATCAGTATAGACAGGGATTGTGTCTGAGAAGAGTGACCTTGTCGGGTCGGGACAGTCAGTTGCCCTGTAGATGCAGAGCGCAGCAGCCTTGAGTGAACATTGTGTTTGAAGAGGCATCGTAGGTTTGAGGGGGCTGTCCCATTCACTGTCCTGTATGCCAGCACCAAGGTTTTGAACTTGACACAAGCAATAAAAGGAAGCCAATGAAGTGAAGTGAGGAGGGGAGTAACTTGACTACATTTAGGGAGATTGTAGCCAAGTCGTGCAGCTGCATTTTGGATTAGTTGTTGAGGTTTGATTGCCGATGCAGGAAGGCAAGCAAAGAGTGAGTTGCAGTTGTCCAGGCATGACAGTACCAGGGACTGAACTAGGAGCTGTGTTGAATATGTGGTGAGATAGGGGCGGATCCTTCGGATGTTGTACGGGAAGAATCTGCAAGCCCTCTCAAGCATAACACCAAGGCTTTTGACAGTGCTATTGATTGTAAGGCATGTAGAGTCTAGGCTGAGGGAGAGCTCTTGAAACAGGGAGGATTTGAATGAGAAGAAAAGCCTCTCAGTTTTAGCCAAGCTCAGCTTTAGGTGGTGGTATACCATGCACTGTGAAATGTCTTTCAGGCAAGCTGAGATGCATGCAGAAACCTGTGTGTAAGACAGTGGAAACAGCAGGAAGAGTTGTGTGTCATCAGCATAGACATGATATGAAAAATTGTGGGAGGAGATGAGAGAGCCGAGAAATTGCATGTAAAGGGAGAAGAGGAGGGGGCCAAGTACAGAGCCTTGAGGCTCTGGGTCAGGGTCTGGACAACCCACCGTTCCAGGCCACCCTAAAAGAGCTTCCAGAGAGGTAGGATTTAACCCAAAGGAGAGTCAGTGATCCCCAAAGTAGCCAGAGTGGACCGAAGTAGATTGTGGTCCACTGTGTCAATGGCTGCAGAAAGGTCTAGAAGAATCAAAACTGAGGAGTGGGAAGAAGCTCTGGCTGACTGAAGTGCCTCAGTAATGGAGAATAAGGTAGTCTCTGTGGAATGACAAGCCCTCAGGCTGTAGACTTCCCACTTGACCTGAAATCCCTCTGCATCCCGGCAACTCACAAAGCAGGCAACCAGCTTGACCTCATCCTGACCCGCAACTGCACCACAGACAATCTCCTTGTCACTCCTCTACACATGTCTGATCACTTCTTCATTCAGTTGGATGTGGGTCTCCCTCCAAATCCACCACCGTCTACTCCTCTTGTTTCCTTTCACCACAACCTCCGTCCCCTCTCCTCCATGTAATTTTCCTCCCTGGTTTCCGCCTCCCTCCCCTCTCCCAACCACTCCCCCTCACTTGATGTTGACAATGTGACTGACACTCTGTGTGCTACCCTAACCTCCTGCCTCAACAGCATCTGTCCTCTCTCCTCCAGGCCAGCACGTGTGTCACCCTCCAGCCTCTGGTTTACTGAGGTTCTCCACAACAATCAGACCAGACTCAGGGTAGCTGAGAAAAAAAGGTGGGAGCAATCAGCAGTCAGTTCTCCACTCCACACACTCACAGTGGCTGTGTCCCAATACTAAGTCAGCTGCCTGCTGCCTGCACCCTTAGAAGTTACACCCCCTTTAAGGTAGCATCCTAATGGAAAAGGAACCTCAAAAGGCAACGAAATTGGGACACACTTTGAAGGCAGGATGATGTCATACATCGTTTGTGTCCCTGGAGAGAAAATTAGTTTAACTAAATAATTGGCCACTAGATCAGTTACTTTTTTCAATTTAATCAGGTTATCATGTTAAGTATTTCAGTAGCTGTAAAAGACTTCACCTTTGTTCGATGGACAACCAAACTACCGCTACGTTAGCTAGATAGCTAGCTTGTTCTATTGGAAAGTAATGTGATTACTAGCAAGCTAGCTAGCTAGTTCACAGAAAGCTCACTGAGGCTTAAAAACATTACGTACATTATTCCAGTGTATTAAATAATTAAAATGTATTTTTTAAATAAAACCGCAACAAATTACTGAGTTCACTGTATACGGATATTTATAATGAGCTCCTCTACTACCACCGCGTCTACTGCTGTGGTGTTTTCAGCTGCCATTAATTTAACAGAAGTTGAGAAGCCTAAGGTAATCGCAAAGACTTATGGGATACCCTACCTGGCGAAGGGTACATTGGATGCTGCCTTCAAATTGAATCAAAATAAGGCACCTTAGAAGGGCGCATTTTATGATGACTTCATATTGGGACACAGCCAGTGAGTCTTCACCCATGCACAACACTTTACTGTCCACATTCTCCCCTGTCTCTGAGGCTGATGTCTCCAAGCTTCTCCTCTCCAAACTGACCCACCACCTGCCCCCTGGACCCCATTCCTTCCCATCTCCTAAAAGCTATCTCTCCTGCATTCTTACCTGCACTCACGCACATCATAAACACACTACTGGGACTTTCCCCATCACAATTAAGCAGGCTCTGGTAACCCCAGTCTCAGCACAAATCCCTGCCTACCTCTCAGACATCTCAGCTTGGATGAAGGAACGCCACCTCCAACTCAACCTGTTCAAGATGCAGCTCCTCATCACCCCAGCCAGTCTGTCGATTCAGCACAACATCACCGTACACCTTGGTTCAACAACACTAACCCCATCTAGGTCTGCAAAGAATGTTTGATGACCAGCTAAACTTCAGGGACCACAATGCAATGACTGCCAGATCTTGCAGATTTACACTGTACAACATCCAGAAAATCAGGATGTACCTATCTGAGTATGCTGAACAGCTCTTTGTCCAGGCTCTTGTCATCTCAAAACTGGACTACTGCAATGCTCTCTTGGCTGGCCTTCACCAGTTGATACAATGAGGGCCAAAGAGGTCCCACGTTACACCTCTCTTTGTCTTGCTCTACTGGCTTCCTGTAGCTACCCGAATCAGGTACAAGGCCTTGTTGCTTGCATTCAGAAAAGCCAACAAAGCTGCATCTACCTACCTGAATGCTCTACTACAAGCATATGTTCCCTCCCGACCACTACGCTCTGCTACTGAATGGCGTCTGGTCCGGAAATTACTATCCAGAACTTTCTCTTCCATTGTCCCCCAATGGTGGAATGACTTTCTACACTTCATCTGTGCTGCCGAATCCCTTACTATTTTTAAGAAACATCTGAAGAGACAGATCTTCTGCACTCACCTGATCACCTGAATCACTACCACCTAAAGCAATTTCTTATGTCCTACACTCTGTTTTCCCTAAAAAAACAGCTAGCTCATACCTTGACTGGCCAACTATTAAAACTTGGTGCAGCACTTCTAATATTGTGACTCCATGTTAGGCTTTCGCTTCTTGTACTCTGCCTCGTAAGTCACTTTGGATAAAAGTGTCTGCCAAATGAATAAATGTAATGTAAATGTAAAAAAGGAAAATCACTGTGCTGGACTGAGCACAACAGATGCTCTAGCTCTAACAAATGCACTAGCATCAACACATTTTTTGAAGATAGACTCCCCAAACTAAAATGAATGATCAACTAGATAGCTGTGGATAGCTAATAAAGCATGTCTACTTGGTTAACTAGCAATCTAATTGAATGACTTGGAAGGGGAATGACACAAGGAACTGATGGAAAAAAGAAAATGTTGATAGTCAGAATATAAAGTTGCTAGTTAGCTACACAAGAAAGCAGCTATCAGTATAGCTAGTGCCCTTGCTAACGAGAAAATATTGCTAATATAAAATGTACCCATCATCTTCAATTACCCCCTACTCATAGGCAATAAGTTTATAAAATGGTGTCATTATAGGTAGTATTTTTAACAACTGTTTTTCCTGACGTTTTTAAAATGTTAAATGCCTGTCATGTAGGGCTGCAACTAATGACTATTTTGATAGTCGAATAATCTATCAATTATTGAAACGAATAATCGACTATTCAGATTACGAACCACACAATTACTCAGTGGCTCTTATTTATCTATTGGCTTTTAAATTTAGCTTGAGGTTGTTTTAGGCATATGCTAACTAACAATAAAGACAATAAAGATGAGAACTTCATTCAAAAATACGTCTTTTAATGAATGGTTTAACATTGTAAAGTTAGGAGACATTTGGAATGTGAACAGGATCGTTGTGAATAATAGGTTATTTGCTACACTGCATGTTCAATGTCATTAATAAGTTATTGATCAAGAGAAAATGTATTTCAAAATAGAAAATGTTACAGCTCATAATGTGAAGTAACATGGCTTTTAACATTAGCTATGCTAGCTAGCTAACTAACTTAACGAGACAAGTCTTCATCATCCAGAGAGCCAACGTGCCACCTCTTCAGATGCTCGAACATAACTGATGTGCTCCCATGCCAGGCAAGGTCAGGTATGCAAATGTTGCAGTTCACAACCTTCTTGGCAGAGTTAACCCTTTCGTGCATACGGTCACACCGGTGTGATCAGCTGTTTAGCATGTATGCTAAAACCGGTGTGATTAGCACATTAGATTGGAAAAATTCTAGATAATTTTAGCTTTGAGGAAACAGCGATTTAACATTAAAAATATAGCAAATGCTAACTGAAAAGTATGAGAAGTTTAATAACGCAAATGAAAATATAACTAATCATGTAACGTAACACACACTACATATCATAAAAAATAAGTTACATGCAAAAGGGTCAAGAGTGAAATGCTGCCACACTTTTGAGGTCTTTGGTCGTGAAGGTGTTGCCATCTCTATTGTTCACTCTAGTAAAGCAATGTAGCTTAGGCTACATGTCTGAGCATTCCAAGTCAGCACAAAAAAAACACGCCATGACGTCACCAACTAATCAACAATTAAATTCGTGGGCAACTAATTTGGCCATTGATTTAAGTCGACTACGTCAATTATTCATTGCACCCTACTGTCAAGCAGATATGCTTAATCTGTAAAGAACAGACACAACAGATTACCGTAGCAGCATGTCTGCTTCTGCTTCTTTTGGTAAGGTATTTGCAACATCTTATAACTTTAGTAGCTAGATAGCTAGCTTAGTATTAGCTGAAAATCGGTGACTTCTTTCTGTTAAAAATTCAGATGATGTAGTCTGACATAATACAAAACTCAATATCTTTCCCCCTGCCTGCCATGATGTTTCCCCTTGCAGCTTGAGTGAGGTTAAGGGTAAAGCTTTCGGCCTTGAAAAGACAGTGGGTCATTAGCCCTGGTTTCAGTGAGTGCCAGTTCTGATAGTGGAAATGGTGTTAGTGTTGCCAGTATCCCCAGAGAGCCTGGTTAGGGACTACTGCAGTGGAGACAGCAAAGTGACGATAACTTCAAATGACATTGTTTTAAATAAACCAATTCCAATCAAATTATAGGTATACTTAAGAATACTATGATATATACTTAAGAATAATAAAGAATAATACAAAATTGCTAAAATATCCAGATTCTACAACAAGAAACTGTTGAAACTAACAACAGAAAAATAATTCTGCCCAGTGAAGGAAGGAAGAGAAAGAATTCCAACAAAGAACTACAATAAACAGCCAACGAAACCTCACTAGAATATTAATATACACATGAATTTTAAGTTACAACAAATAATAAAAGAGTGGCACCACAGCTTTCTTATTTAAATTGCCAAAAATGAGAAAAAATCAAACAGTAATTTAATAATTAGAGGGTGCCCACCAACTGAGCACACTTGCTTTGGTAGCACAGGCCAGCTTGTCTTTACTTGCAGAGAGTGATTGATGGTGGGGAAGCATGAGGTCACTTGTTCACAGGGAGGAGGGCTTGAAAGCAAACTGTCCACCTGCCACAGCCTTGCCAGAGAAAGACATCCCAACCAAGGTAACACCACCAACATTTCTTCTTTCTTCTTTAATTCATGTTTTTGATTATTGTATGTTTTTTTATTTAGAATTTTTATTGCATTATTTATCTCAGTGTGTCTCTCAAGTTTCTCAAGTGGCATCATGATTTTTGCACTGCTGTCATATAAATATTAAAGAAAATATAAATTATTCTCCTATACATTGATCAAAAGTGGTGGATTGTGCCCACATTGGAAGACAGCCAAAGAAATAAAATAGCATAGATTTAGACCTGATGTTTGTATTCTGATAAAATAAGGCAACAGATATGCTTAGGGAGGTGGAATTCTGACCTTGTTTCCTCATCTCCTCTTTGACTGCCTCAAGCCCTCCTGACTTCTCAATGACGTCATAGATGATTTTGGAGGTTTTAGCATCAGTCAGCTGGTCCTCACTGATCCCAGCACAGGAGAAGAGCTTCTTTAGGTCAGGGTCCAGGTTATTGGTCTAGTGGGACATCAAGGAATGAAGCAGATGGTTAATGGGACACTGTTATGTTGCTTTAAAATGAATCTACAGTGAGATTACAGCAAGGTACAGCTTGCTGGTTCAGTGTGTATGTTACCCGCTACCACTAGCAAATGGGACACAAAAGTGATCAGATGAGAAGTCAGTCGCGAGGAACAATGCTCTCAGGCCCTTTCTCTGAAACGCAGCAATCCTGCCACATAATGACTGAACACAAATGATGGAAAATGAAAAAAATAGCCTTGATGTTTACTTATGTGAGTGTTAATTTTCAGAAATAAGATCATTTTACACATAAACTATTACAGCTTACATCAAATCCTGTGTTAGGGTCCCATCCTATGTGAGTGACATGTCTGCAAACAAGGGAGAAAACAGACTATCACACCTGTGCCATAGCTGCTGGAGTAATGTGAGAACTTGCCAGGGTTTATTATAATTTGACATGTTTTTACAGATTTTTTTCAGTCAGTGAAATTATTTATTAATGAAACTGGATTGGCCACTCATGAAAGAAGGTATTTATAACTATAGCGGTTTTAGGACTCTATCATGAGTATTTCATGAAAATATCACAAATATATCATGATTATATTAACTACATCACAACTACATCTAAACTGTCAGTTATTTTATATCCGTATTACCATGTAGTTTGTGCAGCAAGAACTCAGCAGCACTTTTACACAGTGCATCCATAGTTCACCACCATGTTGTCTGTACTCAGTACCCACTTGAAGCCACAGGGGGCTCCTATGTCAGCTTTAGTCAGCTTGGGGCGATTTTTCGTCTTCTTGTCATTTTTGATCTTGCTGATGTAGGCAGGTGCTGGTGTAGGGACAGCTGCTGGTCGATAGTGCAATGCCTGGATGTCAGGGTTTGGGATGTTGACTGTCACCAGGGTTCCAGGATACAATGCTGGTCCTGACAACACACAGAGGGTTCGATTAAGGGGTACATTTTGTCTATTGCCTTTGAATTGCCATTGTACTATATTGCATATCAGATTGTCATTATAAGCATAAAATCTAGTCATTTAAGTTTTCTTGTCTTGTCTTCCTACTAAAACTGCATCTATGTTTAAATGTATAAAAGTTTTAGCCAGCATATCTGTCAGTGACTGTTGGGGTCATCACCATGACTCCAGCCACAGGATGGCAAAAATCAGAGGTGCTACAATTTGTCTTTGAATTATGGCAATCACCTACTCATTGAGTAAAGCAATGTGGTTGTTGCCAGTTAAAGTCCTTAAGGTGGAACTTTCTGCTGAGGCATGGTAATAAAAACTATAAATTGTTCAATTAATTGTTTGATGTTTTAAGAAATAAAATGTTTTCATGCATAAGATTCTAGAGGCTTTCTGCTCTGAACTCAACAATCTGCTGCATATAAATCAGTTGTGAAAAACAGGACTATAAAAGCTTTCCATACAGCTTTCCATCACAGGAAGGCTATAAATGTCATCACAACAGAGTCATCTTTCTGTTCTGTGCCTGGATTCATGAGGAATTGGTAACAAACCTTACCTCACATCATTAGGTAGTATTGAGTAATATTTTTCTGGGCAGTATCATTTCTGTTATTTCTATTTCTGTAAAGTAAACATTTCATTTTTCACTTCCGAGTTAAATGTCATATTGTGAATTTGAAGTCATATGTAGTGGTTTACCCACACCACAGGACAATTTACTGTTTAAGGTGTTGTGAAAGTAGGTGAAGATGAACTGAAGTATCTGAATTAGTTATCTTAATAAATTTATTTTGAACAGATGGGTCCAGGGATATTTGATAAAACTATGTGCAGAACCACCTACTCTAAGCTGATGGAAAATAAATCCACATCAATGGTGATCTACATGTGAAATTTATCTTCTTGTGGGGCTCACCGTTAGGAGGAGGTGGGGGTGGCAGTCTTCTTCTATCTGTGGAGAGAAAACAGTAAGGGGGAACCTCTGGCATAAGAACAAAAAACAATGTGACCAAGCAAAGCGTCAGAGAGAAATTGCCTGTGTCACAGTTCAGCATGAGCTTCAAAGGTCCAGACCCACTGAAATAAGAGGTGGACCCAACCTAGGGAGCTGCCAACCTGCAGAGCACAGAGGAAGACAAATTCCAGTGTGCATATATCTGTTTTAGAAATGATATGTGCACCATTTGGTCCTTTGTAATTAAAAGTATATATCAGCTTCCAATGTGATGGTTCTTGTTCTCTGAGAAATGATACTGAAACTGTGTAAACATTCATTTACAACAACATTTTTTTCTTTATGCTTTTCCTTTTTTGAAATTTTCCAATTGTACATTAAAGCCCACTCCTCCACAGCATCCTCTTCACTTGCTGTAAGAATGCTGCACCATGGCGAATTCAATCCTCTGATACTGCCAGTTTTTCCATTTCATTATCTGAGTCACACCTCTCAAGTTGCTAGAGGCTTCTCATAAGTGCTGAGACTGAGGAAGTCTGGCTGACATAACCCACCATACTTGTAGCAGAACAAGCTCAATTGTGTTCGATTGCTGCTGACTCCTGATCATTGTCAGTAAATGACACAGTTCAGCCTCCTGGTCATGGTCATTGTTGGTCTTTATGACACAGACCAACCTCAAACTTATGAAGTCTTGTATTCAGAAAGGGGCACTTTAACTGACTAAGCCACTCAAGAGAACCCTTGTGGAAATATCTTAATTCAGTGAGTACCTTTGTGTACCATCATTGCATTAACTGGCTATGAATTTACATTTTAATTCTACATTTAATAATTTAGCAGATGCTCCTGTCTAAAAAACTTACAAACTTACAAAAGTATATACAATAAGGTTAGGCTAACAGCAGAGATGACACTATGTCACAATCTGTGTCAATACATAACATGTTATGTTCAGTGACACAGTAAGTGCAAGAGGAAACTTGAGGTTATAGCCTAAATGTTTCAGACTCAATCAACTCCGAACTGGCACTAGACCCAGCCCAGAACTAGCACCTAGTTCGCGTTGGTAGAAAAGGGGTAAGTGTTAGTTGAACCAAACTGAGTCTTTGGTGGTTCTGTAGGTAAACAAAAACTGCTGTATGTCACCCACAGTGGACTCTGTGAGGTTTTCCCTGCAGCTTTATCATAGCCATTATTCTGAAACAAAACCATTTCATTGATACATCAATCCATAAGGCTGGCATAGCAGGCTTCTTGGGATGCCTTGAACACACCAGCGTCATATGGCATCAAATCCAGACTGCTAAGAAAGAAGGAAAGGATCTGCATGTCTTTTCTCGACCTGGCCAATGCCTATGGATCAGTTCCTCATTCCCTACTGTGGACTGCTTTTGAATTGTTTCAGGTGCCTGCAATAATAACAAATCTGGCAAAACATTACTTTCAGGACCTGCAATTTTGTCTCACAACATCAGATTTCATCACAGCGTGGCAACCACTGGAAGTAGGCATCATGGCGGGGTGCACCATCTCCCCACTGGCCTTCACTATGGCAATGGGGCTCATCATCAGAGCCTAAAAAAGGGTTGTGGGAGGAAAAGGGCTACAAATTTGTCAGCGGTTACCACCGATACGAGCCTATAGGGACGATATAACAACACTGATGACAACTGTCCCCTGCACCAAGAGACTTCTGGAAAAGCTTCACCAAAACATCACATGGGCAAGGATGAAGATCAAGACCAACGAGTGCAGAAGCATCTCCATTGTCAAAGGTCAAGTCACGGAGCAAAGATTTCATATTGATGGAACACCTGTCCCAGCTGTTGTAGAAATGCCAGTGAAGAGCCTGGGTCGATGGTATGGTGCAAAGCTCAAGGACACCGAGCAGTTTGAACAACTCAAAAAGGATACCATCATGTACATAGCTTGCATCAACAAGACCTTGCTGCCAGGAAAACTCAAGCTGTGCTGCTTCCAGTTCAGCATACTCCCAAAACTCATGTGGCCTTTAGCAGTGTATGAAATCCCCATCAACAAAGTGGAAAAGCTGGAAAGAGTGATCAGCACACATGTTAAGCAGTGGCTTGGACTACCACGATGCTTAGGTCCTGTCAGACTGTACAGGAATGGCAAATTGGAACTACCAATTGCAAGTCTTGTGGAAGAATTCAAATGCACCAAAGCAAGGTTGGTCATGACCCTCACTGAATCTGAAGATACCGTTATTCGAACAGCTGTCAGAACTCAGGCAGGGACTCAAGTGCAGACAGAAAGACTGATGAACACGGGTTTATTGAGTCCAAAGGAAAACGAAACAACCGGCTAAGACGCCGCAGTCCTGACAACAGCGGCCTCCCATGTGGTAACGGGGAGGAAGTGGACCCCATCTGAAGCTGTTCAGAGTGCTAAGTCTGCTCTTCACTTCAAGGATATGGTTGGCCAAGTCCAACATGGGAGAGCCAGTCTCGGGCTCATCCCAAAAGCTCCTCAATGGCACAAGGCAACATCAGCGCAAAAGAGATGGCTCGTGGTGGAGGAGGTAAGACAGGAGGAGGCAGAGCAACACGCCAAGGCCGTCTCAATGGCCAAGCAGGACCCATGGACTAACTGGGAGAGCCTGGAAAATAGGAAACTCAGCTGGCGTGACATCTGGGAGATGGAGGAATGTCGGCTAAGTTTTGTCATCAGAGCCACTTATGACCTCCGACCCACACCCCAGAACCTGAAGCAGTGGTTGGGAGAACACCCTGCTTGCTCCCTTTGCCAAGCACCTGCATCACTAAGGCATATTTTAACAGGATGCACTACGAACCTCACCCAAGGGCGTTACACTTGGCAGCATAACCGCCAAGTTCTCGTACAACCGGCAGCAATCTTGGAACAGTGGCGAACCACCACAAATGCCCTTCCACAGACATCAGCAGGAAGTGTCCACTCCACACCATTTGTATCAGCAGGCCAACCTCCAAAGCACCAGATAACATCAAAGGATGCAAGCATTCTGCAGGCTGCTCAGGATTGGAAAATGGATGTGGACCTGAAAAAAAAGCTTGTGTTTCCCCTAGACATTGTGGCTACAACACTCCAGCCAGACATGGTCCTGTGGTCCACAACAGCCAAGCTGGCATACATTGTGGAATTGACAGTCTCATGGGAAGATGGCGTTGAAGAAGCCTACGAGAGGAAAAAGACCAAGTACTCTGAACTGGCAATTGAAGCTGCCCAGAATGGCTGGAAGACCAAGATTTTCCCTGTAGAAGTGGGATGCAGGGGATTCGTTGCTACATCTACGATCAGTCTATTGAAGAAGATGGGGGTGAGGGGTTGCTCCCTCCAACAAGCAATCAAATCCTTGTCAGATACAGCGGAAAAAAGCAGCAGTTGGGTTTTGATTAAAAGGAAAGACAACATCTGGGCCACAAGATGAAGACAGGAGGGTATGGAACTGAGGGGGATGCACCCAGGATGCCAGGTATCACCGTTGAGCCCTCTGGAGATGTCGTGGGCTTATCAACAAAACATCAAAGAAGGAGGGTGCCCACCTGATGACCGCGATGACAGACCTACCCTCCCTTTCATCACTCCAATCCCACTGCCAACATCAAGAGTGTCGACTTACCACAGGGATTGAAATATCAAGTCCTATTAGCTCTGCTACTCCAGGATGAAGCTTCACTTGCAGCTCACATGATTTTAATTTTAAGGAAGTATTTAGATGGTGTAAATCACTTGGTAAACTAGATTTGTGTGCATCTCCTGAAGAAAATGCTATGTGTGGTTGCCTGCTTGCAGTTTCCTTACCCACCCCCCTGGTGGCTGGCACTGGAGCCTGAGACAGAGCGGTAGAGCCAGAATTCACAGAGATATGGCAGTTTAAAAAAACAAATTTTTCAAATGTGGAAGTGAAGTCCTCCTTCTCCCATGCCTATACTTTTGAATGGGGGTAAAAGTAGAGCGGTTTTTAAAAATATTGTTAAAGCGATGAAAGTATGTAATTATAAATGTAGGAGTACACCAATGGTGAATGAACTGGTCAATTCTGGCATTGGTTTGGTGTTTTTAGAGCAAACCGTTTAGGCTGCATTAAAGCTAGAAGAAGAATAAGAACTAGATTTGTGTGCATTTTCTGAAGAAATAATAATAAAGGACACAAGAACAGTGGTTTGCTTGCCCTTCGGGTAAGCACACTAGTAAGCCACACAAGTACAGTTGTGTGCTTTACCAACTTTCTTTGTTCTAAAAACTGCAAGCGCTCTTTCTGATAAAATATATCTTTTTACACTATGAAACACATAACATTCCTGTCACAATCCTTCATAATGCTGGCACACCTCAAATTTAATGAGAGATCTGGGACATCATTAGGAGGCTACATTCAATTATTGCAGAAAGGTTTTAAAAATTCTATGAATATGAAAATAGTCAAACATGAAGAAGAATTCAGCACTAATCTGAAAATAATTATGATACGTATACAATAATAAAGGTAAACAGACCCTGTTAATTGTTAAGTGATCTGTCATCAGGGGTCTACAGTAATTGTAAGTGCTGTATACTGTTTTAAGGGTAGTCAGACTAGTGCTGTTGCTAGCTAGGTGTGTGTCAGTTTGTTCATGCGTTACTGCTGTGTGTTTGTCGATCCTTAGTTAGAATTTGATAATTGTGTCAATCTGGCTATCAATCTCAATGCTTTAAAGTATTATTGTTACCTTAAGTGGTACAGTTTCAGCGACAGGAAAGCCATTCAGCATCAGAACTATTGTTGTGGTAATTAAACAGGCGCACTCAGCTGTGAACACAGCTTGCGTATCTATTTAAATACGTAAAGGTCTTATCACATACGGCACGATTTGTCGTTACGATTTTTTCGTGTGACAATATATTTTTTCGAACGTCTATCCTGTAAATGTACACTTTTACATCAAAGACGAATGTTCATGTGCGAAAAAGCGAAGTTTAGTTTTTTCGCAACAGGCTCAATTTTTTTAACATTTTGTCTTCGAAAGGAACGCATTCAACCAATCAGGGCGTAGGTTGTGGAAACTTCACACTGCTGCAGGCATGGCGGAGTCTCTTATTCATTTTGTGTCTCAAAACGCAGCACTGTTTGACAAGGGCAACAAAAATTATAAAGATAACAACTTTAAAGACAATGTCTGGAAAAAAAATAGGAGAGGACCTCGGCAATGAAAATGATGGGTGTACAGTCCATGGTCCGTAGCCTACTTTGTGATGTGGTGAAGCGTGCTACTGCTAGCCAGTCTCAGTAAGCTAGTAATCCATTCATATCTTACCTCAAACACACAGCTAGTCATTGTTCCGAGTCGATCAGTTCCCTGAAATTGCTCCTCATCCTCTTCAAGTGTGGAGCTAGCACCTCCAACAACTCCTCAGATTGACCCACGGATATCCTGAAGTAGGTCCGAAAGCGGCCATGACAGTTTCAACTCCTGAACCGAGCAGTGAAACTCCCCACATTCTCGCCTACTGCTCAGGATAGGATGTACCCAATTTTTTTTCCTTTTATTTTGTAAAAGAATAAGCACCAGCTCATCATCACTTGACGGCTCCATCTACACGCAGTTATTTTTGTGGAATGCCCGCATAATTGCGTCGCGTTTAATGTGAACATTAATGTTGCGTTAAATTTGTCAACGATTTTTTTGCACTTTCGCATCGTTTTTTGCGTCGCCCTGTATGTGTAAAAACCTTAAGTTTCTGCATCAGCAGAAGTGACAGCCTTATTGTGAAGCCCTCCTCGTGTGAAGACCTGTCTGTCTAAAGACCTGCAAGTCTACCTGTGCAAGTCCATCGAGCGAGGACACCGACAAGGCTTGTTATAAACAGAGAAGTTTAACCTTTCTTTCTTTCTCAATTTTTATGCTTGCCATCAGCCAGAAATATGTGTTTTTAGTACATCCCAATTGTTCTAAACAAACGCAGCTCTCATGTCATTCACAGGAGGAAACGCAATCCAGACAACCTGAGGCCTCTCCCTGCTGCCTCAGATGCACCCCTCTGCTTCTCAGTTGGCCCCTGGAACTGCCAGTCCGTGGTCAACAAAGCTGACTTCATCCCCGCCTTTGCCGCCCTGTCCTCCCTCCAACTCTTGGCTCTGACCGAGATCTGGATCTGTCCGGAGAATACAGCAACTCCAGCAGCTCTCTCCACCAACTTCGCCTTCTCCCACACTCCTCGCTCAACTGGGCAGGGTGGTGGAACAGGTTTGCTGATTTCCAGCACCTGGAAATTCACTCCTTTCACTTCTCTATGCAACAGTACCTCCTTTGAATACCATGCAATCACTGTTACTGAACCTATCAAAATGTATTTTGTTGTCATTTACTGTCCTCCAGGTCAGCTGGGTAACTTCATTGAAGAGCTGGACGTGTTACTGTCCTCTTTCCTTGAAGATGTAGCCCGCTTGTGATTCTCAGTGACCTGAACATCCACCTTGACAAACCTCAAGCTGTAGACCTTCTCACTCTTTTGGCCTCTTTCGATGTGAACCATGTCTGCACTCCAGCGACTCACAAAGCAGGAAACCAGCTGGATGTCATCCTGACACGTAATTGTATCACTCACAACTGATACCCTCACCCACTCCTTTGCCCCTTTTCCACCAAGGCAGTTTGAGGGCTGGTTCGGAGCCAGTGCCTAATCTCAAACCAGTTCTTCGCGTTTTGACAGCCAAAGAACTGGCTCTCAGCCAGGAAAACTGGTTCGAAAGCGGCACCAACACTTTGCAGGTCTAGAACCAAGAACCGTTACATCAGGGGCTGGGGGCAGGATTATCGTGACCAACAACACCAACTAAAACTTTGTGACCACGATTTTTTAAAAAAAACCAGAGCTAGTGCAGCGTCTAGTCTGCCTAAAAAGAAGAAGAGGAAAAACCTGAGTTTTATTTTTCAAATATTTCGCCTTGTTGCCAGCCAGCTATGTATTTCTTAGCTGTTTAGCGAGCTACTAATTTGTCACATCAATGCTACGAATGTTACATTCAACGTTCGTATCATTCATGTGAGAAATTAGTAGGCTAGCTATGCTTGCTTGGGTAATGTTAGCTGACCAACAGCTAGCTAGCCAGCTACCGTAACCTTGGTAACAGTAGCTAACGTTAGCATGCTACTTTCTAACATTGCCATTGACTCACCTACCAACATCACTTAACATCTGGCTTCACAAAAGGCTAACATTGTATAAAGTGTAGTGGACGAGTTTGTTTTTTAAAGCACTGTTCTCTTGTTTTTGTTGTTGCTGTTTGTTCCCGCTAGTTTGCAGGGGAAGTAAGTAATGATAATGAAAGTAATGATAAAAGTAATGATAAATTTAAAGGTAGTGTTTGCACTTCCCCTGTTTCCAGCTCACCAGCCGCCACTGCTAGCTTGGCGTTAGCAGGAAAGCGGAGATGTATACAGTGACGTAATGACGTGGCTCTATGGTGGCTCTCTAGCCCATGGAAAAGCAAACTGGTTCTTAGAAGGTTTGCAAGTTGAACCAACTCCGAACTGGCACTATCACCAGCCCAGAACTAGCACCTAGTTCACGTTGGTGGAAAAGGGGCACTTGTCACTCCGCTACACATATCTGATCACTACTTCATTCAGTTCATGCTGTGTCTCCCTCCATCTCCACCATCCTCCCCTCCTACTGTTTCCTTTTGCCGCAACCTCCATTTCCTCTCACCCACTCACTTTTCCTCCCTGATCACTGCCTCTCTGCTCCCTCCCAGCCACTTCTCCTCACTAAATGTAGATGACGCCACTAACACTCTCTCACCCTATGCGCCTGCCTCAACAGCATCTGCCCTCTCTCCTCCAAGCCTGCATGTGCGACACCTCCAACCCCTGGCTTTCTGAGATTCTCCACGACTATGGGACCGAGCTCAGGGCTGCCGAGAGGAAATGGCGCAAATCCAGAGACTCCGCTGATCTGACTAAGTATCAGTCTCTCCTTGCCTCTTTCTCTTCACACATCTCTACTGCTAAGGCTGCTTACTAACAGGACAAAATCAACAGCACCACAGACACACGCAAACTATTCATGACATTCAACACTCTCCTCTGCCCTCCACCACCTCTACCCCCCACCTCTCTAACTGCTGATGACTTCGCCACTTTTTTCACTGGAAAGGTGGATGCCATCAGCAGTCAGTTCTCCACTCCACACATTCACAGCCAGCCTCCACCCCCATGCAACACCTTACTGTCCACTTTCTCTCCTATCTCTGAGGCTGTCTCTAAGCTGCTACTCTCCAACCGACCCACCACCTGCCCCCTGGATCCTATCCCCTCCCATCTCCTACAGGCTATCTCTCCCACACTCTTGTCTGCACTCACTCACATTATTAACACATCACTCACAACTGGCACCTTCCCCTCCGTGTTTAAGCAGGCTAGGGTAACCCCACTACTCAAAAAATCTACGCTTAGCCCCTCCAAAATAGAAAACTACAGACCTCCTCCCGTTCCTGTCTAAAACCCTTGAACAAGCTGTTTTCACCCCGGTCTCTGCTTTTCTCTTCCAGAACGACTTGTTGGACTCCAATCAGTCAGGATTCAAAACCGGCCACTCCACTGAAACGGCCCTCCTGTCTGTTGTCGACACCCTGCGGGCAGCGAGAGCTGCCTCCATATCGTCGGCCCTCATCCTCCTAGACCTGTCTGCCGCATTTGACACCGTGAACCACCAGATCCTCCTGTCCACCCTCGCTGAACTGGGCATCACCGGCACTGAACTTCGCTGGTTCGAGTCCTACCTCACAGACAGATCGTTTCAGATATCCTGGAGGGGTGGGGAGTCCAAGCCCTACCAGCTAACCACTGGGGTACCACCTCAGGGATCGGTGCTTGGCCCCCTCCTCTTCTTTCTATATACAACTGTTCTGAATCCAATCATCCAGGTGCATGGCTTCTCCTACCACTGCTATGCTGATGACACTCAGCTCTGCCTCTCGTTCCAACCTAATGATCTCACTGTCAGCGCGGATCTCTGCCTGTCTTTCAGATATCTCAGCCTGGATGAAGGAGCGCCACCTTCAACTCAACATATCCAAGACTGAGCTCCTAGTAATCCCAGCCAGCCTGTCGATCCAGCACGACATCACTGTTCAGCTCGGCTCAATGACACTGACTGCGTCCAGGTCTGCAAGGAACCTGGGAATAGTGATTGATGACCAGCTGAAATTTACTGACCACATTGCTATGACTGCCAGATCATGCAGATTTGTGCTGTACCACATCAGGAAAATCAGGCCCTACCTATCTGAGCATGCTGCGCAGCTCCTTGTCCAGGCACTGGTCATCTCAAGACTGGACTACTGCAATGCTCTTTTGGCCAGCCTACCTGCATGCACTATTAAACCTCTGCAGTTGATACAGAACACAGCTGCACGTCTGGTTTTCAACCAGCCAAAAAGGGCTCATGTTACACCTTGGTAACGGAGCCAATCTGAGACTGCTAGTGTCAAACACACACAAACGAACAGGCACACACACATGCACACATGCCCACACACAAACAGACACACACATGAACAGAATCAGGAACAAACACACACACAAACAGACACACACACAAACAAGTCATTCAGAGACAGCTGGTGTCAAATTACAGTTGGTTTTTAATTTTGTTTGCTTGGCAACAGTCCAAATGCTCTTGTGTTGCTGTGTGGAGTAGTAATATGAGGCAGACAGCAACTCCTCTTTCACAAACTTTTCAAACCGCCATTTCTCCCTCATTTCGGGGACTATAAGCGTAATTTATACATCAAAACAGAGGTACAGATTCTCACAATGTCTTCGGTTTAGAGCTGATGTAAGGTTTTTGAATTATGAGCCTTTGTTCGGTCTCCCCTCACTCTGACCAGATTTGACAATCAAGATTCAAATTGCTGCACAAGAGTCATTCAGAGACAACTGGTGTCAAATTACAGTTGGTTTTGAATTTTGGTTGCTTGGCAACATTCAAAATGTTTTTCTGTTCCTGTGTGGAGTAGTATTATGAGGCAGACAGCAACTCCTCTTTGACAAACTTTCAGAAACACAGGAAAAGACACACACACACACACACACACACACACACACACACACACAAACAGAGACACGTGAACAGACACAAACACACACACATACACACACATAGACACACACACAAACAGACACACACACAAACGAACAGGCACACACACGTGCACACATGCCCACACACAAACAGACACACACATGAACAGAATCAGGAACAAACACACACACAAACAGACACACACACAAACAAGTCATTCAGAGACAGCTGGTGTCAAATTACAGTTGGTTTTGAATTTTGGCTGCTTGGCAACATTCAAAATGTTTTTCTGTTCCTATGTGGAGTAGTATTATGAGGCAGACAGCACCTCCTTTTCCACAAACTTTTGCAAACACACATGAACAGACACACACACATGCACGCATACACACAAACAGACACACACAAACAAACAGACATACACACACAAACAGACACAGGAACATACACACACATGCCCACATACGAACTAGGGATGTGCATCTCCATCACTGAGGCCGATGAGATTCACAAAAGAACATAAGAACATTATGATGAGAACAGGCCATTCGGTCCACCTAAGCTCGCCATTACAATTAGAGAGTATCCAAAACTGAATCAAGTCTGGACTTGAACACAGCAAGGGTCTGCCTCATCTACATGACCTGGCAACCTATTCCATGTATTGATAACTCTTTGTGTTAAATAATACTTCCTTATGTCAGTGTGGAACTTACTCTTAACTAGTTTCCATTTATGTCCCCTTGTTCTACAGACTGAACTCGCCCTTAAAAATGTGTTGTAGTTAACCTTATTGAGTCATTTTATAAATTTAAAAACCTCAATTAAATCACCCCTAAGTCTCCTCTCGCTAAGTCTAAATACTGTAGGTTAAGTGACTTGAGTCTTTCCTCATCTGGTAGAAAGCAGACTATCGCTCCTGTAATTCCGGCAAATTTCATTTTCACTATGAGCCTCTCATGTGACACTTTGTCGAATGCCTTTTGAAAGTCCAAACAGATAATATCATAATCTTGGTTTGAGTCTAAACACACTGTAGCTTCCTCAAAAAAGTCTAGGAGGTTTGTTAAGCATGACCTCCCTCTGCGAAAACCATGCTGGCTATCCTTTAAGATAACATTTTGTTCAAGAAATAATTCCAAATTGTCCTGAATGATGGATTCCAGTAATTTACATTAGTTTAAGTTAAGTTAAGCTGACAGGCCTATAATGGCCTGGATCAGTCCAGTCTCCTTTCTTGTAGATACACTGCTACTACACTGCTATGTTTCCAGTCATCTGGTATTTCTCCAGTTTTAAGAGATTGTTTAAAAATAACTGTCAGAGGCTTGTAAACAACTTATGCTAGTTCCCTGAGAACTTTTGGATATATTCCATTGGGGCCTGCTGCCTTAATTGTTTTAAGTTTTTGAAGTTTTTCTAGTATTTCTGCATTATTTAAATCAATTTAATTTCCTCCATAAGACTCTGAGAACTGAATGCACCTAAAGGCATTTGTGAAAACACTTCACTAGTGAAACTCTCCACAAAGTAACTGTTTAGGGTATCAGCAATAACTTTGTTATCATAAACCATAACTCCATCCTTATTTTTTATACCTCTTATCTTATCCTTAACTATCCTTTTTCGACTGTAGTATTGAAAAAAGTGTTTAGGGTTGCTCTTTGCATCTAGTGCAATCTGTCTTTCATAACGCCTTTTAGCTTCCCTTATTTCTCTCTTAACTTGAGCTCGCATATTACTGTATTGAATCTTATTACTCTCTGAGCTGTCCAATTATTTCTAAATAATTTCCTTTTTTGTTTCAAACTGTCCTGTAACGACTTATTCATCCACTGTGGATACTTCTTTTTCAGCTTCCCTTTTCTCACTTGAGGAATGAATTTGCGCTGTACATCCAGAATAATCGTTTTAAAAATGCTCCACATTTCTTTCACAATTTTGCCATCTAGAAGAGGTACCCAGTTTATATTCCTTGTATAGTCACGCATCTTAATAAAATCAGCTCGTCAAAAGTTGAAAACTGTAGTGTTGGAGAATGCAGACTTAACTTGCCAAAAAACTTCAAATGTAACTGCACTATGGTCACTTGTTCCAAGTGGCTCCCCTACCTCAGTACTGCAAATTCTATCAGGATTATTACACAGAACCAGATCTAGAATTGTGTTCTCTCTTGTAGGTTGAGTAACAGACTATATCAAAAACAGTCATTTACAACATCTAAAAACTCTTCCTCACATTTACCTTGACCTGACATAGCTTCCCAATTAATTGAAGGGTAACTGAAGTCCCCCATTACTATTGTCTCACCCTCCTGACATGCTAGTTTAATATTATCAAAGCGCATACTGTTAACACTACTGTCTGAGGCTGGTGGCCTATAACATACTCCGACATTCAGACCCTTTTCATTTTCCCCTAATATTTTAATCCATATGTCTTCACTAACACCAAGGGGCTCCATTCCTGGAATTTCCTGAATATTAAGATTATCCTTTACATAGAGCTACGCCCCCTCTTCTTCTATTGGTTCTATCTTTTCTTAGCAGCTTGTATCCCTCCACGTTATACTCATCACCATCCCCTGCACCAAGCCACGTCTCTGTGATCCCAACAACATCATAGTTACTATTACTCATAACAGTTTCCAGATCTAAAATTTTATTTTTTACGCTTCTAGCATTTAAACAGAGGAATTTCAGGGTACTGCGTGTGTATTTCCTGTATTTCCCCTCCACTCCCAGCTTCTCAAAACCACCTCTAGTACAGAACTGCTCTGTCTGATTTGCAATCGTGATTCCCTCGCTACTAATAAAATATTTAGCTAGGGCCAGCCCAAGCCTTTATGGGGCCCTAAGCAGAATTTGATTTGGGGGCCCCCACTGCCTCAGCGCAGCCAATACTATTGACTATTATCAATGCTTGATTATTCGCACACTATGATTACCATTGACATAATATTATTAGGGTTGGGCGATATGGACCAAAAATCATATCTCGGTATTTTTAGGCTGAATGGCGATACACAATATATGTCTTGGTATTTTCTACGAAGTAGGCTAAATGTTCAGTTGTAAGTCAAAGCCACATGTGAGATATCACAAGCACTTTTATTAAATCAGACTGTGATCAAAATAAAATGCAAAGACAGGGTTTCCTTCCCTGTTTGAAAATATACAGCTGCAAAACATGTAAATGCTAAATTTTATAAAATAAATAGCCTATACTAAATAAAAACAGCCTATCTCTGAGAATGTTCCTTCAGTTGTTTTCAACAATAACAGACTGATTAAAATAGAGTGCAGTTACCCTACATTCACACCGGGAGCAGCGAAAGCGTCAAAGCGACCGGAAGTCATTCATTTTCTATGTGAGCCAGCGTCTCTCGGCGGTGAGCAGCGGCATGACCGTTGGTGGTGCGTCTTGGGCGGCGAGAGCGTCAGAATAAAGTTGAAGTCTGGGCAAGTTTATGATAATGAGCTATGACGCGGTTCGGCGGCAACCAATCGGAATTTAGAAGTGCTCCGCTCTAGAGAATTCTAGAGAACACAACCGTGTAAACTTTTGTTCCCACCAAACATTAGTTCCCAAGCACAATGGAGGAGAGCTTGATAATTAATGTAAGCTACACACACATTACCGTTAATATTAATTAAAGACCAAGACTAGTAAACGTGTCCTATAAACTGCATGTTGAAATTTGACTTAGCACTAAGCAACAACACAAAAGTCACACCACACAAATGACTTTTAATCAGTTTATTTCGTTAGTTTATTTTGTTACCAAAAATGTGATTATAATTGTTCATTTCTTTCCTTCATCGATCGATTTCTTACTTTGACATTTAGAAGATTTTTTACGAAGTTAACTTATTGCCTACCCTACTTGTGGTCAGTCGGCACAAACGACACGTTTGTTTGCTTTGCGGCCCCTTTAAATAACGTTTGCAAGACCAAGCATTTCGAACGAACTTGTAGCCGCCCATTTCATCTACGTCAGAGCGTCCACTTCTTTGACGGCGTTGCTGGCAGGGCAGCCAGAGCGAATTTTGATGCTCTCGCCGTTCCCGGTGTGAACGTACAGTTACAGGTTTTCCTCTCCTGCTTAACAAAACACACAGCTGTACAAATAACAATAAAAATGTAAACAGAACAAAAATAACAACAGGCCTACCCTCTTTGAAAATGAGCAGGGTTAACTCTTCAGTCAGCATCTATGGCAAAGTGGACCAAAAGTTTGACATGTGTCTGTATCTACCTTTTGAAGAAATAAAACAAAAATGGCCAGATGGGTCAGCAAAGAATTCAAAAGAGATACAGTTGCTGGATTTAAAGTTATATCCACTAATGAATGAATGACCTGGTGCACTTAACGCTAGCTAGTTAGCTAACTAACGTTAAGTTGCTAGCTAGCTAGCAAACGGTACTTAAGATCAGAAGTCAATACCTTGGCTTGCAGTACTAATGTTAAAATGAACTATTTGTTCATAACAGACATGAAGCTGTATTGATTTGATAGCTAGCAAAGTGCGTTAAAGCCAAATTAGCTAGCTAGCTAGCTACTTGCACATTCAGCTGAAAAGTACAAATACCACCTTGCAAAGACAAATCTAGCTAGCTACAATACAAACAAAACAATAAATGTAAGTAGCTAGTTACTATCTTATTCCGCTGATAAATACAAATATCACCTTGCAAACAAACACATAGCTAGCTAGCTACATTAAAAACAACGTAGAAAGCTAGATAGCTTGCTAGCTTATTTGGCTTTCACGCACCTTGCTCAGCTGTCATATTACAAAGAGCTAGCTAGCTATCAAACTAATAAAGCCTCATCACGTCTCTTCTGACCAAATGGTTAATTTTACCACAGACACTGCAATCAACCTGTTCTGACAACTTTAGCTAGCTCGCTACCAAATTAACATTATAGTTAGCTAACTAGCAAGCTAGCTAGGTAGTCTGTAGTAAGTGTTTTAGCCAGCTAGTTAGCTAAGTGCGCCAGGTCTTTCTTTAAACTTAGTGGATATAACCTTAAAACCAGCTACAGTTTTGTTTTCTTTGTTTCCCTGGCACAAAAGGGGGAATAAATAACAACAAAAACAAAATAAACAAAAAAACATTGGCTATCGGCCAAATTGTTATCTTAAACATCAGTATTGGTCCAGAATTTCACAATCGGTGCATCCCTAACAGCTGCACAATATGTCAACAGTGTGACTGACGCTGTGCCTCCCTCCACGTTGCAGGAGAAGTTGTGGGGCTGGGTTTGCGCGCAGACGCAGAGGGAGAGTGGGGGTGGGGTTGCGCGGAGAGTGTGAGAGAGGAGAGATGCAAACACTGGCACGGCTTTATGGAAGAAACGGATTATGTAACGCATCATCAAACCATATCGACATAAATGGTATTGTCTCGTCCTATGTCTCGTTTGAAAATATATCGATATACTCTAAAAAGTCGATATACTGCCCAGCCCTATAAATTACCACAAAAAAAAACATTTCAAGCTCTCTTGTGGGACATTTCAAGCGCTCTTGGGGGCCCTCTGGTGGCCATGGGGGGCCCTGAGCAGGCGCTTAGTTCGCTTATGCCTCAGGCTGGCCCTGTATTTAGCCATTGTGTGTTCTATTCTGGCAGTCTGTCTATCCCTACCCATCTCACTATATAACCTCCCTGCCTCCCTGCAGTGGAGATGAGAGAGAGCGCTTGAGAAACAGTTTAGAGAGGAGGAATCAATCTAAATATAAAATTATTGGTTACAAATTATTGGTCACATTTCTAAATAATAAAGGTATAGGGCCTCTACTAATAATTATATATAAATAAATCAGATTTTTACCGATGCAAAGATGTTAGAAACGATGTATCCCGAGTTCATCCCAAATTGTATGCGGTGCACACTTTTTTAATCGGGGCAATGGCATTGTGAACTTTTATGCCGGTGCACCGATGCGAATCGGTGAATCTTACCATCCCTAATACAAACAGACACAAACACATGAACAGACACACACACACAAACAGACAGAGACACACACGTGAACAGACACACACATGTGAACAGACACACAAACACACACACACACTCACATGATCAGACACACACACAAACAGACACACACACACACACAAACAGACACACACACACATAAACACGCACAGGAACAGACACACACACACACACACGAACAGACACATGAACAGAAACACGATGATTCATAAAACATTTTAAAAATCATGTAAATACATCTTAAAATGAAGAACAATACACTTAGACACACTCACACACAGTGATTTTGTAAGCCCACACGTTCATCTTCTGTGAAGTTTGCCCCCCAAGCAAGTCAGCACATACTTCCTGCCTCAACCAGTGCAGTGGACTGTCCATTGAGGTAAACATTTTATCTGAACTGCAATAACTATATAAAATATATCTTACTTTCTAGAATGTACACATGTTGAACGCCATAGGTAAAGGCTAAAGTTAAAAAATCAATACATGTGGCCCGGTGGCTAAAGAAGTGAGTGAGCCAGCAAGCTAGCTAGCTAGGTATTAATTAGTGCTACAAGTCGGCTTGGATAGTTAACAACATGAAACAGCTCGACAAGCATATAAGACTGGTTAGCCATGGGTAGCCAGGAAGTGTTAGCTACAGTAGATGTATAATTTATGTCTGGTTGCATATTGTATGGCACATGGTGGTTAACATTATGATATATCAAGCTAGCGATGCTAACAAGCTCGTGACGCTAGCAAGCTGTCTAGGCTGGTGAATAATACTCCATCCACACAGGAGGCGGTTAACACCAGAAATATTTGAAAAGTTAGTTGTTCTTAAAGGCAACTAAATACGCTACTAATTGAAGTGGTAGGGTCTCAGCTGCCATGTCTTTGAATTGGACAGAGAACAAGTTTCTACATACTGTACAAGACATACTATTTTCAGTTTTTTTTTTTTTTTTTTTACAGTTTTGCTTAGATACAGTAGCATTCTACTTCCTGTTCTTCCTTCCTGTAGGGTTCAAACAGAGCCTTGTGTACATGTACATGTGTGAATGCCATTTTGTACAAATTCAGAATGCCCATTTTTACAAATGTATTTTCCTATACTTTGAAAATACAAAATACATGCATTTTATCTTGATATAGTTTCTGGCACCAGTATTTTGTATTTTGTTTTGATACATTTATTTGAGGGGTATTTTGTAACAAGATACATTTTGATGTATCTTTGCCCATCTCTGGATGCACACACACACACACACACACACACACACACACACACACACACACACACACACACACACACACACAAACAGACACAGGAACAGAAACACACACACAAACAGACTCACACAGACAAACGAACAGCCACACGAACAGACGCACACACACACACACACACACACACACACACACACACACACACACACACACACACACACACGAACAAACACTCACGCTCACACACACAAACACACACACAGAGATGCACACACACACACAAACAGACACAGGAACAAAAACACACACACAAACATACTCACACAGACAAACAAACAACCACACGAACAGAAACACACACACACACACACAAATACACACGAACA
Source organism: Megalops atlanticus (assembly GCA_019176425.1). Classification (NCBI taxonomy): domain Eukaryota; kingdom Metazoa; phylum Chordata; class Actinopteri; order Elopiformes; family Megalopidae; genus Megalops; species Megalops atlanticus. The sequence goes on from CM032882.1 coordinate 968,142, forward strand.
GACACACACACACGAACAGAGACACAGACGTGAACAGACACACACACGTGAACAGACACATAAACACACACACAGACACACAGACGCACACACGAACAGAAACACACACAAACAAACACACACACACGCACAAACAGACACACAAACACAGACACACACACACACACACAAAGAGGAACACACACACAGGAAATGCACACAAATCTAGTTTTTATTTTTAATGAAAATAAATTAAATTACATTTTGACCTGTGCGTGAGATGGGACTCAACAACCTCTCCAGTGCTATCTTTCTGTTGGTTTGATATAACCAATGTAGCTAATGCCTTATACTGAAATGGCTGCCATGTATCATAGTTAAGAACACTGACACTGTGAAGTGAGAATCATCACAAGAATCATAACAGATTCAGATAACCTCAATATGTTTGCTGTGAGACAATTCTGGAGTTCACTGCCTGTTCTTATGTAAGATGCATAACATAAAGGAAGCAAAGACCAGAAGATAGCTATAGTGACATCACTGCAGGGAGCAACAAGAAAAAATATCTCTGTTAATCAGGTATCAGTTTCCCTTTCACATGACACAAGCTGACAAGCTGGTAGAAATTTCCTGTGAGTCACTGTAGTAAATGCACCCCTTCCAAATATCACTGAAGGTGCACATTGTTCTTGGCTTCATATTCAAATAGTATTATTTCATCTGAATGTGATTGATCTTTTGATCTTGATGTGACTGACCTTGGCGATTTGCTCTCTGGCGGATCTTCTCCTCCATAGTGTTTTTGAAAGCTTCTGCTTCCTGTTCACTGCTGAAGTTCAGCCCCACCTGGCAGTCCTAAGGCACAACAGCAGTTAATCCCTTCTCTAATATTGTTTCTCATTTCAGCATTACAAAACAGTAAAAATGTCAAATTATTGAAATAAAAAGGATAATTATTAACATGTCACAGTCCAAATAAAAACAATGATCAATGACACTCTGCTATACTATAGATGCGTTCCTGAAATCCTAAAAGGATTACATCAGGACTAGTGTGCAAGTTCAGGAGTGTTGTGACTCAGGATATCAAAAGATATCACATCTACACAGGTACTACAGAAGAAAATAAGTTTCATGCCTTTCAAAACTACTAGAGATGAGCCTAAACTAGAGATGAGCCAGGAACTTGTCCTGACCTCTAACCTCAGGCCCCTCACCTTATAACAGCAGAACAGTAGTGGGGGAGGAGTGTACTGAACTTACATCTGCAGCAAAGGTGTGGAAGTAGGGCTGAGGACTACAGTAAATCATCTGGTCATACAGTTCCTGCTCCCATATCTGCTTTTCCTCCTAAAAAACATACATACACATTTAGGACAGCCTAATATAAACTGCTAATGCCATCATCTGTTATTGTACTAGTTAGACATGCGTTTTTGTGTCTTGCACAATGTGTTGTATTCAACAGTCTAATATAATTTTGAGTCAAAAAGACAGTGGAGGTGTAGAACAGTGTGTTCCTTGCACAGGGCAGGGTGTTTTGTTATAGCTTGGAACTCCACAGTGCTACCAATCAGCAGGATAAGAGGGGACATTGGGGTGGGTGTTTGGGGGGATACTGAGAGATACCTTGAGGGGACATTGGGGTTGGGGGTGCTGGGGTGGGGTAAGGGTACCTTAATGTCATAGAGGCGAATGAAGTAGGAGCGGTGCTGGTTGTCTTTGATGAAGCACACCACTCCAGAATGCTGCAGACTCCAGAGGGAGGGGCTGTGAGGCAGGGACATATGCAGCTGCACAACTGCAGTGGCGAGGGTCTGCAGATAGAGGGTGCCGTTCATGCTGTTACCTATGTGCTCTGTACTGTGTTGCTGCTGCCAAGTGCATCACTATTACCTTCTGTATTTTTACAATTGCTTTCTAGATCCATAACTTATGTTTCTATATTGTGCAAATTAAAACCCTGGATTTATTTATTGCCTTATTTATTTTAATATTTTATTCATGTAGTTTTTGTAAGTTGAAATACCTAAGTCAGTGAAACCTGAGAATATAGACCTTATTATGTCAGAGCAGCTTTTACTCTGCAGATAAAGAGAGGAAGTTTGACCTGCACTCTGAGGGTACAGACATCTTCCTATTTTTATGTTTCGGACACACATATGCACCCATGCATGCACACACGTACACTCACAAGCACGCAAACATTGCATCATCACAAATAGAAACATACACATATCTGCACACACTCCTCATTCATGCACAACACACATGCATGCACACAATACTGCTTCAGAGACAGAAACAGACACAAACACACTTGAAGACATACTCCTTCTCTAACACACATACGGTGACACGACTCGGGCAGGGACTCAGTCGCAGACCAAAGAATGCCGGCAGGCAGAAATCGTCACCGTAAAAACAGGCAGGGGTCAAAAACCAGAAAGGCAGTCCGAAGGGCTAAATCCAGAAGGCGGGTAATGGGGCAGGCAGGGTCAGACAACGGGCAGGCAGAGGTACAGGCAACGGGGCAGAAACGGCAGGCAAAAGACAGGTCAAAAACAGGCAGGTCAAAAACAGGCAGGTCAAAAACAGGCAGGTCAAAAACGGGAAAAACAACGAGAGAAAAAACACGAAGCAAATGCGGGAACGAAACGGGCAGAAGCAACCGAGACGAACTGGCAACAGAACAGGGATGAACAGGGCAAATATAGGGCAGGGCTGATAATGGGAATGGGAAACAGGTGCGCAGGCAGGCAGGTGAAGATAATGAGGGAAACAGGCGGGCGGAGACCGGGCGGGGAGCGGGGCAGGGCAGGAACACAGAGAAACAAAAGCACATGGACAGAAAAAAAAACAAAAACACAACGGCTAGCGGGCGGGAGTACTGACATACGGAGTGCTGTTTCAGACTCACACACACAGATATTCGTCTTTCTCAGACACAAACACACACACACACACACACAGTTTCAGACCCATATTGTTTTTTTCTTTGATTGATTTACGCTTAGATGTGAGCACTTGAAGTCATATCAGTCTGTCTCATAAAGAGGGAATGCTGCTTCAGTGATTGTCCACCAAAGGCTCTATTTCAGTGACAGAGAAATTAGAAGACATTTGTCTTTGTCTTAACATAATGCTTATCTGCTTGTATTTGAACAAAATCACATGCTCTGCATTTAGCGACAGAGGAAGTGGCCTCTGGTTCTACTTCCCTTTAGGTCTTGTCATATTCTGGTTGAGGTATCAGTAAGAGAATTGGTCATTTAATGAAGGAATAGTCCCTTTCAAGGTGATACACAGAATAATCATGTGACCTCATGTAGTGATGAAGGTGGATTTAGATTCTTACTGATCGCATGCCATCATTTACTCCCCCTATACTACCTCCTGCAATCCCCACCATTGCCATCCTATACTAATTTCATGCTCCCCCCATACTCATCCTCCCAGCTGCAGTCTACCAAACTCCCATATACTGTCCACATATCCCTCATTCTCAACCCCTGCTTGCCCAATATGCTTCCCACACTCATTGATCTCCCCATTGTGCAATATTTGTACAAGCACATAACCAAATCACATCAAATGAAGAACCTCAAAGTTACTCAGAATTTTCTGTAAAATAAAATCTGGGAAAAGTATTTGATAGAAAGCACCAAGCTGTCAGAACTCGGGCAGGGACTCAAGCGCAGACAGAAAGACTGATGAACACGGGTTTATTGAATCCAAAGGGCAATCCAAAAACGTAGTCAAGGCAGGCAGAGTCAAAAAACCAGAGCAGATACAGCGACCAAAACCACAGGGCAGGAATGAGGAGCGAAGTCGGAAAAAACAGGCAAGGAAACAGAACCGGCAGGCAGACACGAAGAAACAACAGCGAGTAGCGAACTGGGACGAACTGACAACGAGACAAGACACGAGCAGGACTTAAATAGGGCAAGGCTGATGAGGAGACGGGATGCAGGTGCACAGGCAGGCAGGTGCAGACAGTCAGGTAATCAGGTGAGCGGCGACAGGGCGGAGAGCAGGGCAGGGCTGGAACACAGGGAAAAACAAAAGCACATGGACAGGGAAAACAAAACGACCGGCTAAGACGCCGCAGTCCTGACACCAAGCATTTGTTAATCAGCCTCTCAAGAGCCGTTTGTCTGAGTGCTTGTCATGTCCCACAATCGCTTACAAGCAAAAGACATCTGAGCAGAACATCTGTTAATATCTAAATATCTTGCTTTTCCTCCTGCATTTAAACTGTTTAAGTGCACAAAGTCTGAGTGCTCCATTCATTTATTAGGGTTGGTCTCTTCAGGAGTTCCCCAAAGTAACAAGTTCACAATTAAATTGTGCAGAATTATGAGCATCTCCATTCTTTCTTCTCTAGCTGGCCTGAAGCACAACTGTTGTCCCATTACAAATGTTCAAGTTCCAGTTGGATACATACAGGAAGTAATACTTACATAAATGCCTGATTTTTCATAAAACATCTCTACAGCTGGTGCCTCTAATGTTCATTAGCTGTCTTTAGTATTTACAACCCCCATTGTTTAAAATATGTCATGACTGAAACAAATAGGTTCACTTGTAAAATTCACAAATAAAGACCATTTGCTGGAACATCAATCACTACTGTCACAGGTCCTTGCTATCCTGTTCCATCTCTGATCTCAAAAACTTACCTTTTACATGAAGTCTAATTAAGCCTATTTACCAAATTAAAAATTAGCCTCAACATTCAGGCTGACTGATTTTATAGTCACTGTAGTTCTAGTTTCAAGTTACAGTGAAGTGTGCACAAGCCTGTTCGCGTACACCTTCATTCAGCATTTGACACACAGTATCTGAAGCTGGCTTACCAAACACCTTCGGCCCAGCAGCTCCACTAGACGCTCATTCTCCTCGCTGCTTAGGAGGACACTGAGGCTGTTCTTCTGTATCTTTGACTTTGAACATGGGCTCATTGTCTGCCTGCTATAACTCTCCCTCACAGCGAGATGGGATGCAAGCAAAATAAACGATTTCAGCCCAATTTGCCTCTCTCTCCTTGAAAAAGGGAGCAACTTACTGGGGCTCAGTGGAGAGACTTCCGTGTTCTTCAGCTCATGAGCTGAAGTGGAGCAAGAGTAAGAATAGGAAGTGACAGACCACAGATGTTTTTTTTGTTTTGTTTTGCTTTTTTCAGAGTTGCTGAGCTCACTTTAATGTCCTCTGCTTTAATTTAGAGGAAGTGGGGGGCAAAAGAATGAGGACAGATTCAGAGGGGATTGAGATGTAGGTTGTATGAAGGTCTACAACGTAACTGACATGGAAGTTCACACAAAATCTCTGGCTGTACACAGTTTTGTTTTGTCTTTCTAGTGGAATATGATGAGATGAACTCCTCTGGTATCCTTATCAAATATTTTATCTTGCATATTTCTTGTTTAATTTGTCTATCTCCCCCTTTTTCCCCCTTTGTATTTGAAATCTGTTCAGAAGCCCATCTTTTCTGCATTTATATTTCTACCTTCTGTTTGATTGTTTTGAAAATAATGTTACCCACTGATTACAACTGGTTCCCACTCACAACATAAAATTATCACCTATGCTTGAGAAAACTGTAAACAATGAGATGATTTTCTTGCACATTTTTAATTTCCCCTGCAGGAACAGCCCAGCTCCTCATATGTGGTGAACATGTCCTGCAATTTCCCTGAAATATAAGAGAACAACTGTCTGTTTTTTTCTCTCCCTTATGAATAGCAAGCAATTGTTGTATTGTGAAATACATTATGTTTATTACATTATCAGCATTTAGCAGATGCTCTATCCAGAGCAACTCACATTGATTATGATGTTTTACATGTTACCAGTTTATACAGCTGGATATTTATTGAGGCAATTCTGGGTTAAGTGCCTTGCCCAAAGGTACAACAGCAGTGGAGTACTGAACCAGCAACCCTTTTGGTTATGAGTCCTGTTCCATACTACTGTGCTACACTGTGCCAGTGCATCCCGGTACCCTTAAATAATTACTTGTTTACTTACTATAGATGCATTAATTCAATAGCCTTTCTCCATTATTAGCCTGTCCAGATAGAGTTCAAAGGTGTTATTCAGCAACATAAAGGTCTGCAATAGACCTACTACTACACAACATTTGTTAATTATATGAAATGTTAAACACAGGTACCCATTTATTAAAATGACATTATATAATGAAACATAGTACACTAGAAGAAACCTCAAAGGCCCCATTAAGCATTTTGGGACAGTGTAAAAAGTGAAAAATGACAGCTGCTCCAAAGTTGCCATTTTCAACCTGTCTTTTCTTATCGCTTGCACTGAGCGGGTGTGGTAGAGGTGTGAACATTGGTTTTGGGCTGTAGAATGGCTCAAACACAAGGTGCAGTATTATTTAAATTGTGCTAGGTGAAAGATACTTTTAATGCAAATGCAAATAAACTTACTGCCTAGTAGTAACAACAGAACACTGGATAGGGGGCAAGGAGAATTATAAAGTAAGTGTAATAGTAAGTGTATTATAATAGTAAGTGTATTATGAATCAACACAAAAACGATTTCAGTATACTAAGAAGGGAGGTTACCCACACATACATACTGTCTAGAAACACCTGCAAAAATAAGTATTGATATCAAAATAAAGCCCAGTTACCCTAAACAATCTGGGTTACCTCCCACAAACTGATCAAGCACTATCCCAAAGCAAAACTATTCAATGGCTCCTAAATTTTTTCAGTTAACCTTACTCTGTTTTTTATCTAACAATCTGAAGAAACTGCAGTTTTAATCTTTGTCTCACATCGCATGTAAAGTTCTGACAATAATGAAAGAAGTGAGTGGTGGGCTAGCTGTGTCTAAAACAGGTTATGTGTGTGCACGTGATAAGTGTCACTAACATCCTCTGCAGTATAGGCATGACATATGTCCCACCAACTGGAAACTTGGTGGAAGGCCGAGACCGAGACGGCACTCCTGGCGGTGACAGAGGCCCTCCACGCAGCCAGAGCCTCCGACCTGTCTTCGGTCCTCATCCTCCTCGACCTCTCCGCTGCATTTGACACCGTCGACCACCAGCTGCTCATCGCCAAGCTCTCTGAGCTTGGCATCTCTGGGACGGCCCTTTCTTGGTTCAGGTCCTACCTGACCGGTAGATCTTCCCAGGTCTATTGGAAAGGCTCCACCTCCACTCCCACTACCCTCACTACAGGTGTCCCCCAGGGATCTGTACTGGGACCCCTACTCTTCTCCATCTACACTAACTCTCTTGGTTCAGTTATTGGCTCGCATGGTTTCTCCTACCACTGCTACGCTGATGACACTCAGCTAATTTTTTCTTTTCCTCCCTCCACCCCCCAGGTCAACGAAAAGATCTCCGCGTGCCTGGCTGACATCTCCAGATGGATGGCCTCCAACCACCTCAAGCTCAACCTGGACAAGACCGATCTGCTGCTTATCCCGGCCAGGACCTCTCCTCTTCAAGAGCTCTCGGTTACTGTTGACAGCACCACAGTAACTTCCTCCACTTCGGTGAAGAGCCTGGGCGTCACCCTCGACAACAGGTTGGACTTCACCGACTACATCTCCCAGACGGCACGCTCCTGTCGATTCCTCCTCTACAGCATCAGGAGGATTCGCCCTTTCTGACCACCTACTCCACCCAGCTGCTCGTCCAGGCCACTGTGCTCTCCCGCTTGGACTACTGTAACGCCCTCCTCGCAGGCCTCCCAGCCTGCACCATTCAGCCGCTGCAGCTCATCCAAAACGCAGCTGCTAGGCTGATCTACAATCTCCCCAAGTTCTCCCGTCACCCCCTACTGAGATCCCTCCACTGGCTCCCAATCACAGCCAGGATCCGCTTCAAGACCCTGACTCTCACCTTTTCCGCTGCAAGAAAGACTGCCCCGACCTACCTCCAGGACCTCATCCTACCCTACGCACCCGCTCGTCAACTCCGCTCTGCTACATCGGGACGCCTCGCTCCACCCACCAACAGAACGAAAGGCCCACGCTCCTCACAACGAGGCTTTTCCATCATCGCCCCCCAGTGGTGGAATGAACTCCCCACCCCCCTGAGAACAACTCCTTCAATCCAACCCTTCAGACGTGCGCTGAAGACACACCTCTTCAGACTCTACCTGGACTGATACCTCTCCCTCTTCGACCTTGTAACTTTGACGTTGAGAATCTGACTCCTGCCTTGTACTTGTTGCTCACTTACCTAGGTAGTATAGCGGTACTCCATTTTTTCTGTAATTGTATTTGAGATGCAATCCTAGTTCAGATTAGTTGGCTCGCGTCACTGACCTTGCGCTCAGCTTCAGCACTATTTGCATTGTATGACCTTTACACATCTTGCTCTTGTGCCTGTTGTTTGCTCACTATTTGCACTTTTGTACGTCGCTTTGGATAAAAGCGTCTGCCAAATGAATAAATGTAATGTAAATGTAAAGGCACACTTGCCATCCTGATATGAATCAATTACATTGTATTCATTTATTTTACTACAACTTTTTCTTTATGTTCAATGATTCATTTGAAGTTAAAGATAATATATATTACTAAATATCCAATTTTAAACAGGACACCAACAGCACGAAAAGCTGAGGAATCAAACTTCAGTTTTTAGTCATTAGATTGTTAATTTTTTCCCATTCCTCAATGTTCTGTCAATTAGTTATATCAATGGAACTCTGCAATCACTATGCAATGCATATGGCTCTATTAATGCAAAGTAAAAAATCTTGCCGTACAAGTGAACCTGTGAAATCAAAACTACAATAAACCCTTTGGATTGTAGTTATTGGTTGTAAAATGAATAAACAGGCATCAACTCCCCCAAATGCCACTGTGCCCAACCTAAATATCCCCTTGCATCTACCCCCAAATTGAGTGTTTGTGCCATCACAATCACCACCCCCCAACTAAAATCCTAGAAACTTCTGAACAAACAAAAGAAGAGATAAGTGAAGAGTTAAGGCCAGATTCATATAATCTGATATTTTTCACTTTTATTGATTACAGAATGTCACCATGACATAAAATTAACAAAAACTGTGAGAGGACTTTAGGCAACAGTGCGCTGATATTACTAAGCCCTCAAGTGACTGAATGTAGCACTCAATCATCTGCCCCTTTGCCTTTCAGCAGTATTCTCTCATTCTTGTGATGTTTACCATTATTTACAGCTCTATTGTACAAAGGAAGCCTACAGAGTAATACTGCACATCAAGGGACAACCACATGAAGCTTTCTTATGGCTTCCTGTCTCTCTCTGGTTCACAGAACCACTGCACAGGAAATGACACCTCACACACTTTTCACTCATATTATTACAGAGGAATTCGACACTCTGTAAGATATTGACCTCCTCCATCCTTAGCACATGTCTTATCAGCCCTGTAATTAAATCATTTTCTGCTTGTGCCAAAAGAAATAATTTCACCAATTTTCATGTAAATACATACACTCAGTGACCACTTTATTAGGTATACCTGTACACCTGCTCATTGATGCAAATATGTAATCAGCCAATCATCTGGCAGCAACTCAATGCATAAAATCACAAAGACATAGTCAAGAGGTTTAGTTGCTGTTCAGACCAAACATCAGAATGGGTAGGAAATCTGATTCAAGTGACTTGGACCGTGAGATGATTGTTGGTGCCAGATGGGGTCGTTTGTGTTCACAGAAACTGCTGATCTCCTGAGATTTTCACGCACAACAGTCTCTAGAGTGTATAGAGAATGGTGCGAAAAACAAAAAACATCCAGTGAGCGGCAGTTCTGTGGGGAAAATGCCTTAATAAGAACATATTATGACGAGAACAGGCCATTTGGCCCAACTACGCTCGCCATTACAATTAGAGAGTATCCAAAACTGCATCAAATCTGAACTTGAACACAGCAAGGGTCTCTGCCTCAACTACATGACCTGGCAACCTATTCCATGTATTGATAACTTTTTGTGTTAAATAATACTTCTTTGATGACAGAGGTCAGAGGAGAATGGCCAGACTGGTCCAAGCTGACAGGAAGGCGACAGTAACCCAAATAACCACACATTACAACAGTGCTATGCAGAAAAGCATTTCTGAACATACAACATGTCACATGTCAAACATTGAGGTGGATGGGTTATAGCAGCAGAAGACCCCCCGGGTACCACTCCTGTCAGCTAAGAACAGGAAAGTGAGGCTACAGTGGGCACAGGCTCACCAAAACTGGATGGTAGACAATTGGAAAAACATCGCCTGGTCTGACAAATCTCGATTTCTGCTGTGACATGCAGATGGTAGGGTCAGAATTTGGCGTAAACATGAATCCATGGATCCATCCTGCCTTGTGTCAACAGTTCAGGCTGGAGGTGGTGGTGCAATGGCGTGGGGAACATTTTCTTGGCACAGATTAGGCACCTTAATACCAATTGAGCATCGTTTAAATGCCACAGCCTACCTGAGTATTGTTGCTGACCATGTGCATCCCTTTATGACCACGGTCTACCCATCTTCTAATGGCTACTTCTATCAGGATAACACGCCATGCCACAAGCACACGTCATCTCAACTGGTTCCAGGAACATGACAATGAGTTCAGTGTACTCCAATGGCCTCCACAGTCACCAGATCTCAATCCAATAAAGCACCTTTGGGATGTGGTGGAACGGGACATTTGCAGCATTAAGGTGCAGCTGACAAATCTGCAACAACTGCTGCTATCATGTCAGCATGGAGGAGAATCTCTATGGAATGTTTCCAGCACCTTTTCTGAATCCATGCCATGAAGAATTCAAGCTGTTCTGGGGCCAAAGGGGGTCCTACCCAGTATTAGAGAGGTGTACCTAATAAAGTGGTCACTAAGTGTATGTTACATTTCAAGTTGTCTTGCTCATAGATGGACAGACAGACACAAAGGGCCATTGCGTTACGTCTGCTCCACCTGCTGGTGGGGGTGGTAATTTAGGTGAAAAAGGAATTATGTTCACCACGACATCCATTGGAAGTGCTGAGATGAAAGGAGCAGATCAAGTAGATCACTTAATGGCACCACAGTCACTAATGTGAGGTGGGATTTGGTGGCTGTGAGGAGCACTCTGGCACTCACCAGTCACTGGGCTCACAGAGCAGAACCACAGTTTGTATTTGCAGGACAAAGTTTTATACATGCCAAAAAATAAACACACTACATCTTCCTGATGTCTCTGTACATACATTTTCATCCAGTAGAAGAAAGTACATCAAAACCTGCATTCATTTCATTTTGTTACAGGGGAGATAATTGGCAACAACACATAATTAATGCATTTAAAGAAATATTTTATTTGATCCTTTTCAAGCTGCAGGAAAGCAAAAATAAAATGTGACATAAATAAAATATCTCTATGGTATCTAAAGGAGACAATTAAATTGGTTTGGGTTGTGATTACGATTAGGATTGTACCATTTAACCTTGCTATAACAGGGCATGACCACCTGAACACACAGCAGCAGATATATTTTAACAAATTCTGTTCCAGGTTCAGAGTGTGATAGCTGACTATGAGGGAAAGATCATGCTGACAGCTTTCTCTCGTCACCTACATGAAATGAAAACTTTTTTTTTTTTTTCCTAAGATTTTTCAACGGTCCAGAGCCAGGGAAAGGTACTAATGAAATACTTTTCAAAATGGTTGTGGCAGAACTGCAGTCAGATAGAGAGATAGATCCTCATATACAGAAAAGCAATGCTTCTCAGTTGTTTTTTGCTATATATTTTGGGGGTTGCAGACATTTTTAGCACACTCACTAGGGTGTGTGCACAGGATTCCTCAGACACCTTGACTGAGAAACACTCAAGCAAGCAAACAGACAAGGACTCATGTCTGCCTTTGTAGCAGATGCTCAGATGGTGGAGTGATGCAAATGGTATATGCGCTCTTACTGGAAATGGACGTCTATGGGAGAGCGTTCTCACTATTGCCAAGGGTGGGGATGGGAGAGATTTAGGTAGTGGATGGCCATTCTTTCAGTGATGTCTGTCTGATATCTTACACCAGACTGATCTGAAAAGGTGAGGGCAGTAGGGATGTTGTCATTTGGCATTAGTGTCCCTGTTTGGCCATAGCAAGCTAGTGCCCACCCCCGCTCCTGTTCTCTCCATTCACCCAGTCCAGCACGATGAAGGAAATACTCATCACCATGAAGACAAAACCAAGGGCTGTGAAACACATCACCTGAGAGGAGAGAAAAGAGGGAAGGTCATTCATCACTAGAAAGACATGGCTGCAATGGGATGATTCTCTACAGATTTTAGGTGAGCTCATCCTATACCTGGATCTTTGGTCGGGAATTCAGGGGCTCTTGATCAACAGGGATAATGCGGAGATAGAATAATCCAGGCAGGATGAAGATCAAACTGGGAGCAGAGGTGGCCCCTGGAGAGACAGAGAGAAAAGCACACATACACACACGTGCATGCACACACGTGCACGTGCACGCACACGCACACGCGCGCACACACACACACACACACACACACACACACACACACACACACACACAACATACAAGCAGACAAAGTCAGAGGGCCCTATTTTAACGATCTAAGGCGCATCGTCAGTGGCGTGAAGCGCACTGTCGTTGTGGGTGTGGTCCGCCGTCAAAATAGCAAAACGCGCCAAGCGCCGGCACATTGTTCCAAAAGGGTTGGACTACTCTACCTAATTAATCAGAGGTGTGTTTTGGGTGTGACATGCAAAGAACCAATCAGATCGTCATCTGTCATTCCCTTTAAAAGCGAGGCGCTTGATCAATGGCGGACTGCTATTTCAATGGCGCAATTACCAGGGAGACCAAACCGATTTTCTTCCGAAGAGACCGATCTGCTCGTGCACGAAGTAAAAGCGCGCGAGCAGATCATATATGGGGGTAGAAGAAATCCCCCTAAACTCCTCAAGATCAAGCAGGCGTGGGAAGACATTGCGGCAAGCATCTCCTCGTCTTCTGGCCTCACCAGAACACCTCTGCAATGCTGAAAACGCTACAATGATGTCAGGCAGATGTACAATACTGTACAATACTGCTTACTACCAGTTCCATTAGTGTGCAAAAACAATGAATACTAACATTTTATGTATTGTGTGTATTGTTTTTAAGTAAATTTACCTAGTCTATATATTTATGCAACACATTCCACACATTTCAGTTCTTTTCTTTCTATGACAGTGCGTGATTTTGCGTGTTTGCGATTAAAGGACAATTCACGCACTGTTGTTGGCATGATGTATGGTGTAATCAGCCATGTCTTTAATGGGTAGCCATTGTCCCCTAACAGCCACCCCTCCAGGGGAGGATTCCTCTGGAAGACTGTAGGAATGACAGAATTGGCCAGAATGAAGGAGTCATGATTTGAGCCAGGGTAATTTGCAAACACATGGGTGACTCGACATGCAGCATCGCAGATCACCTGTATGTTAATTGAGTGGGTCCCCTTGCGGTTGACATAAATCAGTGTGTTTTCAGATGGTGCACGTGGTTGTAGTTTTTAAATAGGTCTACCTACCTAATTTTTCTAATCTCCCATATCTGTGAATACCTGAATATTATAACTACTCACTTTGACATACATTTCTTCATATCTTCATTTATCCCAAAACGATGTGTCCCATTCTAATCTAATTTGTTATATTTTGCATGGATGTGTGCTATTGCTTGTTGTTGTATGACAGAAGCAGGGTGTATGATCGGACAGCCTGACATGAGTAAGTTGATACTGCGCCCTTAAAATAACATTAAACAATGCGCCACTGACTTCCGACCAGGTTTCTCTTGGTCAACGGCGCTTGGTCAGCGGGGCATTTTCAGTGCTGTCAAAATAGCGTCTTACAGACCATGCGCTTGACCACACCTCTTTTTTAATTACCACGCCTACGGCCGTGCATGTTCACCTGCTATTTTGACGGCGTGAGTGCATGACGCGAAAACTGATGCACTGCCTGTAAGCTAGCAAAGACAACTGCGCCGCCGCGCCAGCCGCCATGCGCCGGGTGTAAGATAGGGCCCAGAGAGACAGAGAGGCCAGTGAGAAGAGTGAGTGGTTTAGCCAACAATCCAACAGGATGTGAAGCTATATGGATGACATACCACACACAGACATCAGGATGAAAGTTCTGGGATTTGACAGGGAGTCTGTTGGCATGTAGCTGCCTTACAAAGCACACAAATACTGAAGCAGGTTTTGCTAAACTGCCACAGGCTGACTTGAGACTCTATATCATTATCACTGCAAAAGTTTGGCAAGCTCACCAATTATTCCAAAGACGTCTCGAATGTTCGGCACAAAGATGACAAGGAGATTGACGACAAAGAGGAGAGTGACAGCAATACCAGCATGTTGTGCCCAGTGGAAGGGCTTTTCAGGAAACAGCAGCTGAAGCAGAGCTCTTCGGATCTAAGGAGCATCAAGAACATCATTAAAAACTGAATGGTACGCCTGCATTTCTTCACAGTTAACTGTCCTGTGTCAATGACAGGCTCAGACACCTGGCTCCCTAATCACTTTCCGTTTCTCCAAACAAAAGATGTCAATAACACACCTTCCATTACATTATTACATTACATTACATTATTGGCATTTAGCAGACGCTGTTATCCAGAGCAACTTACATTGGGTACAGTGTTTTAACAATGTTATCCATCCATACAGCTGGATGTTTACTGAGGCAACTGTGGGTAAAGTACCTTGCCCAAGGGTACAACAGCAGTGGACCAGCAGGGAATTGAACCGGCAACCTTTTGGTTACAAAGGTTTATGCATTATTGTCAAATCTATTTCTATCAGGCATTATAGTCAATATCTGGAAATCGCTTCATGCTTAGTTTATGGGCTGATATTTAAGAGGAGATAATACATCAAGTACAAGAGCAACCAAGTTTAGTCCAGTCAGTTATTTCAAGAAAATGAACAAGGTACTAATCACTCTGAGATGGCTTTCATAAAATACCTCAAGAATGTTAACTAATGGTGCTTTAATATCTGTAATACCTATGCAACATTTAGAAGTTTAACCCTTGCAAAACTCATCATTGAATAAATGAAAAAAGAAACTGGCATAAGTATTTAAGGGCAGATCACAGGCGTTCTCACCGGAAAGAGGACCACAGGGACAGTGAGAGTGACGGCCACAAGAACTGCCAGCCGCACACACAGAATGAGTGTGTCCAGGGGGTCAACCTTACTGTAGGTGTGGAGCAGCTCTGCCTCCACATTGGCTATAAACAGACAGACAACATAGACAAGAGCATCCTTCAGTAATATTGACAACGGTATGTCTGTTTCAAAACAAGGCTCAATCACTCTGCTTAAAACCTCTGAAATCACAATGCTATTTCCCTGAAAGATTCAAACAAATGCCTTTACAATGTTGAGGTACATAGGAAATGTGGCTAAATGATTGTAACTGATTCACACAATTGGTTGTTACTGGAGAAATGTTTGTTACTCTTTTATATTCTTGCATTTTGTTAATTATTCATCTTACAGCTGCAAGTTCATTGCCTGGTCACAGCTACACTGACTGTTGAATTTTCTATTCTTAATTCTCAACCACATAAGATCATAAGAAGTGCTGATTCATGCTAACAACAGCCTATTGGTCCATCTAGGCTCAAGTGTATCTAGCACTGTGCTGTGCCTGGTCCTGAACACTCTGAGGCACAGGTGGCCAGCCTGTGGTTCTAATATCCCTGCCCCTCAGAGTTTCAGGCCCTTGAAGTCAGTATAAAGGGGGAAAATCACATTTCAAAATGGATTAATGCACTGATTAAAAATGTTATTGTAAGATCATGTGAAATACTTCAAAAGCTACAACAATGTAAACAAATTGAGGGCAAGGAGTTTTGACATTGCACCTGCCATTTTACCAGAATCATAAAGCCAGCAGAACTGCATTTGAGAGAATAGCCATTTATATGCCAAACATAAAATAAAACAGATAACAAAAAACAAATGAATTAATAATGGAAGTTCTTAGTATAATACATGAATTAAATTAATCATTTAAATGATTAAATTATTTAAATTATAAAAGTATTTTACTAATAACTATTCATACAATGTAACTGTGTGGATGGTCGCATGCACCACTGCATCTCAAATTTGAGAAAATACAGTGGATCTAGAAAGTCTACAAACCCTTTCAAATTTACTTCTTTTTACCGCCTTAAGGCCTAAAATGAAAACCCATTAAATCTGATTTTTTCCACTTTAGACATAGTAACCCACAACATCAACGTAAAAAAGAAAACACATTTCTGAATATTAATTTAAAACAGAAAAACTAAAACATCTAAATTGCATAGGTTTATGTACTGTTAATGACAGTTGTAATCACACTCAGATTTAACCATTTACCATCCAAATCATGCCCAAAGCTAACCAACTTCCCCTGTGACCAAAAGAAGTCATTCTGATTAGTTCAGGATAACATTAGCTGCTCCTGTAAGTTTCTTAGGGCATGCCAGTGTAAGGAAACAATTATGGGCAACAAGGACCTACCAAAACATCTCCAGAATTTATCTGTAGGCACAGATCAATTCTGGAGATTATAAATAGATATCAAAGGCCTTAAAAATATCATAGAACACAGTAAAAACCATAATCAAGAAATACATAAATATAGCACCACCAGGACCTTGTCTAGATCAGGCTGTCCCTCCAAGATGGATTACCATGCGAGGAGGAAACTCATCAGGGAGGCCACCAAGAGCCCAACAGCAACACTAAAAGAGATGCAGTACTTCATGGCAAGGACTGACCACCATATGCACATAGCAACAGTTTCATGTGTTCAATTCTGAGCTGTGGGGCAGGGTGGTAAGATGGAATCCACGCCTCACAACGAAGAACATCCAGTCTCATCTGAATTGTGCAAAATATACTCTGGATCTCCTGGTGCCATGTGGAAAATGGTCTTGTGGTCTGATGAGACTGAGGCAGAACTTTTTTGCCTTAATTCCAAATGATATATTTCTTGCAAAGCCAACACAGCCCATCAGCCTAAGAACACAGTCCCTACACTCAAGCATGTTGGTGGCAGCATCATGCTATGGGGCTGTTTCTCTTCAGGAGGGACAGGAGCTCTGGTGAGGATAGAGGGGAAAATGAAAAGTGAAAAATACTAAAAAAAGATTTTACATAAAAGCCTACTACCCTCCGCAAAAAAGCTGAAGATGAGGAAACATTTCAACCTTCAGCATGACAATGACCCTAAGCACACAGCTAAAACCACAGTGGAATGGCTGAAAAAAGGAAGATCAATGTCCTGGAATGGTCTAGTCAGAGCCCTGATCTCAACCCCACTGACTTGAAGAGAGCTGTTCAAAAGCGGTCCACCCACAATTTGTGAACTTGAACTCTACTGCAAGGATAAATGGGAGAAAATTGCACAATCTAGATGTGAGAAGTTGGTAGACACTTACCCAAACAGACTCACTACAGTTATCAAAGCAAAAGGTTCTTCCACCAAGTATTATGTTAATGGTGTACAGATTTATGCAACCAAGACATTCAAAGTTTTTCATTATTTTTTTATTTTTTGAAAAACTGAGACATCTGATTTTAACTGTAACTGTAAGTCTGACTTCACTTGTCTTGATTTCAGTCTTTAAGACACCAAAAATTAAAAAATTTGAATGGGTGTGAAGACTTTCTAGATCCACTGTATACCCTGCTTTGAGTATAGCTAGGATTTTGGAAGCTGAATCTTGTTTAATTGGTGGAATGCTCAGAGTCAGGTTACCTCAGGTCAGAGGAAGGTTCAATCACACACCAGCAGCACAGAACTGAGACATACAATCAGAAACAGACCACTTTTTCTCTAGTATGCCATCTGTTCAACTTAGTGTCGGTTCCCATCATACACTCTTTAACATTACAGAAAAAAGACCTGGTAGATTAACCAGGGATATCAAACAGAGTATGTTTCATTATTTGCTTCTGCTTAAAAGTAACTGAATAAATGTTGGCACTTTGTCTCTGTTAAACAAATATAGTTATTGCATTTAGATTTGCCAGGATCCTACTGTCTTACTGTAGAAGGTGAGGTAGCCAAAGATAGCAGTGAGGAGGTACATCACGAACATTCCTAAGACAGAGGTGTTGGCAATCGCCTGCATGCGCTTCTTCGTGGGGCTGAGATGGAGACAGACAATCCATAAGGATTAATGACTGACAGGGAAACAGCCAATCTTACAGCATTTAACCAAACATCAAAAGAGTCATCTTACATTATACTGGCACAAGGTTTCAATGAATTTCAAACAATATTCACTCTCATAAGAGCAGAACCATTAAAATCATTGGCATTTCTCTGGCAACATTCATTCTCACAACAGCAGACTACTACTGCTTTCTAAATCGCATTCACTCTCTCTGACTCATGTATGTTCTCCTTTGTTTTGTCAGATCATTTGATTTGTTTCATATTTTAGAAGGTGTATACAGTTTTTTGCAGTTTTGTTTGATACATTTATTTAAAGATTGTGTCAGACTACAAAACTCATAACTCCTGGGATGTACACTGTAATCCTCAGTGTTCAGATCAGATTTTACAAGTACCTCTTGCAAGAGCAAATACTCCAAATGACAAAATTATTATCAGTTGTCTCTTTAAAGATTCTGTATAAATGATAGAAATATTGTTATATTTGATACACTTTGATAAACATTATTATCAAACAATAAATACATTTTAAAAATAACACATTAATGGGGAAACAAAAAATAAATGGGAAGAAAGCCAAGATAAACCAATTCTACTATTTACACAGACTAATAATATGCTTTGCCAATGTGAACACTAGTCATGCCTGTTTCCAGTCATGCCAGTCAATAATTATTGTTATACTTTCACAGTTATTCTGCACTTACCTGAACATATTACCACAGCAAGGTCTTTACTGTGGAACTAAATAGATTTGTTTCATGGTGATATGCCTTTTCAAAATGTACGTAACTGGTTGCGCTCACTGTATTGATTCATGAGATCATGTTGTTTCTTTGAATCTTCTAATGGCAAATGTTACATTTGGCTTAGACCAAACCTTCCAGCATCATCAGCTTTGTTCTGCACTCTCAGAAGGATGTTTCCAAATATAAGCACTAACTTTTACCACAATTTTTAGTCATGTTGTGCATGAAAAAAAATCTATAAAAACGGGAGGACAGCTAAGCTGTCTTAAATTACTTTGATACATTCTTCAATTGATTGTGGCAAAGATCAGAACTCTTGTCACAGAAGCCAAAACTGAATTGTAAAATTTTCATCTTTCTAAATTTTTTACAAGTTGTCCTGGACCAAGTCTGATTAGTTTACATAAATTCTGATGGCCACATTACTTACTTGCGCAGTTCAGTGTATATTGGCAGCACCTCAGGATGGCACACAAAGGCAAATGCCAGGATAGGGATTGTGTATGCAGTCTGAAACACAGAGAAACAGAGATGAATTAATAGTAAACCCTGCTCCTCCACAACCAAAAACCCAAGTGAGATCATAAGGCCTTGATTACAAGTGTTGATTACTCCATTTGCATTCATTCATAAGTTCAGGTCAAAGAACATTGCAATTAGATTGAACTGAGCTGTACAGTACTCAGCTGGTTTGAAAGTGTATGACTACACCAGCAAAGCCTGTGGGTTTGCAACAGGCCTTGTGCCAAATACGCCACATTGAATATCCTCCAGTATTACTGTAAATAACTCTTTACCTTATGTGGTGACACTACAAAAGGAGAGACTGAGCTGTGTTGTAACGGGATATGTATCCAGGCCACACCCCCTTACTCATGCCACACTGGCTATGCTTCCACCTTCTCCCAGTTTTCAGTACAGACCTGCTGGTTGATAGTGATGAGCTTCCCCTCGCAGTCTTCCTCAATGCTGCTGTTAATTGTGTGATTCCCAAAAGTCTCCAAAGGACAGAGGATGTTAAACTTTTTATATATAACCTATATATAAGACAGAGGAGGGGAGAGATGGAAGGGGAGAGATAGTGGATAATTGGAAGAGAGAGAAGGACAGAAAGGGATAGCAAGAAAAGGATAACCAGGAAGGGAGAGACAGGAGAAGAAAGAAGGAGTAGAGTCAGGGAGAACAAGACAGACAGGCATAAACCTGTGCTTCACATGTGCTCACACTGTTGCATTGGCTCACAGCACATTGTCCTCTACACCATTTCTTAGCTGTACTGCTGACAGTGTTAAAGAGACATGAATAAGAGATGTTACATTTCACACTAAAAGATCGAAAATGTGGTACAAGATACTATTATATCTGTGACAAATTGTTATTTCACAATGTCTAAAAGCATAGTTCAAAAAGTATATTATAAACATATCACAGTCTGTGGAACCATCTTTCACCTCAGCCACCTAATTTTCTTACAGGACTTACTTGGAATATGACACCCCTGAAAGGTCATGAGTTGTTGGGTCTCAAGCAATTAAATCTATAAATATCCGGTTGTAAATATTCTACTTCACATTAAAACAAGCCAACAGCATATCTTCTCTGTCATGTTATAAACATTTCAACAGAACCAAATCCCTGTGCAGTATTAAGATCACGTGACAGGTCCCAGTTTTGGAGCAGTGAGGCCTAACAAGTTACAGGCAAGATGAGGTTTAGGGTCCACCTCTTCATCACCTTACTCACCGATATGAGGAAAAATACCATACAGATGAGAGAAAAGCCACTGGTGTAGCCCAGATATCCTGCAAACAATACAAAAAGAGAGTGTCATAATGAGAGAGTATGTCAGGCAAACTTTAAGACAGATAATTTGATATTGATACTATAGTTGAGAAGGAGTGAAGTAAATTGGGTCAGTAGCGAAAAGACCAGGATTAGAGCACGGGTGATGTATGGAAGATTCTGACGATTGACGCACCAAGCTGCCTCATGAGTGCCAGAGGAAGGATTACAGAGATGCTGACGATAATGATGAGGTAATTCCCATTAAGAAACCACTCTCTATGGAAGAAGACAGAGGTACAGTTACACACATTACTTTTTTGTTGCTATAAACCAAAATAACACCCATTGGACCACTTCATCTACATCTTCCTCACAATCGTAGTCACAACAGCATTGCATTATTGTCATTTATCAGACACTAAATGACACTGCACTAAACCCTCCCAAAACTACACACACACACACAAACTGTTCTCACAGCTGCACACTAGCAGACCCTGTTCTACACATTCCCAAAAATGGTACAGTCACACACACTGCTATACATCCTCCCAGCTACTACACACTCACAAACACCTCTATATTGCTGTCCTCACAATCACAGTCATACACAATTAACAATCCACCACAACTAAGAATATTATACAGAAACATTCACAAATGGTTACATTATTTTATAATCTTTGCCAAGGTTGGATACTGCTGTATGTTTGCTCTGTCCATCAGGAGTTACAACTCATAATGTGGCCTGAAAAGAGACTTTTATGTTGTCTTACTCGATTCTCCTTTCTCTGTAAAACATGTTGAGTGCATCTGTTGTCAGCAGCACTCAGACTGTGCAACAGCCTCTGAATGGTCATTTCCATACATGCTTCATTCTGATTCATCTGCCACTTTCTCTATCCACACTCACCCACTGTCAGACTGCATTTTCAGGAAGGCTTGAATGACCAAGGGAAGCTCATATTTCACAATGAACAGGTAGCTGGACATTGCTGGAGAGACAGAGACAAATGAGTTTTGCAATGCATGGCAGTGAGACCACCACATTAGTGAGCTAATTTTCTCTTTCCGATCTCTTTTTAGTGTGGTTGCCCGAAGGATGTGTGGCTTATTATTATTAATTCTTCTTCTAGCTCTAACTGCGCATACACCATTCCTGCCACGGACACCAAACAAACAGCAAATCCACCAGCTCATTCACCATTGGTGTGCTTGTACTTTTATAATTTCATACTTTTATAGTTTTTTAAGATATTTTAAAGATAAAATAAATTTACCTCCATTCAAAAGTGTAGGAGCGAACAGTGGGAGGATTTCACTCCCGGCTTTGTTTTTTTACACTGCCATATCTCATTGAATTGTGGCTTTACGGGCATGAATTATGTATGATGTAGGAAAATTTGTGCAGATTCTCATGATGCCTGCAGTTCAGCACTATGATGAACGGTTTTTGAGTTATGAGCCTAAATAGTCAGAGAGTTCAGCCGCCGCTCTAAGTCACATGCCCACATTCCCTTGTCTCAGCCAGCTGGCAGTGCCAGACACAGAGGGAGGGGGGATAAGAAGGCACATAGCAACTCCAATATTGATATTAACCATTTCATGCGTATGGTCAATAATGCAAACAGGCAACCACACATATCTAGTTCTGTTCACATAGGATATACTCTGCAGCTGAGTGAGTACTTTAGACCTATGTACTTAGATTTCACTCATTAACAATGACTCTTCTTCTGTATATGCTGAAAAAATAGGGATTGTGACGGAGTGCCGTCACTACGGTTGAGTATGTGCTTTGACTGCCATATAAACAAGCCTGGCTCTTTGGCGTCGCGGTCAAAGCCACATGTCTGGTACTCCGTAGACCCAGGTTCGAGGCCGGGTGGGGTGACTGCTCTCGCCCTTTGCTACAAATGGTGTCAGAGTGGCATGGCTGGCCGCAAGGCGTGCCCGGTGTGTGAGCCGTATGAGGGACCCCCAGGTTAGGTTGACCCTGGTGTGAGGGACCCCAGAGATGGGTGAAGCACAAGTGAGTGGGGCACCCTGGGATGGGAGAAGTACGGCAGGGGAATGCGTGAGGGACACCTGTGTGCATGAAGCGCATGGGCGCGCTTCCTGAAGGGGAGGGCAGTGTGACGGAGTGCTGTCACTACGGTTGAGTATGTGCTTTGACTGCCATACCAACGAGCCTGGCTCTTTGGCGTCGCGGTCAAAGTCGCATGTCTGGTACCCCATAGACCTGGGTTCGAGGCTGGGTGGGGTGACTGCTCTCACCCTTCACTACAGGGATACACATTCAATCTGGGAAGTATTGAATAGCCCTTTTGTTTTATTATTATTGGACAGATGCAGATGGTCCATGTATATGTGGCAGAGCTGTAGTGTGTAGCTCGTGTGAGTCCTGTGTAAAAGCCTTGGTAGCAGGTAGCAGGCAGCCGAGCGGTAGCAGCAGTTATGTCACTCCCTGAGAGACCTGGTTAACTAGCGTTGTTGCCGACAGGCTAGGGGCAATTTGCCTTTAGTTCAACTGGCAACGACGCTGGCTGTAAGGGGTTGGCAGTGAGCAGTGAGAACCCATGTTCGAAACTCACTCGCTCGCTCGCTGACCCTCATAACATCTACTTATACACAACACAGTCTGACTACCATTACATATACCTACATGGGTCTATGTGTGCATGTGTGTGTAAACATGTGGGTGTACATCTTTCACAAATATGGGTAAGTTTTTGTATGTGTGTGTGCAGTGTGTGTATGTAGATGCATTTTGTTTCAGTGAGTGTTTCCATGCACATATGCCAGTTTATCTATTTGTGTAATTTGCTGTATGTATGTGTGGGCATGTTATGTTTCACTTTCTGTATGAGTGGGTATATCTCTGTATATGAGTATACATGTTAGTGTGGTTTTCTAAGTAACGATCAGCATTAGTGGCAGTACACACTGGTGGAAAATTGGAATTCAGTGCAGTGACAGGTTTAGTTCCACTGCACTGAGTATTGCAACATCTGCTGTAAACTGATCTCAGTGCTGGATCATATTCAATTTATTGACAAGCTAGTGTCTCTATGGTAGGCCTCTAAATGAGCTCTTAACTGTGTCATTAACTTTGCACTATCACAGAAAGTGGCATTAGTGTTCAACACTTTTTGGGTAGTTTCTTAGTCAAGTATACAGCAGCACTGACTGCCAGTGCAAATCAAATCTACAATTATCTGTGGCCTGACAGTGACTAACCACCAATATTGTGCATGGTGATGACCACAGCTGCTAACAGCTTCCCTGCATGTCCAAAAGCTCGTTTCCCCAGATGCTCATATGCACGAATTCCTTAAAAAAAAATAAAACAAAAAGCAGTCAATTAAGTAATACTTCAAATAGCCCCCAACTTGCTTTATAATTAGTACTGTACTATTGAACATTTACAAATTATGAAGATATTAGATGCTAGGAGGGGGATCTTAGAGTGAAATAATTTTCCCTAAAAGTGGAAAAAACATTATCATCATTACTTAGTGGTGATGTTATGCTCAGTTACTGTTTTTCAGACAACCTTTGAGAGATTTCAAACTCATAGGCTCTTGATATAAGTGAGTATGGAGGCTCAGTGAAGAGGAATTTGGGGAAAGGACAAAGACAATGCTCTTATGGTCTGCTTACCCACAACTTCAGCACTTTTTAGCAGCAGATGAATAGAGTATGCAGAGAGAATGGCAATAAACAGCAACAGGACCCTGATAAGCAGATAAACATGTGTTGTCATTATGGATGGTGTACATGTTATTAAATCTTGCTGAATTCAAGGGCCTAATTATACAGGTAAATATATTCAGCTGGATTTTTACTGAAAAGTTCAGGGAAAGTACCTTGCTGAAGGGAATTAAACATGTTACCTTTTGGTTACAAGCCTTAGTCCTGAACCACTACATCACACTACCATCCACTGACATGCTTTCCCATTCACTCTGTCACTTTATCACCCACTGCATCACTCTGTCATGTATATTTTTTTAATTTAAAGTATATTCTATCAGCACAAAAATGCAGTTGCATAGCTAACCACTGAGTTAGCTAGCAGGAGAGCAAACTGGCTAAAAACGGAATTAGCCAGTTAACTAGCACTGTAGGTGGCCTGTAGATTGGCTAGCTAACCGATGAGTTAGCGAGTGACTCCACTGGCTGACAGTTGAATTAGCCAGTAATAAAAGTAGCCCATCAGTTGGCCAGCTAGGTAGCTAGGTAGCTGGCTGGTGGGCTAGCATACCACCAGTTTTAACCTGGAGATGTTAGGTTGCAGGTGGCCACAAATAGCAAGTCTATATTGTTAAACTTTCAACCTGTAATAATTGGCATACAAGGCAATGATCAGAATCAGAAATGACAGGGAATGCATGTTAGAAATGTTTGTGTGCCCTGTTGAGGTTATATTGTAATATCAACATTAACATTATATTAAAGTTGTTAGCTAGTTAGCTAGCTAGGCCATCATGTATTTTCTACCAAATGCAGAAGAAGACTTGCAATTGGCTTCAAATGACCAGATGAGGTTATTTCCTGAATATGAAGAGAGATCAACAGTGAGCAATGCAAATTGGGATAACACAAAATTTTTAATAATGTGGCAGGACAATTAGAGTAGAGAAGCAGAAGAAGAACAGGGATGAAATTTCAGATTTTTCAAGTTTAGGAATTAATTTTGTGACTATATGAGACTGCACATATTACATCATATTACATTACATGCAATTCTTATCCAGAGCGACTTCCAGCACAAGAGAACAACTTCCAGCACATGAGAACATATAACAAATGTATATTGTAAATCATAGATATAAACTGTGTTTAAAAACAGATGTTACCAAACTTCATCTTAGTTCCATTTAATTTAGTTAATTTGCACATGAGAAATAGGAAAAACAAAAGAAAAATACAGATATGTGTAGATGAGATAAGAAACCCTTTGAGGACTCTTGAGGAATCACACCAAACAGAATGGATTACATAATAATGCAGGCATACAGACAAATGAAATTAAACAGAACAAGAAAATCAATGTGCTCAAAAGTAAAGGATGTTGCCTCTGGATGTTAAAATGACTTCAGAGTGTTTCATAAATTTGAAATGGCAGATGCTTTTCCCCTTTTTTCTCCCAATTTGGAATGCCCAATTATCTCACAGAGATGCTGCTCATCACAAAAGCCCCTGCTAACAATATGGCAGCATGTAGGCAAGACATGCCTTCTTTTCATACTGCAGTCCCCATGCCAACCTTGTGCAAACATGAATCAGAGGATACTTCATGCACAGATTTAAACAGGCAGTTAGGCTTTGGGGTCACCATCAGTTGATGACATGGTCAAGCTCGAACCTGAGCCAAAGAGCTCAGCTGAATGTCAAAGCGAACACCTTGACCACTGAGCTTCTCAGGAGCTAAATGATTCTTAAAAGCCGATAATGAAGGGTAATTATTACAGAGGTGACTGCAGTTTTTAATGCAACAAGCTGGCTTAATTCTGCTGGGGCGGGAAGGACAACCAGGGCTTCCTTGTTTCACCACTCAGGAAACCTGCAATTTGTCACCCGCCTGTGAGTTGCTCGGATGACGTCAGTGGACGTCAGTGGACTAGTGTCTATCCTCAATTATGCACCCACTTCATTACCCACTTGTAGTGTGAAAAATAGCTGCTGGCTGCATGCAAGTGCATTGGTTGTCACAGTGAGACAAGCCTAATAATATAATGTGGATTCCAAAAAAAATTCTATGAATGGAAAAAAGCCTTTTAATGATAATAAAATTAGATTAGAGGCACAATTTTTTTATGAAACCACACTTAGATATTAGAAGAAGAAGAAGCCTTTTTATTGTCATTGTACAATGAATACAACAAAATTACTGCTGGCACTCTGTTGCATTTTCAACATCAACATTCAGACTTTGGACAAGACACAAGCTATTCACAGCCATAAAATATAAAAGACATTCACAGCCATAAAACATAAAATTCACCATAAAAGTGTAAGTGTTTAAAAACCTAAAAATAGTTACTAAAAATATATATATAATTACTGAGTGTATGCAATAAATAGTCTAAAGTGCAATATGGTGTCTAGTGCATAGCAGCGGAACATTATGCAAGTCCACTCATATTTAGTGTGCTGATGGCTGTGGGGAAGAAACTTTTCCTGAGTCTAGTGGTTCTGGTTTTAACAGCCCTGTCTCGCCTGCCAGATGGCAACTGTTCAAAGAAATGATGACCAGGGTGGGAGGGGTCTTTGAGTATGGTTTTTGCTCGGCTGATGTATCTTGAGGTGGCGAGTTCTTCCAGGGAATGCAGGGGACAGCCAGTGATCTTTTCTGCAGATTTGATAACTCTCTGCAGGGCCTTTTTGTCTGCAGCTGTGGATCCTGCATACCACACAGAGATGCAGTATGTGATGACACTCTCTATGGTTGCCCGATAGAATGCCACCAGCAGCTTCCTCTCCACATTGCTCCTTCTAAGCACCCTGAGGAAGTAGAGTCACTGTTGGGCCCTTTTAACCATTGTGGTGATGTTAGGTGACCAGGAGAGGTCCTCAGAAACATGGACTCCCAGGAATTTAAAGGTCTTTACTCTCTCCACTCTTTCTCCATTGATGAGGAGGGGTGGAGGGTCCGAATTTTGTTTCTTCCTGAAGTCAAATATTATTTCCTTTGTTTTAGTGGTGTTAAGTGTCAGATTACTGGCTGAACACCATGTTGTCAGTCTCTGTACCTCGTCTCTGTACGCTGTTTCATCCCCCTCTGAGATGAGCCCAACAATGGTTGTATCATCCGCAAATTTAATGATGGAGTTTGACGAATGGGCAGGTGAGCAATCATAAGTGTACAGAGAGTACAAAAGAGGGCTCAGCACACAGCCCTGAGGGGAGCCGGTGCTGAGAGTGATGGAAGAGGAAATGTAGGGTCCAATTTTAGCTCTCTGTGGGCGCTCAGTGAGAAATCCAGGGACTTAATCCAGGAACAGATGGAGGAGGAGAGGCCCAGGTCTATCAGTTTTCCAACCAAGATGTCCGGTATGATAGTGTTGAACGCAGAGCTAAAATCAATAAAAAGCATCCTCACGTAGCTTTTCTGGTTTTCCAGATGTCTCAGCGTGGTGTGAACCGTGATAGCTACAGCATCCTCCTTTGACCTGTTTGGTCTGTAGGCAAACTGATATGGATCGAATGAGGGCAGGAGGCTAGCTCTTATGTGGTGTAGGATGAGTTTCTCTAAACACTTTGTTATTACAGGGGTGAGTGCGACAGGTCTGTAGTCATTCAAGTCCTCGGAGGCAGCCTTTTTGGGGACCGGGATGATGGTAGCGGACTTCAAGCAAGATGGAATGGCAGCTTGAGCCAGTGAGATATTAAAAATCCTTGTAAAGACCCCAGCTAGTTGGTCAGCACAAGCCTGGAGAACTTTACTGGGTACTCCATCTGGACCTGCCGCCTTCTTTGGATTGACCGACCTCAGCACACACTTCATTTTGTGCTCTTCCAGTACAAGTGGGGGGGTGTTAGCTTTGGGAGGAGGTACATGAGGAGAGGTAGTTGCCATGTTAGCCTCAAACCTGGCGAAGAAGCGGTTAAGCTCCTCAGCCAGTGCCCCATCAGTCATCACAGTGCTGTTTCTGCCCCCTTTGTAGTTTGTTATTTGCTGTACCCCCTGCCACACTCTCCTTGGATCATGTGTGTTAGATGGTCCTCGATTTTCTTTTTATAGGCCTCCTTTGCCTCCTCGATGCCTTTCTTCATAGCAGCCCTGGCAGCACTGTACTGTGCTTTGTCACCTGATTTGAAGGCATTGTTACGGCTCTTCAACAACTTTTTTACATCGCGTGTCATCCATGCTTTCTGGTTAGGAAACCTAGGTAAGCGCTTCTTTACTGTCACATTGTCTGCACAGAATTTGATGTAACACAGTACAGTCTCTGTACAGTCCTCCAGGTCACCCTGATTGAACAGATTCCAGACAGTGTCAAAACAGTCCTGGAGCTGGGATAATGCACCCTCAGGCCAGGTTGTAACAGTTGTAGTAACTGGCTTTGTTGTTCTTCTGAGGGGGGTGTACGCAGGGAACAGAAATAATGACAGGTGGTCTGACTGGCCCAGATGGGAGAGGGAAACAGTCCTATAGGCATGATGGATGTTAGAATATACACGATCCAAGGTGTTTTCTCCTCTCGTAGCACAGTTTACATGCTGGTAAAAACTGGGGAGAACAGTCTTTAAGCATGCTTGATTAAAGTCCCCTGCTACTATATGTACACCGTCGGGGTGAGCTCTCTGCTGTTTATTTATAATGGTCAGTAAATGTGTGAGAGCAATGCTAACATTAGCGCTCGGGGGGATGTAAACAGCAGTGACAGTCACTACACTCAACTCACGGGGTAAGTGGAAGGGTCTACATACCACCATGAGGGCCTCCAGATCAGGGCAGCAGTGTCGGGCAACAATCCTGATGTTAGCACACCAGGCATTGTGAACGTAAATACAGAGTCCTCCTCCTTTGCTCTTACCCGACCCGCTGCTTCTGTCCTGCCGGTGGCAAATGCGGTCTGCTAGCTGTACTGCAGCCTCGGGGATGAGTGGATGAAGCCAGCATTCCGTAATTATCATAACACAGCAGGTCCGGATCAAGCGGTTGGAAGTGATCTGTTGCTCCAATTCGTCCATCTTGTTAGTGATGGATCTGGCGTTCGCGAGGAAGATGCTCGGGAGTGGAGATTTAAAAGGTTGCTTCCTTAGCTTAGCCTGTAGGCCTGCCCGGCATCCCCGCTTCTGCTTACGCTCCTGCCTCCGTCTCCGCTGTCTGCTGGGCCAGCTAACAATCCACGGTGACTCCGGCAGTCTTGCGATATCCAGTGGAATATTGTGAGTCCTTTGATAACTGGTCGAAACACGCAGACTATAGCATGATCCGATGTCGATTAACTGTTGTCGATTGTACACGTAATCTGCTCTACACGCAGCGAAGGACAGAAACATCCAGAAAGCACACCAAACAAACGAAACACACCAAACTAGAGAGCCAAAAGCCGCTGCACCAACGCGCGCCGCCATGTTATTAGCCTCAATTTTCTACACTTGGTTCTTCTACAGTGAAAAGTAATGAAGTGAAAAAATCATGGAAACAGAACAGGAAATGTTCTAGATACAGTTGCCAGGTCATTTACATAGATAACAAATAACAATGGGCCAACGATGGATTCTTATTTACCATTAGCAAAGACATATCATTGTTTGTGAATGAAATAAGCAGCAACAGACTAGAGGGCTGCAAAACTAGGCTGCTAAGAACACACTCAACATTAGAGAAGATACTATGCATCACATTTCAAATGAATATCTCTATGGTGAGCTACCACGTCTCTCTGACATGATCAGATGGAGAAGGATGAGGTTCGCGGGACACTGCCTTCGCAGCAAAGACAAAGTAGTGAGCGACCTCTTGTTATGGATCCCTACCCATGGAAGCAGAGGACAAGGGAGACCAGCATTGACCAACTAAAGCAGGACACAGGACTTAACAGTGTCAAAGAGATCCAAAGTGTTATGGGCAATCGTGCGGCCTGGAGGACCATCATTGATCAAAGCCGGAGGATGGCTTGATCAAAGTAATCAAAGTAAGCAAGAATGAAATAATCAGCAAATCATTTGATAACTGTAACCCAGAAATGTCTAAAAATATACCTTGGACATAGTTCGTATTGTCTAGGTTTGTAGAAGTCTTTCCAACAAGTGTTTGGAAACAATGCTTTAGTGTTTTGCTAACTTTTCTAGACTATTGAAGAGTATGGAAAACAAGATATTAAATACAAATTTTTGAAATGACCTCAGGGTCATTGTTGTTATTTCTGTAGGAAACCCCACAAAAGACCCAACTCCCTGTATTGTATTGGGACAGAGTATGTTCTGAAAACCAATACCTTGCAAATGGCATACCCTATAATATTTCTTTTCTTTTACATTAACAATTTATACACATCAAAACACCACAGTCTAATAACAGTGACAGACTACAGCATTCCTCAGCATTAGAGATGTCAGCACTCACATATGTCCCACCAAACAGGTTTCCACTGCCAGCTTTAGGCTAAGTTTAACCACAAAAATCATATTTAGTAGTCCAGCTTCTCCACTCTTAACACCACAAATATGGTTCCAATGTGCGGTGTTCTTCCATGGCCACCCTGAACTGTGTTCTTGGGTCAAGTTCCTTCTGTATAACCAAAATTGTAAAGTCACTAACACTGATTTATAGGTAAGGTTCTGGGAGCAGTTACAGGCAGAGAGATTGCAACCAAATGCAGATTGTTAGGTTATTGCTGAGGGTTTCTCACAGCACTGCTATATTCTCATGGTTAAATGCCTGGAAGTGAATTATAATGCATGAAGTATCCTGCTCATAATGAACTGAAAATACAGAGTAGTCTGCTTATGAGAAATAATGATATAAGAATCGCATTATGTGATGAAAAAAAAATACTGGTAGAAAGTCATTCCTTCACAAACAATGGGAATCTGGATGCCTGGCAATGTGTAGTTCAGACCTATCCAGCACTGAGGACCTCTTTGAGGTTTCCTACAGAAACACCCACAACGGCCCTAAGGTCTGACTCATTACTACATTTTTACATCGTCTAACCTCATTCAAACATATTAAATTTGCATGCAGTCTCATACAGCCACACAATAAAAGCCAAATCATGGCCAATTTTCTATTTCTTCCTCATATTCTTCTTTTTCTTCTTTCCCATCAAAAGAAATTACATAAAATGCATTATGCCATCAAAAATGTTGCAGTACCGTTTCCCAACATTGGTTTTTCCTTGTATTCAGTAAATAAAATCCATTCACTATAACCAACTACAAGTCACTTTCTATCCTTGAGTAATAAACAGATGACAGTAATCATTGTTGAGCATGACAGTTAGTTACTGTGGGTACCTAGATTAACTAAGTCCTGACCAAAATCTTTAAAATGCTGACAGAGTAGTATAACTTCAGCAGCCTTCAAAATCAGTTCTAAAATGCATTCTCTGCCATCTCTAATAACATTGCTTTGAATGTCAGCTCACAAATCACAATCTACATTTGCTAGCTGCATCCTACCACCTCTGGTTTAAAAATGATCAAATTCTTATTACAACAATGATCCATTTCAGCTAGTTTAAACATTTGTTTGGGATTTCTTTGTTGTTTTGAAATATTGACAAATATCATTAACCAACCAATAAGGATATATTGGTCATAACTCCAAAGGATTTGGTTGTCATTTTCTTTCATTTACTGTGAAGTCAAACATGAGTTACTGTTTGAAGCACTGCAAAGCCATACAAAACACAAAACCATCCCACAGATGACCAAGGGGATGGTTTTTTTCATGACATAAATAATAAATCATAGCAGTTATCCTAATTCTAAACCTTATTCTTCTTTCCATATGACAGCACCAATTTTAATACATGATGCTAGTACCACTTCTGTTAATACCATTATTCTTGGACTGATTCATTCATATATTTAATACTTTGATGTGATATTCTTGAGATGGTAAAATGAAAATATATTGGCACTTTATTTCAGAGGAGCCCCTCCATTTCACATGTGCACCTCAGCAACTTTGCTGTTTCCTCAGGAAAACTATCTTGTGTTCGTGTTGACTATCCACCATTTTTGCTGGTGCAGACAACTGTTTCCATTAAAATCTGATTATTTTGGGATCTTGTTGATACAAAATGTTTACATAACTGTTGATTTTGTAAAGATGCTGTTCGAACTACTGATGTGTCATATTGGTGTACTGTACAGATATTCCAAATGATTGTTTTGAAAATAAGTTCACTGTCACAGTTGCCTCTTTTCTTCATGTAAGTGGAAGTTTTCATTTGATCATGAGTTGGTAAGGCATGCAATTTCAGTGAGTGTCTCAGATATAATTCTAAATATTAGCCATCCTTGAGTGACAGGTTTTTTATGAACATGAAGACCGAGCAAATACACAAAATCTCACCTCTGCTTTTGTTCAAGGTAATGCAAAACCCACATCCCATACATTGCATTGCATACACTTGCTCTGCCCTGCATCTGTCAAATGCTCTAAAAGTAAACATATCTTCATTTAGCAACCTTTTCCAAACTTCCTACCAAGGTACTGTGTGCCGTGTGTGTGTGTGTGTGTGTGTGTGTGTGTGCGTGTGTGTGTGTGTGTGTGCATGTGTGTGTTTGTGTGTATACCAGAAAACTTACAGAAAGAGAATGATCCCTGTGTTTGACATGGCGTAGGATAACCCCAGAATTCCACTCCCCATGATGGCGTTACTGAGGTTAAAGACTGACATTCCAAAGGATGTCTTTCCTTCAAACTGTAATCACAAGAGAGAATCACAAAGAAGTACTCTCATTGACTCTTCCCACTCATATACTCCATGTAAATTAAGTCTGTTCTGTGCCCTCGTCTGTAAAGTGTATTCACACTTGAAAACTGGGTGTGTTTCGTACTCACATCTGTAAACTGGGTTATCTTCTTCCCGCTGCTTGTATGGGGCAAAAATTCTTCTTGTTCAGCTGTCATACTGTCACATGTATTAGCAGGGCAGAAGGACGGAGAAGCAAAGAGGTTGATAGGGCAGAAAAAGATCAGCAGAAACACCTCCTGTTACTTTTTACAAAAACAGAACAATCACAATTGTAAAATAATCTCAAAATAACCACTCAATAACTAAAATAATATTTATTATAAAGACCATGCTTGTAATTTACCCAGCAGACTGGGCCCCTCTTTTGAAGCACAATTGTGTGATATTAATCTATCAATGTATTAGTGTTAAACACTGCACTGTATCAGCTGAAAATATTAATCACCCAACCAAGAAGTGGTAACATGGATTTAATATGTAATTTTATGGTGTGGTACAAGGTTATAATAGTTTTACATTTTCAAATTTGTTTTTATTTTGATAATATGTTTATATTCAGTCTGAATTTCCATTTAGTTTTAGTTAGTTTCACCAGTGGTTTCATTAGTTTCAGTTTAGTTTTTATTTCATGGACTCATTTCTATTTCGTTTTAGTTTATTATAGTTTCAGCTTTAGTTTTAGTAATTTTAGTAAAGGACAAAAAATTGTCTAGGATTAGTGCAGCGTGAAAAATAATCTGTTTATCACTGAAGATATCAACATTTCAAGACTAAACTTATCTAACATATGCAATGCATTTGTTTCAGACTACACAGAATTTTGGGAGTGTGGCCAGTGGTGGCTCCTGCCAAATCTCTCGGGGGGGGACGACAATTGTTGCGATGATGGCTAAGGTGACCCGTTCAATGGGTAAATTAACAGCTAGCTAACTCGACATTGTCACATTGTATTGTGCAAATTAGTCAGATAGCTAACTTGACATTGTCACATTGCATTGAGCAGGGGTAGCAGAACAAAACGTTAGCTACTTCGCAGCCTGCTAGCCGTTTTCCGCTCATACCAGCTCCGTGAAAATCCCTGGTTATACGATTTCCTCCCCTTTGTAGATACTTGCTTGATGTTTAAATTTGGTCTGGGTGGTCCTAATTCTTTAGCTGCCAATTCATCCTGATTACTACGACAACTGAACGGTATTTCTCTTAATGACACGATCGAGTTGCCCCGAGTTGAAATTACATTAGCCATGCTGATCTTGAATGTGACACGATCGCTGGCTGCCCTGGCGATCCCTACACCAGGTTACGTATGATGAAAGCACGTTAGTGCAAGCCCACCCCGAACCCATACAATCTGTATGCGCCTGCAGTTCAAAAAAAATTGCCTTAACATGAGAGTCTATCAGAGCGATCCGGGCAATTTTCAACCAGACTGAAACCGCCCGAAAGGGGCGGTACTCCACGGAACACGACTTGACGCTGATTGGACTATGATATTCAGAGGCAGGACAAAATGTCTAGAACAGTCACAGCTAGCGTAACACTGTGGTAGAATGTTATAGAAAAAATTCCTCCCATTCACCCTTCGGTGGTGCATTGCCCGGTCGCCCTAAGGAACAACCCGCCCCTGAGTGTGACACCCGCCGCCTTGAAGGGATATGACGTCCGCCGTCTTGAAACGATAACGACAATTATTTTTTGTCTTTTCTTATTTTATTTTTATTAGTTTTTTTTAGCAATCATTATTAGTTTCGTTTAGTTTTAGTTTTACATTTTCTTCGGGTAAATTATTTTATTTCAGTTTACGAAAATGTCTCAAAACCATTAGTTTTCATCTTCGTTTTAGTTTTAGTATACGATAATAACCCTGGTGTGGTAAATCTGCATGTTCTGTTTAGGCAGCCATATTACAATGGCTGATGCAGTGCTTTGTCAATACAGTCCCCAACTGTGCCTCATTGCAGCACAGGGTCTAGTCAGAGCATCTACAAGGAGGACTGCAGTCATGCCAAACTATTTGTAACTATATAAACTGAGCAGATAGCCTGGGAATTACAGAGTTGCCAACAAAATTGCTCTTCTGCTCTGATCTCCATATGGACCAGAAAAGACACCAACTATTTTTATAGTGATGACGTTTACATAATCTCTACTGCGGCAGGAGAACTTGTTTGGCCTGAACTACCTGTCCTCAAGCATCAGCTTATCTGACCCCAGCTCCCAATTGTGGGTCCCATCTGAAAGCTTCTGTAGTTCCATGTTGCACCCGCACAGAGGACCAATAAAGTAGTGAAAGTGAGGTGCGTAACCAGAGTGGGTCACAGATCACAGTAGCAGGGGATTCTCAGGATCTCCTCAGTTGCAGAACTTATCTGTAAAAAGGAAGAAAGGCAAGGAGAACGATATTTTATGAACAGTTCACAGTGCAACATCTCCAAAGTATTTGCCTTCAAGTAAAGTGCTAATAAAAGAGGGTGGAATATGGTTAAAATAAAGTTCAAGATGATAAGAGATCTCTCCTCAGCTTTATTCTCTCAGCAGGAATGCCTTTATTGTCAGAGATGCAAATTCTGTTTATGAGTCATTTTCTCATGTCATGCTAGCTGTATGGCTCACACTGGGCCATGCCACCTGGCCAAGAAATAAATACAGCTCCCAAAGGTCAGTGACCTATCTGTCAGAGAATGAAAACACCCTCTGTGTATTCTAAATATTCTGTTCTGTACTTTATTGGCATGACCATATGGCATGGACATATACAAAAGTAGAACAGCAATCTCAGCAACATTAATAATCGCTACAATTAATTAATTAATTAAGAGAAAATGTATTTAAAAAACAAAAAAGACATGCTCAATATATTGCAACTACACTATATGGACAAAACTATTTGGCCACACCTGTTAATTATTGAATTGAGGTGTTTCAATCAGACCCGTTGCCACAGGTGTATAAAATCAAGCACCTAGCCATGCAGTCTCCATTTGCAAACATTTGTGATACAAAATGGGTCGTTCTTAAGAGCTCAGTGACTTCAAGCGTGGTACTGTGATAGGATGCCACCTTTGCAATAAGACGGTTCATGAAATTTCATCCCTGCTGGATACTCCACGGTCAGCTGTAAATGATATTATTAGAAAGTGGAAGCGTTTAGGAACAACAGCAACTCAGCCACAAAGCGGAAGACCACGTAAAATCACAGAGCGGGGTCAACGACTGCTAAGGCGCATGGTGCGTAAAAGTCGCCAACGCTCTGCTGCTACCATAGCTGAAGAGTTCTGAGCTTCCACTGGCATTAATGTAAGCACAAAAACTGTGCGGCGGGAGCTTCATGGAATGGGTTTCCATGGCCGAGCAGCTGCATGCAAGCCTCACATCACCAAGTCCAATGCCAAGCGTTGGATGGAGTGGTGTAAAGCACACCGACACTGGACTGTGGAGCAGTGGAAACGTGTTCTGTGGAGTGACGAATCACGCTTCTCTGTTTGGCAGTCAGATGGGAGAACGTTACCTGCCTGACTGCATTATGCCAACTGTGAAGTTTGGTGGAGGAGAGATAATGGTATGGGGCTGTTTTTCAGGGTTTTGGCTAGGCCCCTTATCTCCAGTGAAGGGCAATCTTAATGCTTCAGAATACCAAGACATTTTGGACAATGTTATGCTTCCAACTTTGTGGCAACAGTTTGGGGAAGGCCCTTTTCTATTCCAACATGACTGTGCCCCAGTGCACAAAGCAAGGACTATAAAGACATGCTTTGATGAGTTCGGTGTGGAAGAATTTGACTGGCCCGCACAGAGCCCTGACCTCAACCCCATCGACCACCTTTGGGATGAACTGGAACGGAGATTGCAAGCCAGGCCTTCTTGTCCAACATCAGTGCCTGACCTCATAAATGCTTTACAGAATGAATGGGCACAAATTCCCACAGAAACACTCCAAAATCTTGTGGAAAGCCTTCTGTTAGGAGACAGTTTTGTGGAACGGCACAGCGTTTGATCTGGAGGCAAGCAATGTGTATTAGAATACAAACGCTGGAGACAAGCGATGCGTATTCGAATACAAAGCGATGCCGCTACATCCGACCGGAGCCAAAAAGGTGCCAATTCACAATTACCACTACTTCCAGTCCAGGGAACGCGGGGTTCCCCATGACCATATATGGACTTCCTTTCCGGGGGTTTCCTGGCCATCACATGTAAATGTACCTCCTGAAAACTGTATAAATGTGAACCATACATTGTACCTGTCGAACTTCTGCTAAATGCTGATGTTCCCACGGCCGGCTGTGCAAATAAACCTTCCTATCTTTTACTGCAAACATCGGATCTGCTTCTTCGTCGGAAGATAACTTATTTCACTCCCCCGGGAGTTGACTAACACTTCAAAGAAGAGTGGAAGCTGTTATAGCTGCAAAAGGGGGACCAACTCCATATTAAAGTATATGTATTTGAATACAATGTCATTACAGTCCCTGTTGGTGTAATGGTCAGGCATCCGAATACTTTTGTCCATATAGTGTATATGTCATTCAAGCTTTGGCAATCAGGGACATGTCATGTAGCCAGTGGTGCTGTGTCCCGATCATTTTCTGGAATTCAGAAATTACTATTTACAAATTTGTTCTGACCAAGGCTGTGGTCACTAAGCTTGTGATGTTTTGTGCTCTCATGGCTATTATATAGGAGGATCTACAGGGCGCTAATCCCCTGTACTGTCATGTTTAGGGTTGTTCCTAAATAAACCAGTGAAGAAAAAGCCCAGCCACGGAATCTTGCTTCTTAATTGTGTTATAGTGATAAGCCAGTTATAATGACAATCTACTAGTGAGCACAGTTAGAACTAATGCATATTGATGCATACATAACAAAGCTTGTACTTGGTCAGGATCTGTCTCTGCTCTGTATGACGGTGTACAGATTCTCAGGCCTAATAACAGCCTGGATGATTCCAAAATCCAATTTTTCAGCAATCATTTCAGGTAAATGTTGTATGGTGTTTCCTTATACAGACTAATAATATATTTCTTCATCCTGATTGATACTTGATCTCTTGAGACACACAGCACTTACTCTTGGGAACTACTATTGGCCAAATGATGAGAAAGATGAGAAAGATTCATCCAGGGCCAACACCATCAAATTTCAGATACCAGAGACAATAACAAGCATCACTCAAACTATTGTCAGGAGATGACACAGTTCAGCCTCCAGTCTGAGTCCGAGTTGTTGGTTTCTGCTGTAAATTTTAGCTTACCTGTACTTTTTAAAGAACAATTACAGCTCTTACAGTCCTCATCATAAACATTGCCTGCAGAGAGAATGGTCCTGTCTTCAAAAAGAGACAAGAGAGACTGTAAAGAGGGTAACTACCTCAGCAGAAAGCTAAACAGAATTGTGTGGGGAAAAACATCTGTCTGAATGTAACTTGATTGATTGCAGTGTTATCAGTGTGCTGTCAAGGTGGATCTTGCCAAAAACAGCAACTGCCTTAGCAAAGAGTTCTATTTTTCTGGTTTTTGGACTCTGAGCATTCATTATTGAAATTTTGTTTGCAGATGTGCAGCATATAGTAATACAGCACAGTGAACTTCACTTACAGGAATCACATCCATCCAGAACATTTTCTGAATGATGACAGGGTAAAAAGGACATTTATATTTAAAAAATGTAATTCTCTTAATCAAACCAAGAAAAGCCATGGAATAAAATGTAAAGGAATTTGTTACTTTCACACAATTCTGTATACTGTGACTCACATTCATTATTTGAATGTCACCATGCAAATTGTGGCAGTAGTGTATATAATCCCCTGGTGCAGTCAATGTCTTTAAATAAATTCTAAAAAAATTTTAAAAATGTACACAATAACTGTTTTTGAGTATCTCTGTAATAATTGGTGCTGTTGGCTGGTATGCACATACCTAGGTCAACCACAGAACTTTTTTGTGCTTGCTGTTTCAGTAATTTGTACAACACAGGAAATCCACTGTATTCTTGAGCTCAGTCTTTAACACCAGTCAGTCATTGGTGTTGTGGATGGGAAAAAACGTTGGGTTCGAATTGTGGGAATTGTGTGTATGGCTTCTAAATGGCCCATTGCTTGGCAGTGTTCCAGCTCCTGCACTGACGCGTAAGCTACTCCTTACTATGGCTTTTTGCTTATGTTGTACTTTGCCTCACTCGTCAGTCACTTTGGATAAAAATGTTTGCCAAATGAATAAATGGAAATGTAAACGTCAAAGTTGATGAATCGACAAGCACTGAAACATATGGAACTTAAATTTAGATTTTTCACTCAGGCCCCCAAACGTCTTCAGCTGGTGATTTAAAACACATTGTTTTGAAAATTTCTAATGCCAATTACTTTATTGCCATTTGGCAGACATTATTAGACATGCTGGCTATGACATGCTGGCTATTTGTCATGACAGAGTAAATTTAAAGGTCTCAAATACAAGGAAAGTTATTTCTTTTTGTAACTTTCGATTTGAAATCATATCAAAGGGTTTGCAGATCAGCCAGTGACACTGTCTCTTGAGTGAATGCGTGGTAACACTGGCCACATTCCAATTTTAGCTAAAATAGCTAAAAGACCTAAAACCATTAACTGATTAATAAGTCCCAAAACAGAAACGAGACTGATTAAATTACATTAGGATATCTAAAATACTCTGCAATATCTAAAATACTCTGCGAAAGAAGACATTATAGGCCTACCTTTCTTGCTTGGTGAATCATTTAAGGCACCAACCATTTCTGATCAAACAGAGTATAATATTATATATTATATATATTATATATACAGCGTTGGGGGGGTTACTTTTAATATATATTCCACTACAGATTACAGAATACTTGCCCTAAAATGTGATTTGTAATGTATTCCGTTGTACTCAAGGTAAGTAACGTAATCTAAATACTTTGGATTACTGTTTTTTAAAGAATGCTCATCCGACTAAGGTTCTGAACTGTTATTTAAACGCTGGCCAGAGCATTTTTTTCAAGTAAAAAAAAAAAACGCTGGCAGCGTTTGTTCCAAAAAGCAGTTGAGCGCATTTTTTGTTGTCATAACAACAAAAGCATGTACATTGTTAGCGATCTAGCTGGCTATACATTGTTGCAGAGCGAACATTAGCTAACAGTCTAGTTTTGCTGACGACCAAGGCCGAATACAGGGGGGTGCTGGCTCGGGCTACGCCCACCCAGATTCTTGCCGTGCCAGTCCTCCCTCTACGCATGCCTTCAGCTGAAAATGTTACATTTTTATTTTCGTTTAAAACATCTGGTAACCAATCATTTAACCCTTTCGTGCATACGGTCACACTGGTGTGATTTGCCGTTTAGCGCCTATGCTAAAACCAGTTCAATTAGAACACTATATTGGAAAAATTCTAGCTTATTTTAGCTTTGTGGAAACAGCAATTTAACGTAAAAAATATTGCAAATGCTAACTGAAAACTATGAGAAACCTAATAACGCTAATGAAAACATAACCATGTAATGTAGCACGCACGCTTCATAGTATAAAAATAAGTTACGTGCAAAAGGGTTAATTTGATTCTTCAAATTGTTTTCCCACTAGTTTCTGATTGGCTGATTGGGCAGCATAAAACTCAGAAACAAGTCAATCGCCTTTGTCACTCGAACTGTGGTCGCAAACGTGTCACTTGTCAAGTGCTTCTGAAGTAGCTAGCTCAATTACGCAAGGAGAAGGCTAGTTAAATCTAGCACAGTGATTTTGTGATAATCCATCTTTTGGTTCAATGTTTTTATTTGAACCATTTCTGTTTAGATTTTTGCAACTTAGACATGGATGAATAAGTGTTTGCCCAAAAAAACAGAAAACTGATGCTGTGATATGAAAATGTGACAGAATCACAAACGTTATGGGGATAAAGGGTAAATAGCAAAAGAGAAAGCTAAAATGATAAAAAAAGACGGGAAAAAGTTCAGAGATGTCCAAAAAATTGTTAAGAAAAGAAAATTTAAGCTGTTCTATTAGGAGTGGATGTGTGTTTGGAAATAAGAAGTTAATTACTAATGGTCTAGACAGGGATGAGTTTTTGCAAAAAGAAATAGAGAACTGATAGCATGATTTGACATAGAATATGAATGCAAAAATATGACTAAATCACATAAGTTATGGGTGAAAAAGTTAAGTATGCCTATATAAAAATGTAAAAAAAAAAAAATTAAAAAGTTTAAAAAAAAAAAGTATAGTTAATAAAGATAATTTATTCCTAAGATGGGGGGTGATGGTGGCAGGAATATGTAACTCAATAAGATGTAAAATATGCATGAAAATGTAACAGAATCACAAAAGTTATGAGGGGAAAAAAGAAGAAAAAAAGAAAAATGAAAAAAAAAAAAAGTATAGAACAGGGGTAAACAGGCCAAAAAAGTACAATAAAGTTAATAGAGATGTCCTCCAAAGATTGGGGGGTTGCGGGTAAACGTGACTATGACTATATGACTGTAATTTAAATGATACCCCTCAGAAATTTTCACTGCACCCCCTGTCAAAGCAGGCTACATCCGGCCCTGCTAACGACAAGCAGTAAACACGTACACTTTCCAGAAACTCCTAGGATATGTCCAATTTGACTCCAAACGGCATCTTTATGAAGAATGTTATGATTCAGTTTAACTGTCATGTTGTACAGTTCACTGTGCTCAGAAACTAGCACAATTAACTTCTCCACCGCTACCTTCTCCATTTTTGGTGGTTGTTATGGGAAACGACAGGTGTCACTACTCCGCTTGTGATTGGTCAGCTGTCAAAAAAGCGGTTGACGTAGGGCGTTTTTTTCTGAGAAGTTGAACTTTTTTCAACTGAAAAAAAAATGCCCTGAGCTGCAGAAAAAAAATGCCGGCAACGCCGTTAAAAAACGCTCTGGACGTTTTTAAAAACACAGTCTACTTCATAGGATTATACTGTAAAACAGATGCTGACAGCTTCAAAAAAGACGCTACGTGTGAACACAGCCTCATCACTTAGCATTGTTGTGGCTAACATTTTGGCACCCCCGTGTTAAGTCTATGGGCATTTCATCGCAGGTTCTTCAAAATTTTAAATGTTAATTCAAAAACTGTACATTACACGAAAACATGAGTTAGAAAAGGCATGCGCCACCCTAAATACATTGTGAGGGAGAAAGGAGTAGCTTAACAGTTTAATGTATAATACGCACATTGTAAAATTGTTGAAGTAATCGCAGTTTTGAACATGTGAAATTTCACTTGTTTTGTCACTGTATAAACTCGTTAGCTAGTTATCTTTAATACTATACCTACTAGCCTGCTAGCTAGCTGAATAGCTAATCCAGTGCAGCCCAACTATGTAAGATAGCTAGCTAGCGATAAATATTAGCTTAAATAATGAAAAAGAGAACTTATTTCAAGATGCTTCTTCAGGTTAGAGGTCGACTCTTTTGAAGCGGATAGCAGTGTGGTTGCTGGCTATAGAGGACAAAAAAATGACATAAGCATAAATAAATAAATGCAGAAATAAATAAATAAATGAATGAAAAATAAATACATTTTGGTAATGAAAAAGTCTATTTCCGTATTTCTACATTTATTTATTCATTTCCGCATTTCTACATTTATTTGTTTATACATTTCTACATTTATTTATTTCTGTATTTCTACATTTATTAATTTATTTCTGTATTTCTACATTTATTTATTTATTTTATGCATTTCTACATTTACTTATTTATTTCTGTATTTCTACATTTATTCATTTATGCATTTCAACATTTATTTATTTCTGTTTTCCTGTATTTCTACATGTCCAAATTTATTTATTTCTGTATTTCTGTGTCCGTATGTTAATTGCGTGGGTGGTACTCAGTCTGAAGCAGGATTGGTCAGCTG
Organism: Megalops atlanticus; assembly: GCA_019176425.1. Taxonomy (NCBI): domain Eukaryota; kingdom Metazoa; phylum Chordata; class Actinopteri; order Elopiformes; family Megalopidae; genus Megalops; species Megalops atlanticus. Next base: position 1,011,184 of record CM032882.1, read on the forward strand.
GGCGAACCAGACAGAAGCAAACGATTCCTATCAAATCTACATTACACAAGCTGGTTAGCTAACCTTGGTATTAACTCCACGCAACGGCTTGTACAAAACTTTCCATCAATAACACAGGGCTACATTAAAACTAACTGTCGACAACTCAAGTTTAGATAAGTGGCTAGTAACGAGCTAAAGGCAAACCTCCCGTATAGTGGGTATGTGCTGTCACTTTCCCACCGGAATATGCCCCCTCAGGTGGACTGAGTGGCAAAACATGCTGCAACATGGCTGCCTTTAGTAGGGGAAACTGCGTAGCCGTGAGTAAAACAAACAATTATCTGCCTAAATTAAAGGCAATTGGACTCGACATTGATTTTTACAATTTACCAAAGAACCAGTTGTCGATGGACATTGACATGTGGCCAGGAATCTGGGTTTCCTGACATTTATATGTAGGGCCTACCTGATTTCGACCCCGGGGAATTACACAAAGCAAAGCCTGAAGGCGTACAAAAGCCGGGACATGCTAAAACGCTTAACGTGGCTTAATGTTCCAAAACTGCGATCAATGATCACCAAATTTCTCTCGGACATCTCTTGTCAGAAACACTTTCATCTGTCAAAAAATCAAAACCGAAATCCTAGGATGATGGTCGTTAGGCCTATCTCAGGTTAAGCGTTTTCCTCTCCATTGACGCCCATTATAAGGAAAAAGCTTAACGTGGCTTAATGTCCCAAAACAGCGATCAATGATCACCAAATTTGTCTGACATCTCACATGTCATAAACACTATATCCTGTCAAAAAATAGAAACACTATCTCCTGTCAGAAATAAATAAATAAATGTAGAAATACAGAAATAAATAAATGTAGAAATGCGGAAATAAATTAATGTAGAAATACAGAAATAGCCTTTTTCATTTCCAAAAATGTTTTTATTTATTTATTTATTTATTTATTTATTTATGCTTATGTCATTTTTTGTCCTCCATAGCTGGCAAACACAGCTTACATTGTACTGTTATGAAAGTAAAATGGTCCTGGTATTGTTGCACGTTGCACTGGTTGCTTTCTGTCTTTCTCCATTCTACTGTCTTGTGAGTCAGGCAGGCTGCACGCTTTTTTATTTTTATTTCTTTTTTTTCGTGAGGGGCATATGGGAGATACACCCCGGAGTTGCCTATCATTGGATAGATTTTCCAACTGAATAAACATTAAATGAAAAAAAATTAAATAAAAAAAATCCAGTGTAATCCCTTCAGTAATCTAAATATTTTTAAAATGTAACTGTAATTTGACTACCATGAGTTGAAGGGTGTACTCACTAAGCTCAGTTACCTTGTCCCCCGTCCCCACTACCCCGCTGGCCTACGATCACACTGCACTTAATGTTCCGGCCCGAGCACGCTTACGTCATCACGATGCGATTTTTTTGTGTTAAGGAAAAGCGCTCTCGCACAACACAATAGAGTTCATGATTAGCCTTACTTTGTGGCGTATTTGGAGTCGTTTTGGCCGCGGTGACCCACGGCCCTCACACATGCCTTATAGATTTATCGATTATGCAATGCAGCGATTTTCAGTTAACCGTGCTGCACGTATAAGAAGATCTTCACGGAGGCAGCTGACGTTTCAGTCATTATGCAAAGGGACAGACCAATATTTTGTGTCAGATACAGTAGCCTAATGTTAGCTGATGTTAACCAGTTAGGGCTACCACTTGTGTGTGCGCTACTGTCATCATTACAACAACAAACATCTTCTATTACTACTTGGATAGTACACTTTTCAGTTCATTCGAGAATATTTGGGTTAATAACGGGTCTTGTTCTCACCATATTGATGAACGTGAATTGTAGTCGGCGAGTAAAGCTCCAAATTCCTCCCTTAACGTCAGCTGCCTCCGTAAAAATCTTGTAAGTGCAGCGCGATTAACTGAAAATCGCTGCGTTGCATAATCGATGCTAACTGGCTGGGGAGCTAACGCTATCTAGCGATAGATAGACAAACATAGCTAGTTAGCTAACAGGCTACCTATCTGAACGATTGTTGAAGACTAGCTACTTAAACAGTTTGGCTGCTTCATTTGTGATGCTCTGACTAAGCCCCTGACAACAGCAATGCTTACATCGCCACGTAAATTATGGTTAATTTTATTTCGCTTGCTAGTAATCAAGCTAATGTGGGGATCCCCAGAGTTATTTTTAGGTATAGATCTACAGAACTAACCAATCAAACATCATTTTGGAGGTAGCCAGTTTGTTATATTTAAGGAAGTCAGCTAGCTAGTCAAATGATGGTTTAAAGGATTTATTATGACTGGGCGTGTAACTAACAGATATCCAGCTAACTGTTGCTGTATAACGGATATATTTGTTAATGGGACTATGGCATCATTGACGTCATGTTTGTGTTCCGTGCTCGGGCACGATATGGAGCGATCACACTAGTCACCACGAACTAGACTTTGGGGGTCAGACTTGCTCGGGCACGGTACAGATTGCCTAGTGTGAGTACACCCTAAATGATAACTGTAACGGAATACAGTTACTCGTATTTTGTATTTTAAATACATAAAGCCGTTACATGTATTCCGTTATTCCCCAACGATATGACGATACCGTAATGCCAAGTAGACAGGCTAGTCAGATGCAGGTGGGAAGCAATGTTCCCGTTAGTTTGCATAATAAATTACTCATGTATTAGTCTGTATTTACAACATTTAATATTTCTAGAAATATTTGTCTGAAACAATAACTACATAGCTGGCATGTCGCACTCTCTAAAGCAGCGAGATGGTAAGACAGCTAGCAGTGACATCGGTGTCCAGGGACACACTGTTAGGGAAAACGTAAGACAACTAATGACAGACTATCCCATACACACTCGCATTTCTAAATACGCCACAGGTCAACAGGATGATGTTGCCAGTTACTGACGTAAAGAGGTGGCTAATGCATGGATATTATAAATGGTATGGTAAGGGAGTGTTTTCAGGGTACACCTTAAAGCCTCCTACAATTACCACGTTGGTGCAGTTAGAAAATGCAGAAATCTAACACAGGTCTGTACAACACAAACCTCGTTACAGTCCAAGTTGAACATCACAAAATGTATTACCAATTTTTCCATCAAAAGACACTTAAAATATGCAATGGGATTCTGCAGTTACAGTTGCCTAAAGAGTAGAAGAAAAACAAGCTTAATTGGTTATGACCTTGGTTAATTATTTAAACCATTGACTATGGTACACATCATCAGGCTTTTTTCTTTTTTTTTTACATTTTTTAATACTCTGAGTATCTGACTCCCTGCCAGCCTGCCTGTCTTTTACTTTTGGAGGTGGTCTTCTTTTACTTCATTCTTGACAGTACACAACACTGTCTACACCCCTGTTATAGTCGATCATCTTTCACCCTGTCCCTGTGCAAACAATGCCTTCATCACACTGAGTGTTTTTTTTTTTCAAACGCAGAAGTGAAATACTCCCGCTGTTCTCGCCTACAGTTTTGAATTGGGGTAAAATTAGAGCGATTTTTTAAACCGTCATCACAGCACTGAACCGAAGACATTGGGAGAATCTGCACAGGTTCTCTTCTATTTTGATATATAACTTAGAGTGTTTTTTTTTTTTTAACTATCAAACTATAAATTTTTAAAAGTACAAGCACACCAACGGTGAAGGAACCTGGCCATTTGGCGCTGGTTTGTTGTCTGTAGCGCAAACGGTTTAGGCGCAGTTAGAGCTAAAAGAAGAAGAAATAATAATAATTAGTTTTGTGTGCATTTCCTGAAGAAAATGCAATTTGTGTTTGCCTGTGTGCAGTATTGACATTATGTGTGTTTGTGTGTGTGTGTGTGTGTGTATGTAGGTATGTTCATTTGTGTGTCTCTGTGTGTGTTTTTATGTGTGTGTGTTTGTCAGTTTGTGTGTGTGTCTGTTTGCGTGTGTGTGTGTTTATGTTTGTGTGTTTGTCTTTCTATGTGTGTGTTTGTTTGTGAGTGTGTTTGTGTATGTCTGTGTGTGTGTGTCTTCGTGTGTGTGTTTCTGTCAGTTTGTGTGCGTGTGTGTGTCTGCTCATGTGTGTATGTGTGTGTCTGTTCGTGTGTGTGTCTGTGTCTCTTTGTGTGTGTGCATGTGTCTGTTCATGTGAGTGTGTATGTGCGTGAGTGTGTGTGTGTATTTGTCTGTCTGTTTGTGTGTGTGTGTTTGTTCACAGAGTGAGGGGATACCAAAGACCGAACAAAGGCTCATATTTCAAAAACCGTACATCACAGCGGTAAACCAAAGCAATATTGTGGGAATCTGCACAAGTGTAGCTCTGTTTTATTGTATAATTTATGTGTGTAGTGCCAGAATTCACGGAGATGGGGCTATTTAAGAAACATATTTTTCAAACATGGAAGTGAAATACTTTTGCTGTTCTCAATGTAGTTTTGAATGGGGTAAAATTAGCGATTTTTTAAAAGTTGTCATGGCTTAACCGATGACATGGTTAGAATCTGCACAAGTGTACCAATCAGTGGTGCAGCACATTACAATAGGCAATGCAACAGAGAAATGGTAGGAGGTTTCTAGTGGGTGTCTGAAGGACAAGTGAAGAATTGTCACTTATCACGTCTAGGAAGAGAAGGTTAATGGCAAAGGTTACAAATCTTTTTGGCAGAACCTGACCTTAAAGTACAGGCAGCTCTCATCAGTTTAAGAAGTGTTTTTGTTGATGACTGAGAGAAGTGACAAGTAGCAAAGTGGGGGAGGGGCGTTGCAAACTTGACAAAATATGAATAATCTTTGTTGCAAGCCTTTCTGCATATTTGTGATGTAGAGAGAGCTATTTAGAATTGTACTGACAATTGTTATAATAATAATTATAATTATGTTATATTAATATTAATAAATATTATTTTATTCGAAGCTCCAAGTCACTATACTGTGTATAGTGACTTGTACTGTGAAAACTGTGAAAACATTCACACACACCACACGGACACTTTCTGATGCTTTTTTACATAGCCTACAAAATTGCTCTATTATAGAAAAATCTTACATAGGATATATGTTATAACTATATTGTTACGGACAGGCCATTTCTTTAAGATTGAATATGACCCTTAAGAGTGCCAGGAGATCTTATCAGTCCCCAGATGAGCTTGTTATTATTTGTACACATTTTTGTTAGATTTATTTAAGTAAATTTCACTGTTAGAATTAGTGGGTCCCTAAAACACTTCGGCTTGCTTGGTACAATATGAAGGGAGGGTTGGCGTTTGTTTAATTAACGAGAGTGGTTTGACCCTGTGACCTGGGGCTGCACGTGGATCGAGGCTATTTCCGGTGGGGGTTGTGCGTGCACCGGGGCTGCTGCCGCTGTGGATCCACGAGGTCTGCGGAAGTTGGTCTACCCTGGGAAAACGGAGTACCCTCCTGCAGTTCGGGACCGATCGCTCTATCACGACGCCGGGTTCGGCGTTGTTCCTTTTTCCGTTTGTGAAGTCCGACCGAGAACCAACAGTATTGTTCCAACAAGTGAAGAGTAGCCGAGGTGGACGGGGACCTTGTAGAAACTAAACTGAACAAACCAAACGCAAGAGAGCCAGCTTAACGCTACTCTCTTTGATACACCAAGGCCGGGCTGTCCGTCGCGGGGCGACAGGTGCGAGCTGGCCACGGGTGCATGAAGCTTTGGCGTCTGTGTCCCGGTGCTCCAGGTAACGCCAATCTTTCATCTCTTTTGTATTTAAGCAAGCCGAATGTGTACTAGCTGCACGCCGCCCTGAGAGGTGCCGGAGATAGGTTTTATAAAAAACCCTTTAGACAACGCTATTGCCTGACGTATGTTTAGGAATTTCATTAATACGGAGAGGCTTGCAATATCTCTGCTCAGGGAGGGCGTGACAGAGTGGGGGCTCGTCTCGGGATGCTTAATTATGTACAGCGTTACCTAGCTACACTTGATTCATTATCACAACTAGCGTGTTTGTGTTTGTTCGTTGTAGTTATAAGGTTCGTCGGCAAAATCAGTATTAATAGCTACCTGGTTGGATTTGTAGTGTCCTAGTTAGTTTCGGATAAACAATTCTTTGTGTTGGGTAACGTACATGGGGCTGTTTGAGCCTGTTAAAGGGCTGCGCATTGCAAGGGTAGGTAGCTAGCTAGCTAGTTTAGTATGGGTGCGTAGACCCAAGCGCGAATTAGTCGTGCTGTACCGCTCCTAGCAGTAAAGAATTGTGTGTCCGGTGGGGTAGCTAGGTTGGGTAAAGCTTAGCTTAGTTTAGTTAAAGGTAATAACGTAGACTAGCCGTAGCTTATGTTAGGCTAGGCATAACTTGGCTAAACGTTTTTTTTTCCTTTTTTCCTAACTAGCTAGTGAAATCATGTGGTAGTTCGCAAACTGTTTGGTGCTAACCGTAGGCGTGTGCCAGTTATTTGTAGCCACCTGGTACGCTCAGTAAGAGCGGTGTGACAGTGTTCTGTGGGCGGCACTCCAGAACCTGCCGTGGGGTGTTTGTAGCCTGCTTGAAGAGTGGGCCTCTCCCCCTGTTTGTGAACCTGGTGATGCAGTAGATGCACATGTGGTTCCCGTTTTTTTTTTTTTTTTTTTTTGTGAGGTGAATGCATCTGGCACATGCGTTTAACTATTATGAATTGTACTCCTGATATATTTTTCTAGTGCCTTGTGTTCCAGTTGCTGCTGTAACTAGTTTAGTGTTGTGTGCAGTGTTGCATTTAGGAATATTGCCATGTCTGCTGGTGGCACTACGAGTGGGATGAGTGCATCCCCTGCTCCTGCTGGTGAGTTTGAGCTGCCCACCGCTTCTCAGTTTAGGAGTTATACAAGGCCACAGCTAGCCGCACTGGCTGAGCGGGATGGCGTGGAGGTGACCAAAAAAGAGTTGGTAGCACTAGTGAAGGAGTTGTTTAGTCTGGAGGATCTGTGGGCAGAGCAGAAAGAGGAGAAGGAGCGACAGGAGAGGTTGGCAAGGGAGGAGCGTGAGCGCCAGTTTGAACTTGAGAGGAGAGAGAGTGAGCAGAAGTTTGAGCTGGAGAAGATGAGATTGGAGGTTGAGAGAGTAGCCAGGGAAAAAGGTGTGCTGCCTGAACCCAGTTTTAACCTCAGTTCTGCTGAGAAGCTCTTGCCTCAATTTAATGAGGAAGAGGTTGATGTGTTTTTTGAGGCTTTCGAGCGAGTGGCTACTGAGTTAGCTTGGCCACGTTCAAAATGGCCGCTGCTGGTGCAGCGGGCCCTTGTTGGTAAGGCACAACATGCGTTTGCTGTGTTAGATGGCTCTCTCGCACTCAATTATGATGCCGTAAAGGAGGCCGTGCTAACCGCCTATGGCAGTGTTCCTGATGAATACCGTCGGAAGTTTAGGTCCCACCGGCGTAAGGGCGGTGAGTCTCACCTTGACTTGTACCGTAGGCAGCAAATCCTTATATCGCGTTGGTTAACTGCCTGTAATGCTGATACTGTGGAGGCCCTGACAGAGCTCTTTCTGATGGAGCAATTTAGAAGCTGTGTGTCGCGTGACATAGATGTTTATATTGCTGAGCGTGGTGTTCAGACTGTGAAGGAGGCGGCTGAGCTCGCAGACACGTGGGAGGTTATTCATTATGGTGGTATTGGGCGGGGACACCATGATAGGGGTCAGGATAAGCGGAAGTTTTTTGGGAATTCTAAGCCTGAGATGAAGCGGCTCGGTAGTGACCAGCCTGGCCAGGGCGGAGGCTCTGATGGTGGTAAGGCCCCCCGAAGTGGTGCTCATCAGGGAGTTGGTGGCCAGCGGCTCCCTGAGCGTTCCCTTAGGAATGGTCGTGGGGGACCTGTTTCCCGCCAGGACATTATCTGTCATAAGTGTCGGCGACCAGGGCATATTCGAAGTAATTGCCCAGCCCTCAGAGACAGAGCAAACCGTGACCAAGTTGTTGCTCTGGTATCCGCCAGGACACAGGGGCCTGGAGTTGATGAACAAGTGCCTGGTGGCATCACAAAAGAGCCTTTGGTAGGTAGTACCCGTTTTGTTTCCCCAGGTTCTGTAGCTTTGACCTGTAGTAGCCCTGAAGTTTCTATACAAATTTTGAGAGACACTGGAGCTAGCCAGTCCCTGCTGGCTGCTGGTGTTCTCGATTTGCCACCCTCAGCACCAGGGAGTCCAGTTGTGCTTCTGGCTGGTTTGGGGGGGGAGTTTGGGCCCTATCCGTTGAGAGAGGTCTACTTACGGTCAGAGTTAGTTAATGGTCCTGTGACGGTGGCTGTCATTGACTCTCTCCCTGTACCGGGTGTGTCGTTACTGTTAGGTAATGACCTGGCTGGTGATAGAGTTACTGAACCACCGGTTCTTTCCCCTGAAGCACGCAATGTTGTGGACACAGAAAAGTTGGCCAGAGAGTTCCCTGAAGTATTCACTGCATGTGTGGTGACGCGTGCTCAGACAAAAGCCCGTGTTTGTCCCACTCCCCGTGAGGAACCAGATGATCAGGTAGATTTGTCTGATACTTTTATGGCCCATCTAAAGACGACACAGGAGGATCCCCGCCTGGGTCGGGAGGCCCTGGTGGAGGCTCAGTTAGCGGACCTTGATTTAGCTCCCTTTTTCTGTTTGGTGGAGGAACCAGATGGAGGTGCTGTGTTGTCTGAAGGTTATTATTTACTAGACAATGTCCTTATGAGACGTTGGCGGCCACTAAGGGAGCCTGCCGAGGAATGGAATGTGTTGCATCAGGTGGTGTTGCCTTGTGGATATCGAGAGGGTGTGCTCAAAATGGGTCACGCTGGACCCATGGCTGGTCATGTTGGCGTGAATCGAACAATTGAGCGAATTAGGCACCATTTTTGGTGGCCAGGGATGAGGAAGAGTGTACTTGAGTATTGCAGGTCTTGTGAATCATGTCAGCGTGCAGGTAAGGCTCAGCATATGCCACCACCTGTGCCTCTTAAGCCACTCCCCCTTTTCTCTGCCCCCTTCACGCGAGTGATGGTTGACTGTGTGGGGCCCCTTCCAAAGAGAAGGGCAATGAGTATCTCCTAACGATTCTAGATGTCACTACACGGTTTCCTGAGGCAGTCCCACTCAGGAACATCCGGGCTCAGACGGTAATTGAAACCCTTATACAGTTTTTTTCCAGGTATGGTCTTCCTCGAGAAGTTCAGTCTGATCGTGGGTCGAACTTCACTTCTACTGTCTTTCAGGGTGTTATGAATCAGCTGGGCATTAAGCAAATTACATCATCAGCCTATCATCCACAGTCTCAGGGAGCCATTGAGCGCTTCCATCGGACCATGAAAGAGATGGTGCGGGCGTACAGTGATCAGTTCCCGGGGGAATGGGATACTGCAATGCCTTTCCTAATGTTTGCGGTTAGGGATAGCGTGAACGAATCCACTGGCTTTACTCCTTTTCAGTTAGTCTATGGTCATGAGGTGCGTGGACCCTTGCGCTTACTGAAAGAACGTTTAGTGGGTGAAGGTGTTCCAGAGGATCCCCTCACGTATGTTGCACATTTTACTGACCGGCTCCAGGTTGCTTGTGAGATTGCCCAGCAGAAGCTTGCGAGGTCGCAAGTCAAAATGAAACATCAATATGACAAGCGGACCCAGCCGCGCAGCTTTTCAGCTGGGAGTCGGGTGTTAGTCTCGTTGCCTGCAGGGGGTGAAAAACTGGGTGTGCGATTTGAAGGGCCTTATTCAGTTGTAAGGCAGGCTGGACCCTGTAGTTATGTCATCAGCACTCCTGATCGCCGTGTCAAGACTCGATTGTGTCACGTGAATTTGCTCAAACCGTTTGTAGGACGGGAGACTGTGGCTCCAGTGTGTTTTAACCGGATACAGGGCATTGAGGATAGTGATACCGAGGTGGGCTTCACTCCTCGTGAGCCAGTTAGTGCTCACCTTCAGAACACTGAGGCTCGGCAAGACCTCCAGAACCAGTTAACTCATTTGACCGCGTCCCAAGTGGAGGATGTTGTGAGTCTGGTTGAGTCTTACCCGGAGCTGTTTAAAGACACGCCGGGTTTGACAAAGTTGGCAGTTCATGACGTTGACACTGGGATGGCCACCCCAATAAAACAGCATGCGTATCGTCTGGCTCCCCAAAAGCGTGTTCTGGTGCAGCAGGAGCTAGATTATACGCTCGAGATTGGTGCTATTGAGCCCACCGTGAGTGAATGGAGCTCCCCAGTTGTTTTGGTGGTGAAGGAAGGTGGTGCACCTCGTTTGTGTATTGACTATAGAAAGGTCAATGCTGTAACACGTACGGATGCATATCCCATTCCTCGAATGGAGGACTGTATCGACCGTATCGGTAGGGCTCAGTGGGTGTCCAAATTTGACCTCCTTAAGGGCTATTGGCAGGTGCCTCTTACAGACCATGCCAAAGAGGTGTCTGCTTTCACTACCCACAATGCCTTGTATGCATGCCGGGTCTTGCCATTTGGCATGAAAAATACCCCCACCTCGTTTCAGAGGTTAATGAATCAGGTGACCAGGGGCCTGGACAACGTGGTCACCTATATCGACGATGTGGTCGTATTTAGCGACTCATGGGAGAGCCATGTCGAGCATATCCGAGCACTCTTTACCCGTCTTGCTGAGGCCTCATTGGTGGTAAATCTACCCAAGTGCGAGTTTGGGCAGGGTCAGGTTACATACTTAGGCCACCGGGTGGGGCGTGGTGAGGTACTCCCACGGTCAGCAAAGGTTAAGGCTATCTTGGATTTTCCGGCTCCACAGAATCGCCGACAATTAATGAGAATTTTAGGGATGTGCGGGTTTTACCGTAAGTTTGTTCCCAATTTTGCTACAGTGACCGCTCCACTCACTGACTTGTTGCAGAAGGGGGTCAAGTGGGTGTGGTCCCCAGAATGTCAGTCAGCTTTGGATGCTGTGAAGGCTATACTCTCATGTGAACCAGTACTAGCTGCGCCAGATTTCTCACAGCCTTTCTGCATTGCGGTGGATGCCTCTGATGTAGGAATAGGGGGTGTCCTTCTTCAGGCAGGAAGCGATGGTGTTGAGAGGCCAGTGGCTTACTTTTCAAAAAAGTTGAATCGCCACCAACAGAACTACTCCACTATTGAGAAGGAGGCTTTGGCTTTGGTACTGGCGGTACAACATTTTGAGGTGTATGTGTCCAGTGTAGTGGGTGATGTGGTGGTCTATTCCGATCACAATCCGCTCACATTCCTTGCCAAGTTTCAGAGCGCGAATGCACGAGTCTTTAGATGGAGTTTGATTTTACAGCCATATGGTTTGAAGGTGAAACATATTGCTGGTAGAGATAATGTTATTGCGGATGCTCTCTCCAGGAGTGGAATACGAATTGAGATGGCAGCGTTTCTAGGGTGTCTTTTTGTGTAGCTGCTCTGGTCGATGCGAGTCCCTGTTAGGTGCTCAATAGGTGCAGTATTGGCCTGGAACTTTGCTCCTATGGGCCTATGTGCAGATCTAGTGTCTGCCTATTTTTTTCAATTTTTGATGACTGTTTAGATGTGGTTATTACTTAGATGTGCTGTGTTTGTGCGTGAGTAGTGGTAGATGGAAATGTCCGTCCTATATTTTTACCAAAAAATGAACAAAAAAAAAAAAAAAAGGAAGGAAATAAGAAAAGTGATAAAAAGTGTTTTTTTTTTTTTGGTAATTTTTGGCTCAGGGAGGGCGTGACAATATCTAGAAATTTTACAAAGGAATATCTAGTTTGTCATACATTTCAAGTTGTGATATGAGGCTTTTTAAAATGGGATCTCATCTAAAATGAGATTACAGCACAGCTTGTTTCTTGTTTCATTGTCGAGTCAGTTTGTGAGTTTTGCAATGAACTGGCATTGCACAGTCATCAGCTGCTAGCTAAAGAATGTTATCTTTACTGAGCAGACCTCTTTCTCCTTTACCTAACTTTGCTTGTGTAGTGGGCCTTCAAGGTGAACAGAACGTCAGTACAGTGAATTAAAACACGCAGAGATGGAACTTGCGCTCTAATCTATCCTGTAATTGCTCCAAATAGCTAATAATGAAGCAATGAAAGATAATTTTTTAACCTTAACTGCCTAGATATAGATTAGCCAGGTATGGACAGTTTGGGTGTTCTAGTGAATGTTGAAATTGTTGAAATATTTTTTAAAATAAGCCTTTCAGTAGTTGTTCATTTTTCAGTGATGTCATCTGAGCACTTTCTGCAGCTTTGAAGCTTTTTATTTTTTCAGTATCTCACATGCATCAGGGAAGTGCAGTCTATCAATATACAGTGTCTTGAAAAAGTATTCAGTCCCTAATAATGTTCTCAGATTCCAAATTTACATATATTAAAGTAAGATTTTGTCCAGCTGGTCTACACAATATTGTACATGACAAATCAAAAGAAAACTTTGAGATTTAAACAGAATCCATACCCTTCATAATTATAAGGCTAACCTTGCTCAGGTGCAAGATATTGTCTTAAAAACTCATCCAATTTGTTTATGGTCTACACCTGTGTAGGAAATTAGTGGATCACCTGTTTTGAATTACTTCATGAGCATAAAAAGCTTCCCTCAATAAGGTCAAACAGTAAGTTAAACTGTCAATCCATTGGTGGGGTGACTACTCTCTCCCTTTGCTACATATGTTGACAGAAGTGGGATGGCTTGCCGTGAGGCCATTGGAGGCGTGCCCAGTGTGTGAGCCGTATGAGGGGACCCCCCAGGTTAGGTTGACCCCGGTGTGAGGGACCCCAGAGATGGGTGAAGCACAGTGTGAGGGACCCCAGAGATGGGTGAAGCACAAGTGAGTGGGGCACCCTGGGAAGGGAGAAGTAAGGTGGGGGAATGCGGGAGGGACACCTCTGTGCGTGAAGCGCATGGGTGCGCTTCCTGAAGGGGAGTGCAGTGTGACGGAGTGCCGTCACTACAGTTGAGTATGCGCTCTGACTGCCATACCAACGAGCCTGGCTCTTTGGCATTGCGGTCAAGTTGCAGGTTTGGCACCCCATAGACCCAGGTTCAAGGCCAAGTGGGGTGACTGCTCTTGCCCTTCGCTACACCATGGGTCAACAATCTCCAAGCTATTGCAAAAAAGGGGCCATTATGGAAGAGTGGCAAGGAAGAAGCCCTTTCCAGGAAAAAAAAAACAATGCATGTTTGCCAGTAAGGACTTTGCAAAACGTCACTTGGAAGAAACTACAAAGATATGGCTGAAGGTCCTGTGGTCTGATGAGACTAAAGTGGAACTTTTGGGCTCAAACACTAAGCGGTATGTGTTTCATGAAGCAAATACTGCACATCAGTCAGGAAACACTATCCCTACAGTGAAATACACTGGTGGTAGCATCATGTTATGGGGGTGCTTTTCAGCAGTAGGGACTGGCAATCTGGTCAAGATTGGTTGGAAGATGAATGCTGCACAAGTGGAAAGACCTCAAAACTGCTGTCCACCACCGCTCCCCAACTAACCTGGTACAGCCTGAGCAATTTTGCAAGGAGGAATAGACTAACATTGCTCCATCACGTTGTGCAAAATTAATACATTTACCAAAAAAGACTGATGGCTGTAATAGCTGTGAAAAGTGGTTCCACCAAGTACTAAAAAAGGGGGATGAATGGGGGTTGAATACTTTTTAAAGGCACTGTATTTATTTATGGACATATCAGTCTTTTGTTAATAAGTACCATCATTCAGGATATTCGCAGCTGTAGCTAAGTACATGACAAAGTTAAGGGCCAAAGAAGGAAACATTCTGAACAAAGTGAAGTAGATTCAGTGAACGAGATGTATAGAAAGAACCCAAGAAGCTGAGGAAATGAAACAAATCAGACACCTTCTGAGAGAGAACTAGAGCTGTTATTTTTCAGAATATCAGAGTGCAACTGTGCCTAACTTTAAAAAGATTAATTAATTAGAAAAAATCTAATAAAATACTGGCAATAAAATGGACTGGCTGCCCCAATATAAAATGCATATAAAGTAATTATTTTTTTATTCAATGTGTTTAAAATCCACCTTCAGCAGTTAGGCAGCTTTGTCAAATGTTAAAAAATGAGAACATCAGACCAAATCAATGATAAAAATTATTCTATCTACCTCTATCAGGAAAGTAGTTGATGATTGAATGATGAATGATTTTTGAGATATTGTAGCTATTGTTTAATAATCACTCCTGCTGTCTTATTTTAAAATCAGAATCATTTGCTTTGGTAAATAAATTTAGTAGTTTTTATAATATCTGTCTGTCTAAAATCTCAGAAATGATGACAGAGGTAGTGGGAGGTAGTGTAGCATAGTGGTTATGGAGCAGGCCTTGTATCCGAAAGGTTACCGGTTTCATCCCTGCTGGACATTGCTGCAGTACTCTTGGGCAAGGTACTTAACCCAAAATTGCCTCAGTAAATGTCCAGCTGTATAAATGGATAACATTGTAAAGAACTGTAACCTATGTAAGTTGCTCTGAGTAAGAGTGTCTGCTAAATAATGTAATCTATATCACCATCTTCCTTTAATAGTTTGTGATGGAATCTGAGAGAGAGCACAAGATCAGACTTGTCAGGGTTATTGTACCATTTGGATCAGTTTCACAAGGAATTTTCATTTGTTTTGTACATACTGCCAAACACCTCAGAATTTCTTTACACGCCTCATGTTTTATTTATAAGTTACACAAGGGGAAAAAAATTCCAAGAATCTTCTAGATTACTGATACTTACAAAGTCATAGAGTCTTAATTGCACAGTCAACACTGCAACAGAAGCACACACTACAGTGAAACTTCCAGAGTGGGGCACACACAGTAGGCAATAGCAGAGGTAACTAAGCTACATAAGTACAAATCACCAAGAGCTGGATGCACAAATACCGAAATATCCATGTTTGGACATTACATGCCTTCACATGTATTCTGATCACTGAGGCCAATGGCAGCAGTGGGGTCCCAATGTTATATTTCTATATGTGTAACACTTCCTTTCTACATTATGATTCTTAACCTAACAATATTCCAGACCATGCTCTCAAGCACTGGTCTATGGGACTGAAGTCCTCCCTCATTTGGACATCTGCAGCAACTGTGTCTCTGCCATGCCCTCCCTGGTCTGATGACTGTGTGTATCAAATTGCTCTGGGCGTTTTAAACTGTGGGTCAACCACGTGCTCAGTGTTCTGAGGGAACTTGTTGCATGGAGCTGTAAGGAGAGCTAACAGTGCTTTAGGGCACTGAAATAGCCACCGTTCTGGAATCACTACTACGATATGCTATTTGAGTGTTTCAGGCTAAATGAAAGGTGAGTCTGAAATATGTCATTAAAAACGTTTTAAAAAGAAAACTTTGTGATTCATACTGTTTGTAAAACCTCACCAACTCTCTGTAAGGAGCACTACTATGTATAGCAAAACTGGAATGTCATAATGTGTGCCAAGTACAGCAGAATCTTCTCTATTTTTCATCAGAAGTGAGGGATAAGCATTATGCTTTGTGCTTTTTTTCTGATGCAAGATTTCCACTCTTTAGAGAATTCACACCCCCTTTAAAAAGCTTAAGCCATCAACTTTGCAAAAATAGCTATACCTATAAAAGTTATTCTCTCACAGCAACTTACCCTCATTGAACAGCTGTAGTCTGAGTTCTGGATAGTAGTCTGTTCTTCAGAGTGTATTTTCAAATAGAAATCCCCCTTAAAGCTACCAGCCTCTTCACAGCTGCTGTGGTTTATGTCTAGTCAGTCAATGAGCTATCCTCTAAAAAGCATATGACAGTATGAGAGAAAAAAAGCTCGGAGAGTATGAGAGGGTATACAATAACACCCATGGTTAACTCTTTCTCTGCCTCAGATCTTTCATCTTTGTTGATCTTTGTTGTAGTGCTTCTAGGTTTTGAAGAATAAGGCCTTTCTCGTTATTTTTCTTAATTGTCTTTTTCTAAAGTGAATCTTTTTGGGGTAAATGAAACCAAGTCTGAAACATGGTAAGAGGTACACTATCTAAATAAATCTGAAGCTATGAAATCTTGTATGATGGGAAACTGGGGGCACTCAGCAGGTAGTTAAGTGGAGCTTTTCCGGTCTTTTAATGGAAATCTTGTTGGGACATGTAGTACTTTATTGCTATTGAAGCTACACAGTTTTTGATCTAATTGTGAGTTGACTTCCGCCCCATGGTTCCTTGCTAGCAAGAGCACTAACAGATGACACACTGCCTCTGCTGTCATTACAACAATTAATGATTCACCAAGACCAGATTGAAAGTTAGTATAAAAATATCACATTACATGTTGTGTGACTCCATTACATACCACCTCCAATATTTTCTCCTGGCTTTTATTAAAGCTCTCTCTCTGTCTCGCAAAGGGACAGGAAGCTAGATATTTTTTTCCAGATGTAAAAATGTTCTTGTGTTTTCGCACCACCGATTTAAAAAAAACAATTTTGGTAGAGCTTGACAAACACCAGCAGTATTGTCTGTAAAAACTGTAAAAAAGTGTTAGACACACTTTACAGAGACAAGGATACAAACAAATGTAGTTATCATATGAGCAGATAGTGTTCTTCCAGACTCCCATCCTTTAGGGGTGCATGTGAACAATAACACTTTTGGGTGAAATATAATTTGGTGAGCAATTACAATTTATGCCCAGTGTGCATCTTGTCTAGTAAGCAGCAGTACGTATTACCAGAAGCAGTTCATTCTCACTCTATTTGTAGTTCTAGTGTGTTTATTGTGTTGCAATAAGCATTGCAAGCAGACTATTGTTATTCTTTAGTTTTATTCTTCTTCTTATTCCACCAAATTTGGGGACGCTTCTCCTCCCCCAGTTTTCAAGATATCCACCCCAAACCAACTGTAACCTGTCCAGTCTGACCCCGATCGGGTTGCTTGTATACAGCTAAGCCATACCCGCACTCGTTCTCCGGTTTTTATCGTTTTTTCATCCCTTTTTTCCCATAGACTCCCATTTTCAAAATCACCCCCCTCACCCTTCATGGCCTTCCCACTCGCTCACTTTTCACCCCAGAGCCACCATACCTCACATGTTGCCTCGGGACAAATCACCCAACACTCATCCAAGACCGTCTTGACCCCTTTTCGTCTTTTTGTCATTTTTTTAAACAGATTTTTTACTCATTTATTCATCCCTCCATCCTGCCATTGACTTCAATTCATTTTTCAAGGTCTTGCCGCTCGGTCACCTTTTGGCCTACGGTCACATTACCACATACAGTGCCTCAGGTCATGCCACCGAACACTCACTGAAACACATACTGACCCGCACTCGTCTTTTACTCGTTTATTCATTCCTCCATCCTCCCATTGACTTCAATTCATTTTTCAAAGTCTTACCGTTCAATCAGCTTTCAGCCTATGGTCACAGTACCTCACATGCTGGCTCATGTCATGCCACCCAACACTCATTGAAAGCCACATTGACATGCGCTCGTCTTTTTGTCGTTCAGTCATCCCTCCATCCTCCCATTCACTTCATATCATTTTCCCAAGTCTTACCACTTGGTCA
Source organism: Megalops atlanticus (assembly GCA_019176425.1). NCBI lineage: Eukaryota > Metazoa > Chordata > Actinopteri > Elopiformes > Megalopidae > Megalops > Megalops atlanticus. Next base: position 1,028,636 of record CM032882.1, read on the forward strand.
CCATTTGACCAATAGCCACGGGACCTGATTTGGTGCTTTGGGTCGTGTGACCCAACACTCACCAAAGGTGGGTCTGTCCCCAGCAACCATATTGTTTACCCTAGCAACCACCTAGCAACCACTTAGCAACACCCCAGCAACCGCCTAGTAACACTCTAGCAACCACCTAGCAACCACTTAGCAACACTTTGGCAACCACCCAGCAACACACTAGCAACACCCAGCGACCATAATGTTTACCCTAGCAACCACTTAGCAACACTCTGGCAACCGCCCAGCAACGCCCTAGCAATGCCCCAGCGACCAGATTGTTTACCCTAGCAACCCCCTAGCAACCGCTTAGCAACACACTAGCAACCACACAACAATGCACTAGCAACCAAATCATATACCTTAGTAACCATCTAGCAACACCCTTGTAACCACCTAGCAACACCCTAGCAACCACCTTATATACCTTAGCAACCACCTAGCAACAGCCTAGCAACCACCTAGTAACGCCCTGGCAACCACCTAGCAACAGCCTATCAACCATCCAGCAACAACCTGGAAACCGCTTCACAGCATCCTAGCAACCACCTAGCAACACCCTAGCAACGGTCAGCGATCATGTTGTTTACCCTAGCAACCACTTAGCAACACCCTAGCAACCCCCTAGCAACCACTTAGCAACACCCTGGAAATGCATTTTTCTAGTTTATTTATGCATTTCTACATTTACTTTTTCATTTATTTCTGTATTTCTACATTTATTTATTTATTTTTCTACATTTATTTATTTTTGCATTTCTACATTTACACATTTATTTATTTCTGTATTTCTGTATGTTAATTGAGTGGGTTTTACTATACCTCAGTCTAAAGCCAGATTGGTTATAGCGGTGCGATTGGATCTACTGCTACTGCCTTGACTTGACTGGGGTTTTGCACGTGACATCACAGTAAGCGGAGTCACTGTGCGTTCCACCCACTGAGTGGCAGGAAGACTTACTGAGTTGCAGCGTTACCGTTCAGCTTGAATGCCCCGAAAATACAAAAAACTCATCTAAAATGGGAAAGTGCTGTTGTGCAATTGACTGTACAAACAGATTCAACAAGAAATCGGAGCTATCTTTTTACAGACTGCCGAAAGCTAAAGAAAACAAGCAAAATGGATCGCTGCAATGCGCAGAAACAACTGGAATCCAAGCACCAAAACGCATAGCTTACAGTTTTCCAAATAAAAGTTGTAATAAAATAAAAAATATTTGTACAAACCACAAACAATCAGACATAGACAGATTACCGCATGGGCAAAGTGGGCACATGCCCAGGGCCCTGGAGCCAATGGGGGGCCCTTGGCTTTAAGATTCATTATCTTTTTTTAATGTGTAAGTGTGGCAGAGTTGTAGTCTGTAGCTCGTGTGAGCCCTGCGTAAAAGCCTTGGTAGCGGGTAGCCGAGCGATTGCATTGGTTACGTCACTCCCTGAGACCTGGTTAATTTGCGTTGTTGCCAACAGGTTAGGGGTAATTTGCCTTTAGCTCAACTGGCAACAATGCTGGCCATAAAGGGTTGGCAGGGAGGAGTGAGAAATCAGGTTCGAAACTCGCTCGCTCAGAACAGAGAGCCAGGCTCGTACCATGGCAGTCAGAGTGCGTACTCTGCCATAGTGACAGGACTCCATCACAGTTTGACTCCTAAAGATGTATATACTGTGCTGTACATGGCATGTATGGAACGAAACAGACTTAAAATGGCAGTAATTTAACATTTAAAAATAACGAATATAATTTCAAAGTAATACATGCTGTGTGGTTGTGGGTTGCCCTGTGCTATTGTGCGACCAAACCTTGTGTGCTTGGGGAGGACACACGCAGTGCGCGTGTATTATTTGCGTGTGTAGGTAGGGGCCCGTGGCGACTTTGTGTCCAGGGCCCGTGGTCATGATAATCCGTCCATGCAACCAGAATATCCATTGGTGTCCTCATCACTTTAATTTCACAAACAAATCCCACCTTGAAGTAAAACCAAGCGTAAAGGCTTTTGCGGACATTCTAAAACGCTTAACGTGAAATGGCTTAACGTGGCTTAATGTTCCAAAACAGCGATCAATGATCACCAAATTTCTCTCGGACATCTCTTTTCATAAACACTTCCACCTGTCAAAAAATCAAAACCGAAATCCTATGAGTATGGACGTTATCTTACACTAAGCATTTTCCTCTCCATTGACGCCCATTATAAGGGAAAGGTTTAACGTGGCTTAATGTTCCAAAATAGCGTCCGATGATCACCACATTTGTCTGACATCTCACATGTCATAAACACCATCTCCTATTAAAAAAGCAAAACTCAGTTTTGCTTTTTTGTTAGTTGATCGCTGTTTGGAAAATTAAGCTACGAAGCGTTTTCCTTATAATGGGCGTCAATGGAGAGTGTTGCTTTTTTGATAGGAGATAGTGTTTATGACATGTGAGATGTCAGACAAATTTGGTGATCATTGATCACTGTTTTGGGACATTAAGCCACGTTAAGCTTTCATAGGTTTGAATCAGTTATATTCTATTTAAATTGCTTTTTGTTTGAACTACATTTTGTATTTACGTTCCCACACACACACACTCTGCAATAGCCTTTTGTCTGTTAGAGATAACCGGTCACACATAGGGTTCAAAGGGATGTCCCCGGTAGCTGACCCAGTGGGTGTCCCCAGGACATCAAGGTGTGATATGCGCTCTCCGATGGGAATGTTCACACCTGCCATTTGGTTATACCGCGGACAAGGTACTTAAACCCTCATGTGTATCCATTATGTCGAAGATCTCGGTCGGAACGCACTGTCGCTGTGCTCCCACGCGAGTCTCCCTTTGCGCATCGAAATAAAGCTTTTCAATTGAAAGGTGGTCATCAGTGTGTTACTTCGCCGGTCCCAACTTGGTTCCACGAAGGGAGAAAATTCCCAACAGACTTCATGGCGACGAGGATGGGATAGGAAACATATCCTGTTTGGATCAACGACAATCAATTCGAGGGTGAGTATTATTTTATTTACCACCCTCATTTAGGTTTTTGATTGTTCTTGAGCCAAATAGTGGAGTGACTCCTATTTTTTGTATAGAAAGTGTGGAAAGGGACGGCGTTGTGATTGAACCACTGGATGATCTAGAGGGGTCAGATAGGACCCATTGGACACATTTGGGTGTCATTGCCATTTGGGGCATTTAGAGGGGTCAGATAGGACCCATAGTTGGACACATTTGGGTGTCATTGCCGTTTGGGGCATTTAGAGGGGTCAGATAGGACCCATTGGACACATTTGGGTGTCAGTGCCGTTTGGGCACATTGGTTTCTGTTAGCGGGTGCTTCCAGTACCGCTGCAGTTGTTGTTGGCATTAAAGCTGTAGGAAGTAGCCTACACTTGGGGTAATGCTTTGGCCTCTTTCGCCGTTTGGTGAAAAAGGGAGATGCTTTGGTAGCTAGACTGCGAGTGGTGAGAAACTGGGCTGTGTGCCAACTGTGTGTAAGAAGAACCTTGGTTGTTTGCCAATGCGAATGAATGCGTAAGAGAAAGTGCACGATCGTCTGTTTGTTCCGAGCTCAATTTGTGTTTTGTGTTTTTATGTGCATGAGTTGAAGTGCCTGTATGCCGGCGGAGTATCTGTTGTATTTGTTGTGTTAGGCCTGTGTGATACGTTGTTATGTGAAGTGTACACAAATATAGCATATAGAATATGATAGCATATATATAATACAATAGGATTATCATAAATATTGATATAAACTTGTAGAGGTTCCGGTCCAATAGCATGAGGACCGTGGACATTATGAGCCCCTAAATATTCTATGAGCCCAAAATAAGGGAGTTATAGTCTCTGAGCCGAGATAAGGGAGTAAGGTTAAAATATTAACACACATAGGAATTGCCCCTATACAGTAAAAATAAAACACATACTTTCCCTGCCCTTAGAAACTGTTCTAACACACGGGGCCGTAGCTAGTGACAAGTATTAGATAAATATATTTTCGTTAGCCGTAGAGTTTGTATTAAAGCCAAGTTAACTATAAACTCTAAACCAGTACCGATCGCAGGACTGAGAATGGAGAAAGAGATATTAAGTGATAAGATTAGGAAAGCTGCTATGGAAGCGATCGTACCTAGAAACAGCGGCGTAATTAAGGCCAAACCACCGTTCCCTTTGAGGGCACAGAATAACCAAACCGTAGCGGAAGCTATGAGTGAATGGTGGAACGGGCGTAAAGAGGGCAAAGAGAAAATGAAAGAAGCGGTTATGTGTGTCGTGCTGTCATATGAGAGCACAATAAAACTGTGGCAGAAACAGAAGTTAGAGCATGAGAGACAACTAATGGAACTAACTGAACAATTGACCGAGTGCCGCAGCCAGATGAAAAATGTCTGAACGATTTGAAATGTAAATCAAAGACATTGCCTCTTGTATCCTGAGATAGCTGATAGTTCCCCTCATGTCCCAACCACTCCCTCATTAGCACCTGTGGCCATTGATACAGTTCCTAACCCGTAATCGGGAGAGGGGGGGGCCTGCAGCAATCGTGGTGTTAAAACATACACCTCTTAGCCCCTCTGATTTACGAGCTATGGTAAAAGAGTTACCAGAACTGCAGAGACTGTAGTGACCTAATGGCGTGGGTTGTGCGTATAACCAAATGGCACACGGCTAGGAACAAAAAGGGGAGGCAGATAGAGGGACTGCGATAAGTAACAAGACATGGGGAAATGTCAGGCCAGTCTGCTCAGATAGCTGAATTATACACTCTAGCCGCAGCTTGTGAAGCATGCACTTTTTTTTTTAGCTTGTGGATGAATAGGGGGCTCCTGAATAGCGCAGGAGCCCCAATACAAAATGGGGGAGAAGTGAGACTACATGAATACAGAAAACCAAGACAGGTGGCAGTGTTGAAAGTGAACAAATTAACAAAACAGCTGTTCTCCATTTCAGGAAACGACTGGGTGATGACTGGGTGACGACTGGGTGACAAATCTACCAGCAGTGCTCCTCTCTGTGAGAGCAGGGCCAACTAACCCAGATTCACTTTCACCCTTTGAAATCTCCATTTCAGGAAACGACTGGGTGACAAATCTAACAGCAGTGCTCCTCTCTGCGAGAGCAGGGCCAACTAACCCAGATTCACTTTCACCCTTTGAAATGCTTACAGGTCGACCCACGAGGACTCCTGGTAATCGGCGTATTGGTGGTGGTGATTTGCATGTTATGGGTGGCTGTTTGGTTGAATATTGCAGGCTCCTGCCACAGTGTATTTCACAGGAACACAGAACCGAACCTGACCAGGCGGGGACCACATACAGTTTTACTTACAACCCCGTCAGCTTTACTTACAACCCCGTCAGCTGTCCTAGTGACTGGAATTCCAGTGTGGATCCATGTCACTAGGCTGAGGAAATACAAGGGTGAGACCCAACATGGGGCACAATAATCCCCGTCTACCCTTCTGGCTCCTGGGAGCCATTTCGCTTGAGTGTCTCCAGGCAGACACACGGATCCGCAGTACAAAATGTGCACCAACCCTGCAGGCTGCAGCTGGACCTGGGACGGACTTGCAACTGTTAATCGCACTGGATAGGGCTCCATGTGATGGAACGACAACTGGAGGATAACGGACTGTCATTGTTGGGGTGTAAGGAACCCTGATAAATTGGTAGAAGACTCCTGTTGTAACGTTTTGAGTGATAATGGATCATGTTTATTGATGTGGAAGGATCCGAGAGTGTGGGTAGATACAGGAATAGGCTGGGGAGAGGCAATTAGAACGTATGAGATGTTTAATGTTAATTGGAACAAAACTGCTGCAGGACTGGAGGAAGATGGTTGTCCCACCCCGAAGGCCATATATGAGAATGCCCTTCAGCAAAGGGGTGGGGCACGTGCTAAATGCAGTCCTCCAGAGAAGCCTGGTGCATGCCCTAGATTGTATAATGGACCCAAAATCGGATTGTCTTCCAAAGGAGAACCTCTGCCCGGCCTAGTATGTGTATCAATCAGACACTCTCGTTTAATTATCAAAGTGAAGCATATCATCTGGCCTAAAAACTGTTTCGTTTTCATAGAATTAGGAGAATCTATTCAAATATTGATCAGCACTAAGTTAGGAAAAGGTTACCTAAGTGTTTCATGGGTGGGAGCCGCTGGGTCAACAGTAAACGCAATTTCAATGGCACTAGAGCCCAATAAGCAGGACTGGGCTGATAACCTGTTAGCGACAGGTACTATATCGGTGGCACACGTAGGACTACTTTCTAACCAAGCTACTCGCCATCTTGCTTCCGCTACGCATGATACTGGGGAGGTGATCACTGTTCTGCTCCAGCATTTGGCCAAAAACAGTAAATTTTATGAGGAAATTTTGGTGGAAGAAAATAAGCGTGTGAGGGTGGAGGAGATGTGTTACAGGACTGGCATGGCATTCAGCTTGGAGGTGGCAGCCTTGATAGGTGACCTGCTCACGTCACATGTACCAGGTTGGGTGCGGTCAGTGGTCCTTAACACTAGAAGCGCCGTGCTGGTCTGACCCACTTATACCTAGAAGCGCCGAGCGGCGGTCATCTGACCGCAGCGACCAAAAAAAAATTAATTCTCTGCACTCGATGAAATTCCAGGACCCTCCTTTCATGACTTTTCCTAGATTTGTGCGTGTTATCACCTAGCATCTTTAAATTTTCAAAATCACACCGGTACAAGCTAGTTTAAAGCTATTTTGCTCCTATTTGTACGAAACTACTGCCAGCCTCGCGTTCGGCCATGTTGTTTCCCGTCTTTCAAGGCTGCGATTCTCTTTTCTCGCAGCAGATGTCGCAAGGGTTCACTCGTACTAGTTGTCTGTCATTCAGAATAAGATTTGTATTTATAGCAGCATAATATGTATAGTTCCTATCTATCTATCTATCTATCTATCTATCTATCTATCTATCTATCTATAAAATACTTATACAGCCTATATATATCACGTTTCAATAATAGTCTATGTTACAAACTCAAATATAATGTACACCTAGGTTGATGAAGGAATTAAAACGACCTTAAGTCATTTATAGAACAAAATAACGACAATTAAGTTATTGTTGTAACGTAACGAATCATGACTTTGATAGTTTTGCAGGAATTTTGCTAATTGTAATTCATAATAACACTCTTTAGGGCTCAATTGGCAGGTGATAAAAGGAGATGACTGCATGGGCGGGGCTGTTACTATTCACAATAGCGTCTCTGAGACATCGACATAATATAGATGTATTATGTATGTATGTGTGTGTGTGTGTGTGTGTATAACATAAACATAAATATAACATAAACATAATGTGCCGAATGACGACACATTTTCGTTTCATGTAGGACTACATGGGTGTAACTATTTAGGCCTACTCTAATTTTGGCACTACTTGGACTGTGCAGAACTAATCATCATACGACTTCGATAGTGACTATGTCAAGCCATTTTGTCATGACATGCCATTAAATTACAGCAGCAAGAATAATTTACAAAAATGAAATACAAACATGTTTTGAAAAGTGGATCATTAATATACACGCTTTTGTTTCACGTCCATGTGCGTAACTAATCATCATCTGACCCTGATAGTTTGTGTGTAGACTATAGTAAGCTCAATTCTCATGTCATGACATTATTTTAGTGCTGCAACAATAATTTGCAATGTTGAAATGCAGATGTTTTACAAAGCGAATAAACGTATAATAAACGGATTTTGTTTCACATATATGGGCGCAACTAATCATTATATGACAAATAGTTTGCAGGAATTTTGCAAATGGTAATTCATTCAATAAAATAACGGCAATCGGCAGCTGATAAGAGGAGATGACGGCATGGGCGGGGCTGTTATGATCATTGTGTTCACAGTAGCACTTCTGAGACATCGAGAGCAATAAATTGGTATGTCTACAGCACACACTGTGTAGCGGGGCGGCTACACAGTTTGGGCGATTGCACGGTTGCGCGGTGCATTACAATGATTCAGAGAGTGCGATATACCCCACAGCAAGCGCTGGAGCTGCTGTGTAATATTAATGAGATGGAATCGGAGGGCGAACAATGTGAGGTGTCGGATGGAGATGAGGAGAGCGATTGTGGAAGTGAATTCAATCTGAACCTTGAATCTGATTCAGGTTCAGAATCAGACTCTGAAATCGAGTGTGCTGGGGACTCATTTCAAGAGGCTAGAGATGGCACGGTATGGGCTGAACAAACTGCTGGCAACCCTCGGGGTAGAGTGCGAGAGTGCAATATAATGAGAGAAACCCCAGGGCCCACACGTTATGCCAAGGACAATATTACAAGTCCATTGAGCAGTTTACTGTGTTTGATTGACACAGAAATGTGGGAAAAGCTTCAAATATACACTCAAGCTGAAGCTGATCGAAATAATGCTGATAAATTCAAACTGACGGCTGACGAGCTGAAAGCATTCGTGGGTCTCCTCTATGTGAGAGGAATTACGGGCGGTAAAAGCATGAACCTGGATGAGTACTGGTCTGCTGACTTGGGAAATCCCATTTTCAAAGAGACAATGTCTCGACAGAAATTCCGAGATATCATGCGCTATCTGCGCTTTGATGACAAGAACACAAGGGCTGCCCGCCTTGTGACAGATAAATTTGCCATGATATCTGAGATTTTCGATAAATTTGTGAAAAACAGTATTGCTTCGTACACACCCGGTGAGAACATTACTGTCGATGAACAACTGTTCCCTACCAAGTCGCGCTGTCGTTTCACACAGTACATGGCCAATAAACCAGACAATGGTTGGTATCAAATTCTGGGTGGCCGCTGATGTCGAAACAAAGTATATGCTGAACGCAATTCCCTATCTAGGGAAAGATGACACTAGACCGGCTGGTCAGCGGCTATCGGACAGTGTTGTGATGCGTCTGATGGAGCCTTTCCTGGGGAAAGGAAGAAATGTCACGACGGACAATTTCTTCACCTCGTTGGCACTGGCAAACAATCTTTTGGCGAACAAAACCACTATTGTTGGCACGATGAATAAAAACAGACGAGAGATGCCCCCTTGTACACAGGCACAGTCTGAAAGATTTTCCACCAAGGTGCTAAGGGCGGGAAAAGCCACACTCACGATATACCAAGCAAAACCCAAGAAAAATGTATGCATCCTGAGCACAATGCATCAGACAGTTTCAACTGATGATGGCACAAAGAAACTGCCTGAAACAATTTCCTATTACAAAGCACTAAAGTTGGTGTTGATGTCATGGATCAAATGGCACGGCTGTATTCGGTAAAGGGAGGCAGCCGCCGTTGGCCTGTGGCTGTGTTTTATAATCTGCTTGACCTGGCTGCGATTAATGCACATGTTCTGTACAAACAGTGCATGAACGTCACCATAAGCAGAAGGAAATTTATTCTCGAGCTGGCGAAAGAGCTATGTGCACGCCAGAAAATGGCGAAGGCAACGGGGGCAACAGCACGTAAGCGACTTATGCCTGAAACTCCTTCTCCGCCTGCGAAAAGGAGACAATGCCAAATCGGAAGATGTTCAGGGAACAAAACTTGTGATATCTGCCAGGCATGTAAGCGACTTGTCTGTGGCAAATGCTCCAAGAACGCACCAGAGCTGTGCTTGGAATGTTGATAAAGCCATGCACGTATCCTGAGCACAGTTTGAAGGGAACTTGACTTGAGTTGGTGAACAAATCAAACGATTCTTGACGCGGTCATTACGAGCACAATGTATCAGGCAGTTGCGGTTGACAGTGGGGCTAAGAAACTACCTGAGACTATTTCCTCAATGTTTCAAGTCGGCAGATGTTCAGGGAACAAAACTTATGACATCTGCCAGACATCTACGTGAATTTTCTGTGGCAAATGCTCCGAGAGCATCCTGAGCACAGTCTGAACGGAACTTTACTTGATTTGAGACAGTGCCAAATCGGCTGATGTTCAGGGAACAAAACTTATGACATCTGCCAGACATGTAAGCCAAATGTAATGCCTTTCAGTAGTGATAAGGGCACTTGCAAAACATTAGCTTACGTTGAAGGGAACTTGACCAAGTGATTCATGACGCGGTCGTTAGGAGGGGGTTGGGATCACACCTAGGCTATTGTTCTAGGCTGTCGGTCGATTACCTCTCCACTTGAAATGGAAACACAAACGGCGAGGCGGAATAAAGGCACACCATTCCCTGCTTGAACAGGCTGTGCACAAGGGGTTACAGCATCTCGACACATAGGATACTAAATAGCTAGAAAAGTACTTTGTTATGTAGTTATTTACTTAGTGCATTTTCATTGTATAGAGTACCTTGCGTATCTGTGTTGTATAATGTATAATTAATTTTTCTTAAGTATTTACTGTAAATAAACTACACAGCTGTCGATTTTCCAAAAAGAAGGCGTTTTTTCGTGCTGTAATTCAGTTTAAATAAATGCTATTTATTCTAAAAGCCTAGACATCCGACACAGCTTTGTTGACAAAACTCAATTGCGACATACATATTTTGTAAAAACAACATTCATGCATATTTATTCACTTTCAAGCTGTGCCTACATTTTCTATTACATGTGTGGAATTAGTTTTAGCTGAGACTCATGATAGGCAGTGGTAGGCTGTTCGTAGTATGAAATAGTTCAGGCCAAATCGTTCAAAAGCGAGACACTAACGATAGACTATGGCACTCTATTGGGAGGGGGTTGGGAGGTGTTACTCGCAGGCTACTCGGCAGGCTAGATGATAGCCTACTGAATGCCTTGAAGTCGTAGTGTTTGCTTTATCTGTTAGTTGTGGTAGATGACTAATTTATTCAAATGCAAATGTAAAGCTTTATATCCTCGGGAGGGCTTATTGTGTGGTGTAAGCGATAATTTCAAAGAGACAGACGTGTTTGGAACTGAAACACTTTAGCCTACTTCTCCAGTGCCACCCAAAGGACTCTCACACTCTAAACGTGCACAAGTTTCAATTTACACAAATTGTAATTCTCAACCAAACGCTGCCTGTCTTGTCATTCCGATAGGCTGGTTTATAACCCCGTCACCCGACACGTCGCCCAACAATTAAAATGTCCAAATCTGTAATTTGTCGCAACAATAATTTTTGCACTAGTTGGACCGTGCCCTTACAATAAATGAAAGACAAGGGACAACGACGTGATGTCAGTCGACAACTGAATGTTTATAAAGCTGGGCTACGCATTTACAGACCAACTGACCAACTGCTGTCGTGTGTGTGGCATCTCTAATAATAAATTAATTCTCCAAGGCAGAAGACTAAATATTAAATAAAAAATACTATGAAAAAGTTGCCTGAACTAGTCTTGCTTAGTGTTGTTCAGATGGTTTTCTCAGTAAAAACATTATGCTGAATGATGGAAGGGCTGGACAACAAACGTTCTAATGAAAAAATCACCGACTATCTACACGGAAATGATACATTGGCGAACTCGAACAAGTTGATCTTGTAAGCAAACTATTTGCTTTGTGCAAGAAGCGCCATCTAACGATCATTATGTGTCAGTAACAGTGTCCTTGTCTAATGACTCGGCGGTCTTTTGACCGCCTAGCCGCGCTTTAAGTAGGTAAACCCAGCCTGGCGCTATTAGTAGGAAGTCACAGCGGTCAAATGACCGCCGCTCGGCGCTTCTAGTGTTAAGGATATAGAGCCGGCTCCCTGGGTGGCGGCCGGGGAGGGGTCCCTGTCAGTAGTAGGGGCTTGCCATGATGGTGAGACCATCCGGGGTGGGGTGCTGATTCCAATAGGACGGAGACCTATAGTTAAGGCACAACCCATACACCCGCTTCCTTTTCCCTGTAATGGTCATGTGTGCCGTGAGCGTAATGTCAGGTATATCATCTCCGACAGCCAAAGACACACCGCCTTATCTCAGAACCAATGCTCTACCATTGGTGGCTGGGTACTGTGTACTGCTTCAATTGAGTCAGGACAAGCCCTGTCAGATAGTATGGGACCTGACCTACAAATGCAAGTATTGCCTGAACCTCCTGGAGCAATAGCAGTGAGAACCAATGCCACCACTTGGTGTGGGTTTGGGCCTCTGTATTCTGGCAAAAATCTCTGCGCAATGCCTAACACTTCCTACTGCATTAACCCAACTTTTACTTCTATCACTATCGGCTCTATTCTAGTCACTCCGGATGTCACCGCTAACACTTCTGTTCCAGCACTCAATAGCTTTGAGAGAGCCCTTATGGCAGTTTCTGATAGAATTGGGAAGCTAGTTAAAGAAACTGGTGCAAAAATTAAGCACGCTCTCATCTCTACTTGCTGATGCCTCCTTACGCTCTGATGAGCACTACCATAGTGCAGCTAGAAAAGCAACAACTGTGACCCAATGGCTCAAAGGAACTGAACTTGCTGGGAATAGCACCCCTTGGGGGTGGCTTTGGGTGGTAATATTTCAGAGTATCTGGGGTATTAATATTGTTACCTTTGTTTTAGTTCTCTGTATGTACCATAAGCTACGTAATCTGATCAATAATGTGTCGTATGACGTCACCTTCTCCAACTTGACTAATTCTCTTGAAAACGGTAACATAGAGCCTGAGCAATGGTGGGTAGGATGTCTCCTCCCCCCAATACAAAATGAGGGAATGATAGGTTTGAATCAGTTATATTCTATTTAAATTGCTTTTTGTTTGAACTACATTTTGTATTTACGTTCCCACACACACACACTCTGCAATAGCCTTTTGTCTGTTAGAGATAACCGGTCACACATAGGGTTCAAAGGGATGTCCCCGGTAGCTGACCCAGTGGGTGTCCCCAGGACATCGAGGTGTGATATGCGCTCTCCGATGGGAATGTTCACACCTGCCATTTGGTTATACCGCGGACAAGGTACTTAAACCCTCATGTGTATCCATTATGTCGAAGATCTCGGTCGGAACGCACTGTCGCTGTGCTCCCACGCGAGTCTCCCTTTGCGCATCTAAATAAAGCTTTTCAGTTGAAAAGTGGTCATCAGTGTGTTACTTCGCCGGTCCCGACTTGGTTTCACAAAGGGAGAAAATTCCCAACAGCTTGTTCCTTATAATGGGCGTCAACGGAGAGGAAAACTGTCAGTGCTCCGCCCCCCTGGCTGTGTGTTTGTGTTCTTCCCCTGTCCATGTGCTTTTGTTTTTCCTTGTGTTCCGGCCCTGCCCCGCTCTCCGCCCTGTCTCCGCCCACCTGATCATCTTCGCCCGCCTGCCTGCACACCTGCTTCCCATCACCTCATCAGCCCTACCCTATATTTACCCTGCTTTTCTCTGTCTTGTGGCCAGTTCGTCGCAGTATCCTGTTTCGTCCTTGCCTTCTGTTTCTCGGTTTTTCCACGGTCTTCTGTCTCCCGCCCTGGGTCTCTGTGTTTGCCTGCTGTTTTGTCACGTAAGTTCTGTCAGTCTGTTTTCTGTTTCGTCCTGTCTTTGTCTTCCCCTGTCTGTGTTGGTCTGCTCCTGTCTCTGTGGCACCCGCCTGCCTTTCCTCTCCGGCAGCCTGGGCCGCCTGCTGTTCTGCCTCCGCTCCCTGTTGCCGGCCTGCCCGGTTCTGCCCCTGTCCAGACCCTGCTTCCTGCCTGCTCAGCCCCGGTCCAGCCTGCCGTTCTGCTTCGGCTGCCTGGGTTGCCCGTGGTTCTGCCCCAGCTCCCTGTTGCCGGTCTCCCTGGTTCTGCCCCTTCCCAGACTTCACTCCCCGCTTCTCGTCTGCCCTGCTCCGGACCTGCCTGCCCAGTTTGTGACCCCTGCCTGGCCTTCGGATCTCGTCTCTGCCTGCCGCTCTGTTTTGCTGTTGCCCGCTGCCTGCCTGCCCGTTGCCGACCCTCGCCTGTCCAGACCACGTGCTTGCTCTCTGTTTGTTTTTGGACTGACTTCCCTGGTTTTGACCCTGCCTGTCTTTTACCCTGTCCTCGTCTGCTCCTGTTTTGGGGCTTTAATAAAGCCACTCTGCCACTCACCTCCGGGTCTGCGTGTGAGTCCTCACCCCGCATCCCTGACAGTACGAACTGGCCAGCCTTGGACTCAGCGGACCCACCCCGCCCGAAAGCCACCATGAATCCTGCGGACACGGAAGACCTCCTTCAGGAGTTGGAGGAGGTTAGGGGCATTTTTTCGGTTTTGTGCTTGGTCGTGGGCAGCACCTCTGACATAGAGCGTAAGCTCACTGCTGTTACACTCATGGAGAGCACGCTGGCATCCAAGCCCGGGCTTAGGGGGTTTCCGGAGATGGCCCGTTTGACAACAGAGACTGCTAAGCTAAAGGAGAGCCTGCAGGCCCTTCAGGTCGTTCACGGTGGTCCCCAATCCGTGTCCAGCCTGGGGCCTGCCAGTCCCCTGCCCGGGCCTGTTTCTTTGTCAGCTAGCGTTGGGACCGCCAGCCGCCGCCCACGCCCAGTATCTGCATCAGCTAGCTGCTATCCTGCTAGCTTCCCGCCTGACCCTGTTCCTGGGCCTGTTGACCACCTGCCTGATCTGGTGACTGAGCCAACCAGTCTCCGGCCTGCTAGCCTCCTGTCCAACCCAGTCCCTGCATCAGCTAGCCGTTGTCATGCTAGCACCCGGCCCGATTCTGTTCCTGATCCCGCTCTCCTGGCCCCGGTTCGCATCACCACCGGATCTTTGATGCTGGCGGCTACCAGGGCAGACGCCGTGCTTAACCCAGGGTCTCCAGTTCCTGTTCCCAAGCCTGTTCCTGACCCTGACCCCAGGAGTCACCATTCTGGGGGACTCGTCTGGCGATCAGGCCATCCCCCAGAGGAAAGCGTGGCTCCCGACGACGTCGGGCCTCTCAGCCGCCCAGCGCCCCGGCCTCTCAGCCGCCCAGCGCCCCGGCCTCTCAGCCGCCCAGCGCCCCGGCCTCTCAGCCGCCCAGCGCCCCGGTCGACGCCTCGCTGCCCAGCGCCCCGGTCGACGCCTCGCTGCCCAGCGCCCCACCGGACCCTGAGTCTGTCCTCTGTCTCCCTGTTGCCCTGTCTGTCCTTGAGGCTGCCCCGAGTCGTCCGACGCCCGCCAGTTGCTCGGAGCATTGAGTGTGTGCCTGAGTGTGTGCCGGTCCCCGAGCCTGCTCCTGGACTACTTCCTGTCCCTGAGTCGGTCCCTGTCCCTGAGGGGGTTCCTGTTCCGGGAATTGCAGGGGCTGCGCCCGCCTCTCGGCCCCCTGTCCCTGTTCCTGTCGCCGCAGAGGCCGCGCCCGCCTCTGGGCCTCCAGTCCCGCTCCTGTCGCCGCAGAGGCCGCGCCCGCCTCTGGGCCCCCTGTCAGGGTCCCTGTCGCCGCAGAGGCCGCGCCCGCCTCTGGGTCTCCTATACCTGAGCCCGTTCCTGAGTCGGCCCCTGAGCCGCCCGTTCCTGAGTCGGCCCCGGAGCCGCCCGTTGCCACGCCTGTTCCTGTTTCTGCTCCCGGGCCTGTTCCTGTGTCTGCTCCCGGGCCTGTTCCTGTTCCTGGGCGGGTAGCCATGAAGCCTACCCGGCCCCGGAGGGGTCCGGCCTCCGCCGCAGGCCTCCTGCCCGGCCCCCGAGGGGTTCCGCCTCCGCCGCAGGCCTCCTGCCCGGCCCCGGAGGGGTCCGGCCTCCGCCGCAGGCCTCCTGCCCGGCCCCGGAGGGGTTCCGCCTTCGCCGCAGGCCTCCTGCCCGGCCCCGGAGGGGTTCCGCCCGCCGCAGGCCTCCTGCCCGGCCCCGGAGGGGTTCCGCCGCCGCAGGCCTCCTGCCCGGCCCCCGGAGGGGTTCCGCCTCCGCCGCAGGCCTCCTGCCCGGCCCCCGGAGGGGTCCCGCCTTCGCCGCAGGCCTCCTGCCCGGCCCCCGGAGGGGTCCCGCCTTGACTGCAGGCTCCCGAGCGGCCCCTGTCCGCCCTGCCGCGGGCCGCCCTCCCGAGCGGTCCCGCCTGTCCGCCCTGCCGCCGGGCCGCCCTCCCGAGCGGCCTCGCCTGTCCGCCCTGCCGCTGGCCGCCCTCCCGAGCGGCCTCGCCTGTCCGCCCTGCCGGGCCGCCCTCCCGAGCGGCCTCGCCTGTCCGCCGGGCCGCCTCCCGAAGCGGCCTCCGCCTGCCTCCGGGCCGCCTCCCGAGCGGCCTCGCCTGTCCGCCCGGCCTCCGGGCCCCTCCGCCCCCGGCTTGGGTTTGGTTTTTTCGGGCCTTTTGTTTGGGACGCCCGGTGGCGTCCGTTTGGGGGTACTGTCAGTGCTCCGCCCCCTGGCTGTGTGTTTGTGTTCTTCCCCTGTCCATGTGCTTTTGTTTTTCCTTGTGTTCGGCCCTGCCCCGCTCTCCGCCCTGTCTCCGCCCACCTGATCATCTTCGCCCGCCTGCCTGCACACCTGCTTCCCATCACCTCATCAGCCCTACCCTATATTTACCCTGCTTTTCTCTGTCTTGTGGCCAGTTCGTCGCAGTATCCTGTTTCGTCCTTGCCTTCTGTTTCTCGGTTTTTCCACGGTCTTCTGTCTCCCGCCCTGGGTCTCTGTGTTTGCCTGCTGTTTTGTCACGTAAGTTCTGTCAGTCTGTTTTCTGTTTCGTCCTGTCTTTGTCTTCCCCTGTCTGTGTTGGTCTGCTCCTGTCTCTGTGGCACCCGCCTGCCTTTCCTCTCCGGCAGCCTGGGCCGCCTGCTGTTCTGCCTCCGCTCCCTGTTGCCGGCCTGCCCGGTTCTGCCCCTGTCCAGACCCTGCTTCCTGCCTGCTCAGCCCCGGTCCAGCCTGCCGTTCTGCTTCGGCTGCCTGGGTTGCCCGTGGTTCTGCCCCAGCTCCCTGTTGCCGGTCTCCCTGGTTCTGCCCCTTCCCAGACTTCACTCCCCGCTTCTCGTCTGCCCTGCTCCGGACCTGCCTGCCCAGTTTGTGACCCCTGCCTGGCCTTCGGATCTCGTCTCTGCCTGCCGCTCTGTTTTGGTTGCCCCGCTGCCTGCCTGCCCGTTGCCGACCCTCGCCTGTCCAGACCACGTGCTTGCTCTCTGTTTGTTTTTGGACTGACTTCCCTGGTTTTGACCCTGCCTGTCTTTTACCCTGTCCTCGTCTGCTCCTGTTTTGGGGCTTTAATAAAGCCACTCTGCCACTCACCTCCGGGTCTGCGTGTGAGTCCTCACCCCGCATCCCTGACAAAAACGCTTAACCTGATATAACGACCATAATCCTAGGATTTAGGTTTTTGATTTTTTGACAAGTGAAAGTGTTTCTGACAAGAGATGTCTGAGAGAAATTTGGTGATCATTGATCGCAGTTTTGGAACATTAAGCTACGTTAAGCGTTTTAGCATGTCCCGGCTTTTGTACGCCTTCTGGCTTTGCTTTGTGTATTTCCCCGGGGTCGAAATCAGGCAGGCCCTACATATAAATGTCAGGAAACCCAGATTCCTGGCCACATGTCAATGTCCATCGACAACTGTGGAAAATTTTAAGAATCACTGTCGAGTCCAATTGCCTTTAATTTAGGCAGATAATCGTTTGTTTCACTCCTGGCTTCGCAGCTTCCCCTACTAAAGGCAGCCATGTTGCAGCATGTTTTGCCACTCAGTCCGACTTTTTTCCTGTAGCTCAGAGCGTTTTTTTTTTTCAGTTGAAAAAAGTTCAGCTTCTCAGAAAAAAACGCCCTACGTCAAACGCTTTTTTGACAGCTGACTAATCACAAGCGGAGTAGTGACACCTGTCGTTTCCCATAACAACCACCAAAAATGGAGAAGGTAGCGGTGAAGTTAATTGTGCAGTATTTGTATAAACCTGGAGTAGTAATCTGAGATTACCAGGTAGCTGTGGTGTTTGTGCTCACAGAGGTCCATTGCAATTCTCTTCCAGGGTCGCTCCGGAAGCGGTGTAGAGATGAGAGGTTCCTTTTGTTGCATTCTTTTCAGTTCACGGCACACCTGGCATGACGTCACGAGCTTGTTTATTTCTGTAGAGAGTCCGGGCCACCACACAGATGAACGCGCTCTCTCCCTACATTTAACTAGGCCCTGGTGTCCTTCGTGGATTTTCTGAAGGATCTCACCTCTCATTGACCACGGCACAACAATCCTGCTTCCTCTGAGGACAAGGCTATTGTATTCTGATAGCTCTGAATTCACTTGGACGTACTCTCTTGCATCCATAGGCACACTGCTTAAGTGTTCAGGCCATCCGGTCTTTATGAGCTTCATGACAGACAGCAGTTCGGTGTCAGCTGCTGTCGCCATTCTGATTTCATCCATTTTGCTTGGAGACGCAGGGATCCCCCCACTACACTATCCACATAGCATGCCACCTCGCTGTGTGCGTCAGTCTCTGTGCATGTGCTAGCCAGCGGACTGCAAGACAGGCAATCAGAGTTTTCCCTGGAGCATACTCTGCTACTGAGTTAAATCTCATGAGCCTCATGAGAAGACGCTGACATCCTAAAGAATAGAATAGAATAGAATAGAAGAGAAGCCTTTTATTGTCATTGTACAATGAATACAACGAAATTACTGCTGGCACTCTGTTGCATTTTCAGCCTCAACATTAAGACTAGACACAAGATATTAACAGCCATAAAATGTAAAAGACAAATATAAAAGACATTCACAGCCATAAAACATAAAATTCACCATAAAATAGTTACTAAAAATATAATTACTGAGTGTATGCAATAAATAGTCTAAAGTGCAATATGGTGCCTAGTGCATAGCAGCATAACAGCGGATCATTATGCAAGTCCACTCTTATTTAGTGTGCTGATGGCTGCGGGGAAGAAACTGAATCTAGTGGTTCTGGTTTTAACAGCCCTGTATCACCTGCCAGATGGCAACAGTTCAAAGAAATGATGACCAGGGTGGGAGGGGTCTTTGAGTATGGTTTTTGCTCTGCTGATGTATCTCGAGATGGCGAGTTCTTCCAGGGAGTGCAGGGGACAGCCAGTGATCTTTTCTGCAGATTTGATAACTCTCTGCAGGGCCTTTTTGTCTGCAGCTGTGGATCCTGCATACCACACAGAGATGCAGTATGTGATGACACTCTCTATGGTTGCCCGATAGAATGCCACCAGCAGCTTCCTCTCCACATTGCTCCTTCTAAGCACCCTGAGGAAGTAGAGTCGCTGTTGGGCCCTTTTAACCATTGTGGTGATGTTAGGTGACCAGGAGAGGTCCTCAGAAACATGGACTCCCAGGAATTTAAAGGTCTTTACTCTCTCCACTCTTTCTCCATTGATGAGGAGGGGTGGAGGGTCCGAATTTTGTTTCTTCCTGAAGTCAAATATTATTTCCTTTGTTTTAGTGGTGTTAAGTGTCAGATTACTGGCTGAACACCATGTTGTCAGTCTCTGTACCTCGTCTCTGTACGCTGTTTCATCCCCCTCTGAGATGAGCCCAACAATGGTTGTATCATCCGCAAATTTAATGATGGAGTTTGACGAATGGGCAGGTGAGCAATCATAAGTGTACAGAGAGTACAAAAGAGGGCTCAGCACACAGCCCTGAGGGGAGCCGGTGCTGAGAGTGATGGAAGAGGAAATGTAGGGTCCAATTTTAACTCTCTGTGGGCGCTCAGTGAGAAATTGCTTAATCCAGGAACAGATGGAGGAGGAGAGGCCCAGGTCTATCAGTTTGCCAACCAAGATGTCCGGTATGATTGTGTTGAACACAGAGCTAAAATCAATAAAAAGCATCCTCACATAGCTTTTCTGGTTTTCCAGATGACTCAGCGTGGTGTGAACCGTGATAGCTACAGCATCCTCCGTTGACCTGTTTGGTCTGTAGGCAAACTGATATGGATCGAATGAGGGCGGGAGGCTAGCTCTTATGTGGTGTAGGATGAGTTTCTCTAAACACTTTGTTATTACAGGGGTGAGTGCGACAGGTCTGTAGTCATTCAAGTCCTCGGAGGCAGCCTTTTTGGGGACCGGGATGATGGTAGCGGACTTCAAGCAAGATGGAATGGCAGCTTGAGCCAGTGAGATATTAAAAATCCTTGTAAAGACTCCAGCTAGTTGGTCAGCACAAGCCTAGAGTACTTTACTGGGTACTCTGTCTGGACCTGCCGCCTTCTTTGGATTGACCGACCTCAGCACACGCTTCACTTTGTGCTCTTCCAGTACAAGTGGGGGAGTGTTAGCTTTGGGAGGAGGTACATGAGGAGATGTAGCTGCCATGTTAACCTCAAACCTGGCGAAGAAGTGGTTAAGCTCCTCAGCCAGTGCCCCATCCGTCATCACAGTGCTGTTTCTGCCCCCTTTGTAGTTTGTTATTTGCTGTTCCCCCTGCCACACTCTCCGTGGATCATGGTGTGTTAAATGGACCTCAATTTTATTTTTATAGGCCTCCTTTGCCTCCTTGATGCCTTTCTTCAGAGCAGCCCTGGCAGCACTGTACTGTGCTTTGTCGCCTGATTTGAAGGCATTGTTACGGCTCTTCAACAACTTTTTTACATTGCGTGTCATCCATGCTTTCTGGTTAGGAAACCTACGGATGCGCTTCTTTACTGTCACATTGTCTGCACAGAATTTGATGTAACACAGTACAGTCTCTGTACAGTCCTCCAGGTCACCCTGATTGAACAGATTCCAGACAGTGTTATCAAAACAGTCCTGGAGCTGGGATAGTGCACCCTCAGGCCAGGATGTAACAGTTGTAGTAACTGGCTTTGTTGTTCTTCTGAGGGGGATGTACGCAGGGAACAGAAATAATGACAGGTGGTCTGACTAGCCCAGATGGGAGAAGGAAACAGTCTTATAGGCATGTTGGATGTTAGAATATACACGATCCAAGGTGTTTTCTCCTCTCGTAGCACAGTTTACATGCTGGTAAAAACTGGGGAGAACAGTCTTTAAGCATGCTTGATTAAAGTCCCCTGCTACTATATGTACATCGTCAGGGTGAGCTCTCTGCTGTTTATTTATAATGGTCAGTAAATGTGTGAGAGCAATGCTAACATTAGCGCTCGGGGGGATGTAAACAGCAGTGACAGTCACTACACTCAACTCACGGGGTAAGTGGAAGGGTCTACATACCACCGTGAGGGCCTCCAGATCAGGGCAGCAGTGTCGGGCAACAATCCTGCTGTTAGCACACCAGGCATTGTGAACGTAAATACAGAGTCCTCCTCCTTTGCTCTTACCCGACTCGCTGCTTCTGTCCTGCCGGTGGCAAATGCGGTCTGCTAGCTGTACTGCAGCCTCGGGGATGAGTGGATGAAGCCAGCTTTCCATAATTATCATAACACAGCAGGTCCGGATCGAGCGGTTGGAAGTGATCTGTAACTCCAATCTTGTTTGTGATGGATCTGGCATTCGCAAGGAAGATGCTCGGGAGTGGAGGTTTAAAAGGTTGCTTCCTTAGCTTAACCTGTAGGCCTGCCCGGCATCCCCGCTTCTGCTTACACACCCGCCTCCGTCTCCGCTGTCTGCTGGGCCAGCTAACAATCCATGGTGACTCCGGCGGTCTTGCGATATCCAGTGGAATATTGTGAGTCCTTTGATGACGGGTCGAAACACGCAGACTATACCGTGATCCGATGTCGATTAACTGTTGTCGATTGTATACGTAATTCGCTCTACACGCAGCAAAGGACAAAAACATCCAGAAAACACACCAAACAAACGAAACACACCAAACTAGAGAGCCAAAAGCCGCTGCACCAATGCGTGCCGCCATATTGCCATTAAAGGTACATTGTCCAGGCTGCGGCTGTTAATGAGAGGCACTAGCGGCTTGTGGTCAGTTATTAACTTAAACTGTTCCAGTCCACTGAGGTACCTGTCAAACTTCTCGCATGCCCACACACACACCAGACTTTCCTTTTCTATCTGGGCGTAGCGTGTTTCTGCTTCTGAGAGGTGTCTGGAGCAATATGCCACAGATTTCCACTGCTCCCCATGGAGTTGAAGGAGTACACCCCCCAATCCACAACTGCTTGCATCCGCTGACACAGCAGTGGGCTTGTTCACGTTGTAGTAGGCGAGTATTGGTGCAGTTGTCAACAGCTCCTTGATGTGTTCAAAGGCTGTTTGTTGTGCGTGACTCCATGTCCATGCATTCTTGTTTTTCAGGAGCTCATACAGCAGCTGTCCTACTGATGAGAGGTTGGGGATGTATCTTCCGAGATAATTCACCATCCCCAGTATCCTTTTCAACTCCTGCATGTCTGCTGGTGGTGACAGCTGCCAAATAGCTTCGACTTTGTCGGGGTCAGGCCGGATCCCGGACCGGTCGATGAGATGTCCGAGGAACCGCAGCTGACTCTGCCTGATGAAGCACTTCTCACGGTTGAGCTTCAAACCAGCCGTCTCTATGCGCTGCATTACCTTTTACCAGCATTACCATGGGTGCACACCAGTTGGTGGGCTGTGTCACCCTCTCGATGCCATTTCTCTGCATCCTCTGGAGCTCCACCTTTACCTTTTGCAGCACAAGGAGGGGTATGCGCCATGCTGTGTGTACAGCATATGGCTGAGCATTGTCTTTCAGCTGTATTCTCACAGGCTCAGTCTTTAATGTCCCATGCTCACCATATGCCTGTAGGTGGCCTTTGTTGCGCACTTTATCATCCACTCTCCTCACCAGATTCATCCTCACAGACAGCGACCTGCTGAGTAAGTTGTTTACAGTGCATCCGCAGATGACATATGTGACCCGACGCGAGTAAACCCTCCACATCACGGCCGCGTCAACTTTACAGGAGACCACAAAAACGGTCAAAAACCCATTTTTCGTGAAAAATGAGATAGTGGTCGATTCAAATTCCTAAAGTGCTTATCTATCATCCCCCTTCTTTTTGAAACTGAAAGTGATCTGTAAATATGAAAAAAAAAACAATAAATATCAAGGCAAGTTGGTCCTCCGAGAACTGACGGGGGAGAAAACGTCGTCAATGTTGCATTATTAAAACAAGCGCTGGCATATCGTATGCTTCTGTCTTTTAATACAGTCATGCAGTTCAAGATCACCCTCTCACATTCGCTGTGGTGTCAATTTGCAACACAAAGCCATTTTGATAAAAATGTAATTTAAACAATACTGGATTATGACTGAAACCAGAAAGAATAGCCGCCTTCTATGGTGGGAATGTTGACAGCTTTCTTCTTCTGTGGTGTGAGTTTCGATACTTTCTTCTTCTGTGGTGGGAGTTTCGATTGCTTTCTTTTTTTGTGGTGTCGTAACACAATGCTGAGCATTCATTGGTTCATATCCATGTGCCGTTTGTCAATAGTTTGACACATACTTCCAGGTAACAAATAAAATGGCACGACCAAATGATGTTTTCTTACTTCTCGTAAAAGTTTTGGTTTTATCATCATGGACTAAGAGAAGAGTGTGGCAGCAGCTCTCAACTATATTACTGAGCTGAATCTCGCCGGGGCAAGAGACAGAAGTCAATGGGAAGAACTGGTCAGAGATTACTTTCTTGAGGGGGATCAGATGCACCTTGTCCTGTCTGACTCGGAAGGTGAGGACAGCAATGACGAAGAAAGCATTCCGGACTTGGACAAAAGTATGGTTTGTGAAAGTGATCACGAAGCGGATTTCGAAGAACCATCAGAGGATGTACCATTCGCTGTTGTGACTGACGAAGCTGAAGATGCCATCAAGTTTGTTGACTTCATTGACTCATTGTGTGACCAAAAAATGGAGGCAATCCTCAATTTCAGCTGCGGTTGCGGTCAAAGGCGAAAAGAAAACTCAAAACTCAGATACGAATCCTGTACAAAGAAACTGTCTTACGAACGCATATACGAACTAAGCAGTATGAGCGAATATAACAGCATTGCGAATATAAATCTGTACTTTAGTGTTTCCGGGTGTACTGTACTTTGTATTTTATGTCATGTATGTTGTGACATTGTTCTAGCATTTCAATAAAAGTTTCTCATTCACAAATTCAGAGTATCATAGCTCTTCTTTCATGTGCCTAGAGAAACACTGTGGTTGAAACAATTGCTAAACTCCATGTAGTCCTCCCAGGTAGTCCTCCAACTATTCAAATGCAAATTATAACCCACAATGAACAATGGCAAGGATTTTCCAACCATCAGCAGCGATTAGTCCTCCAGCCTTTCATAGTCAATTGCATACTGGGATAGCTTGTCTGTCACAGCTGGGTAGGTGAGAATGACAGCAGAAGAGAAAAGGGCTGATTTCTCAGAAGTATGGTTTGCAAAGTCATGATGTTCTATTGAGCATTACGGCCAAAATATTTGGTCAATCTTGGCAAGTGATGCTTCATTTTGTAGCTCTGAATCTGTACTTTATTATCTTGTGATAAAACAAAAATGGCAATTTTGCGAATGTGCCCCTAAATCATGCAGCCGGTCACATATGCTGTGAGTGGGTGGGTCTTTCCTTTGTAGGTCACAGTGCTCTGAATCTGTCCTATGCGCTGCAGCTCGCCACCTGGGCTTTCCAGTAGAATATATGCAGGCTCCTGTGGTCTTTTGAGGATGAGTGAGTGGTAGGTCTCCTCCCGTGTCGATTTTGAACTCAACCAGTGTGGAGCCCACCAGCAACTCGACAGCCCATTGCTCTGATGACCCATCTGCTTTACTCACAGCCCCAAGAAAGTATGACTGCAGCTGCTCTGTTTGCTCTGTAACCTCACTCACTGCTTTCATGTTCCTACACACTCTACTCCAATGTCCAACCTTGTTGCATGTATTGTATTTAGATTTTCTAGCCGGGCAATTTTCATCTTTACTGTGCCGCGGTTTCCCACACTTTCCACACTGTCCATTATTTCCCCCTTTAGGCTTACCTTGGTGTTTGATGTATTTGTTGCGCTTGTGTGTGACTTCGTGTATCACCCCCCTTGCCTCTCCTTGCATGCTGACTTGCGAAGCAACCTCTTCAGACCGTCTCTATGGTCAGCGCTAGCGTCAGGTCCTTCGTCAGCTGTTACTTCCGTGAGACATCTTTGTCGAGTATTCCAACAGCAATTCGGTCGCGGATATTCTCATCTCTGCTCCCGCCGAAGTTGCAATGCTCCGACAGTTCATACAAAGCCCTGATAAAAGTCTCAGCTTTCGCTCCTCGTCTTTGCATGCGCTGATGGAAACACGCACGTTCGTGTATTACATTCCTTCTCGGCACAAAGTACTCATCGAATTTTTCAAGCACCCGATCAAAATAATTTCTATGTCCATCATCGGTAAATGCAAACGATCGGTAGATATTCTCCGACTCGCTTCCCATAGCGTATATCAGGCTGCTCACCTGCACGGTGCCATCTTCTTTGTCAAGCTTAGTGGCGGTTCTGAATCTTGCAAAACGCTGCTTCCAATCCGGCCACTCGCCTGGCTTATCGAAGGAAAGGTTTGTCGGGGGGTTGAATTTAGCCATGACTCCTCTCGTTGTTTACTTCTGACACCATATAAATAATTGCGATGGAGGCTTTATTTAACTTTTGCTAATTTTAATAAATCGCCAACAGGCAGCACACCAACATACGTTAACACTTCTCTCTCCGAACTCCCAAGGTTCCCTAGCCCCCTACGTTTCTCTGTATCACCGTATATCACCCAGTATATGCGCAACGCATTAGACTACCGTATATGACACCACTCATAGCAGGTGCTTAGAGGAACACAGATAATTAACACAGGTTTCAGTTACCACAACCAACCCTCATCATAACAATGCTGATGTAAACACACAAAAATCTAAAGTCCTACCGTATTAACAGCAGTAGACTGTTCTCTGATGAGAACTGAATTTCAATATCCCTTCACATATCCTCAATTTGACAGCTTTTTACCATGACTTCCCCTAGACACAAGGCTGGTAACCAACTTAACCTCATATTCACAGTAAGCTGGACCACCAGCTGCATTGAGATGACACTGCTTCAACTCTCTGACTTTTACTTTGTCTCCTTCTCGCTGTCATTTTTCATCTGTGCATTACAGCACCTTTCCTCTAACACTTAAATTACCTACATAGCCTAAAAAATACAAACACAAACGCAAAGTCATGAATGACAGTCAGGCTAAATTAGTGCTCTAGTATTTTTCATATTACAGATAGAACTTTCTCCACCACTCAAAACAGCGCTGTTTGTGAGACTAGCAACTTTAGTTTAATAATAATAATGACAATGATGAATAATGATTAATGATAATGCTTTTCTTGCAGAAAATGAGCTTAATGGCGCACTTTCAGAGCCTACTGTTGTTCACTAGTCCTAGTGTTCACTAGTAAAAAAAAAAAGAATTATTCTTCATATATAGGATATATAAAATTTATGACTAATAAGTGGATCAGGAGTATATTTTTCATGTATGCAGTCATATGAATAAAATGTTTCTCATTTGTTTGTATTTGTCAAATACGATAAATAATAAACCATTAAAGTGACAGCTCTGAAAGGTGTAGAGCTCCTGTGGTGCCATGACTCATTCTGTATGGGTGTCATTCCCTCCATATGAACAGTCCCTCTCACCATTTCATGTACATGGCACATGAGTGGAGTGCTAAAGATTAATTCTTGTTTTTCTCTTATTTTTATCAGCTTGCAGATTTGGGCTTCAGGTGTGGATATCTGAGGCCTACTGTGTCAGTCCTTGAAATTATGTCCTGCTTGTATTGTTTCTGTCTTCCTGTCTGTCAGTGTGGGTGTGTCTTTTGTTTTGGTCTTTTCTACGTGCATATGCTTTTGTTTTGTTTTCAGCCCATCACCCCACCTCCTGTTCTGCCCTGCTGCCACACCCACCACCTGAAGCCCATCCTGCACACCTGTTCCCTGTTTTCTCATCACCAGTCTGTATGTACCCCTCTATCTGCTCTGTTTCTCTGCCAGTTCATCACAGTGTATTAGTCTGTTTTGTTCCTGCCTGTTTGTGTTTTGCTTGCTCTGGTTTTTTGACTTTCTGCTTGTTTCTTTGGATTTTGAACTTGCCTTGTGTTGTTTTGGATGTACTGCCTGTGGATTCTCTGGTTTTGACTCGGATGTTACTACAGTTTTGGATTGTCATCAAATAAACACCTGGTTTGTCATCCCGGTCTGCACCTGGGTCTTTCTGTGACGGAGTGCCGTCACTACAGTTGAGTATGTGCTTTGACTGCCATACCAACGAGCCTGGCTCTTTGGCGTCGTGGTCAAAGTCGCATGTTTGGTACCCCGTAGACCCGGGTTCAAGGCTGGGTGGGGTGACTGCTCTCGCCCTTTGCTACAAATGGTGTCAGAAGTGGGATGGCTGGCTGCAAGGCCATCGGAGGCGTGCCCAGTGTGTGAGCCGTATGAGGGACCCCCAGGTTAGGTTGACCCCGGTGTGAGGGACCCCAGAGATGGGTGAAGCACGGTGTGAAGGACCCCAGAGATGGGTGAAGCACGAGTGAGTGGGGCACCCTGGGATGGGAGAAGTACGGCAGTGGAATGCGTGAGGGACGCCATGGTGCGTGAAGTGCATGGGCGTGCTTCCCGAAGGGGAGGGCAGTGTGACGGAGTGCTGTCACTACAGTTGAGTATGTGCTTTGACTGCCATACCAACGAGCCTGGCTCTTTGGCGTCGTGGTCAAAGTTGCATGTTTGGTACCCCGTAGACCCAGGTTCAAGGCTGGGTGGGGTGACTGCTCTCGCCCTTCGCTACAAATGGTGTCAGCAGTGGGATGGCCGGCCACGAGGCCATCGGAGGCGTGCCTGGTGTGTGAGCCGTATGAGGGACCCCCAGGTTAGGTTGACCCTGGTGTGAGGGACCCCAGAGATGGGTGAAGCACAGTGTGAAGGACCCCAGAGATGGGTGAAGCACGAGTGAGTGGGGCACCCTGGGATGAGAGAAGTACGGCAGGGGAATGTGTGAGGGACGCCATGGTGCGTGAAGCGCATGGGCGCGCTTCCCGAAGGGGAGGGCAGTGTGACGGAGTGCCGTCACTACAGTTGAGTATGTGCTTTGACTGCCATACCAACGAGCCTGGCTCTTTGGCGTCGTGGTCAAAGTCGCATGTTTGGTACCCCGTAGACCCGGGTTCAAGGCTGGGTGGGGTGACTGCTCTCGCCCTTTGCTACACTTTCCACCTGAAAGCCTGACATACTATTTCTTGATGGGTCTTTGTTGTTTTTCTTGTGTTAATTCTAAATGAAGGCCAACACCAGCACAGTGTGGCTTGGGGTAGACATAGGAAGGGGCAGACAGAGCACATGTTACCCAAATGAGCAGGAAGGACTGGAAGATCAGACCTGTGATGCCACACACAGTCACTGCCAGTCCTTCTTAAAAGCAAGGACTGCCTCTCACAGACATGAGAACGACAATTCAGACACCCTCATTTCAGAGGATCTCTAGCTACCTACTGCTCTCTGACACCCATTTAACTTTACTGCAACCATTGTTGACATTTTCCTTTAAGTGAGATGCACAGTGAAAATAAATATGGAGAGGTCATTAAATTTCTGCATAAGGGCTCAGCTTAGTTCTCTCAGTGACATCAGCCCCCTGTAAAAAGTTGGCTGAAACCATTAAAATCCTCCCTCAGGATGTTGTAATATGATAGGTAGATTCAGACCTGCAAAAGCAAATTTGAACAAAATAACTCACTGACTTTGTAAATGTTTTGGCTGTAGTAACTTTTATTATCAGCAGTTCATTTTAAAATTCAAGGTTTTAAGAAAGGCATGTAAATAGTTGGAAAGAATACATTGTGGAAATAGACATATGAAACACATATAAAAATATAAACTACATATACATATAAAATACAATTAGACAATAACATCAAAGCTAGGGCTTCATAATTTTAAATAAATCTGGTTCATTTCTTAAATATCCAAGGGAATTAATACAAAACTTTAACACGTAAATAAGATGAATATGTCACTATGGCCTTTGACATGCAATGCAGATTTGCTCAGAGTTGCCACTGATCGCAACCAACACTGACACTCAGTGGCCATATGTCAAAGCACCATGGGAAATGTATTTATTACAACTGTAAATTCTTATGAAACAGAAATGATGCTTCTTGGTCCAATGTAGATGTAACATTTTGTTTTGCATTTGAGTGACTTTTCTTTTGCTCCTAAAGCAGAGTTGTATTTTTGGACCCTGATTCAATTGATCTGATCTTTATTGCTTAAATGAGCAGAAAATCACTGCTCTGTCCCATGAAGGCTAGAGTATTGTTTTTCCTACTGTCTAAGGAAGAATTGTAAAGCTTCGAGCCTCTTTTCTATCTGATTAGGCAAAACCAATGTTTGCTCGTCTTTTTCAACCTCAATAAATACATGAACTGTCTTTTGGATAGCAAGTATATTTCATCTGCCTAGTTACAGGTTGGTTGGGCATATTCCATACCTATAAATCATTTTGGAGTCCAGCCCTTTTGGGGGTTTCCTACAGAAATGACCACAATGACCCTGAGGTCTGAGAATGTAATCAATTTTATGATAAAAGCAATCAAATTTGTTGTGTGTAAATTTTAAACAAGTGCTATGGATTTTCTAAGATTTTCACTTCTTGTGTATGTTTTACTCTATTTAGCTACAGCATATTTTATGTACATGTGTAATGGGTATGGTCAGACTGCGTTGCGTATTAATTAGATGTTACGGGGGTCAGCGAGCGAACGAGTTTCGAACCGATGTTCTCACTGCTTGCTTATAAGCCTTTACGGCGAGCGTCGTTGCCAGTTGAGCTAAAGGCAAATTGCCCCTAGCCTGTCGGCAACAACGCTAGTTAACCAGGTCTCTCAGGGAGTGACGTAACCGCTGCTACCGCTCGGCTACCTGCTACCGGCTACCTAAGGCTTTACGCAGGGCTCACACGAGCTACTACTTCAGCTCTGCTACACATGGGATACATTAAAAGATGCATGAAGACATTTTACATATCAGTACCCACTTAGGAACATAAGTAGGTGACCGCAGTGCAAGGAACAGGGAAGAACAACTTATCGCGCTGCCTGCAATGATTCGGTATGTAAAGAAATCTAAAATTTAAAGTCTCCGATTATTACATATTCGTCAGGGTGTTCTATTTTGTCTTCTTGAGTGAGTATTGAGAATTTCCCATTACCCAAAAAACTACTACTCCCAAATCACCGGTGGAAAAAACGTCATACCTGTCATGCGACTGCGGGGAATAATGCTTGCCAGGAATTGAAGTTTTATCACTTGCCCTCTTCTTGTAAGTAATTATTCACGCATGCGAAATAAAACTTCAAGTCCCAAGGATCAGTGCGCAGAGGGCTACTCCTTGCATATGACTTCCTGCCTCTCGGCAAAGAATCTCAGATAGTGAACAAATGTGGTAGTTGTTTTTGTGTTTCGGGGCTCTGTTCGCAATGAAAACACAAGAAAACTGAAGACAGCAGTGTATGACGTTAAAAAAGGAAACTCGACAAATTAAGAATTTATAGACCGCTTATTTGGGTAGATAACCGGTGACGCCGTTGGGAGTAGCTGTCAACGAGCTTGCTGGGTAGCTAGCAATCTCGCCAACTAGCTAATTCGCTAGTAACAATATTTAGCTTGTCAGCCAAGCGGACGTATGAATATATTTCCTTATCTTGTGGCGGAACGTATTCTGTCGAAAAAAAGTTAAAGCGTAACGTTTTCTCAACCGAATACCAACGTGACCTAATACGTTTATGATGGAGGAGGTTGACAGAATTTTAATTCATTCGCTCAGGCAGACTGGAACGTAAGTATGATTCGTTTTATTTCTATTAAGGAAACGTGGCTTGCTAGATGATGTTAGCTGCTTGTCCTTAGACATCGCATCTTCCCGTTTTTTTCTTGTGCAACCCGATTTGCAGCAGAATTGTGAAAACTGAGCTGGTGACCGTCTTTGCTAGCTGGGATGTGCACACTACCTAGCACTAATTTGGGTAATGTCCCACAAGTTAAGTAGCAACCTACATCCAAGTCCTTCCAAAAATAAGGCCAGTAGTTAGTCCTGCTGGGTTTGGCTGATTGTTCATTTTTATGTTTGGATTTGTCATTGTCTGGGCTTTGAAAATAAAA
Source organism: Megalops atlanticus (assembly GCA_019176425.1). NCBI lineage: Eukaryota > Metazoa > Chordata > Actinopteri > Elopiformes > Megalopidae > Megalops > Megalops atlanticus. The sequence goes on from CM032882.1 coordinate 1,059,509, forward strand.
TACTGCCCTGGTACTATCCCAATACAAATCTACCTAGCTTTTGTTGCAACTAACAGATAAGTCGACTCTTCTAAGGTCACAGCTTTGATTATTTAAAGTTTAAATACCATCTGAGACTGAATTTATTTGTGTTCATTTCGTAGTGTTTTGCTATCACCCCATTATGTCTTAATGTATGAGTTGTTAGGATTTCAGATGTGTCCATCAGACAAATTTTGTTATAGACAGTAGAACATCAACAACAGTAAAATTCACAGTGTGGCTGTGAAATGCAGTGGTTGGTTGGAGAATGGTGCAGCTATTATTATTATAGGATAAGACAGCAAGAGCAGAGTGAGAAACAGCGCTTACTCTGTCAGAGAAGAAGTGTCTGTATGAAAGCAGCTTCCGGGCTGAAATGTGCATGGAAGCCATGACCCATGTGACAAGATAATGAAATGTCTCCCTTGTGACTGGTGTGTGCATATGAGAGGGGGTACATGTTTGCTTGCATAGGAGTGTGTCTTACAGAGACTGTGTGTGTGTGTACACACATTTGTATTCTCACGGCTGTGGGCATGTTCTGACAGGGAAGTGAGAGAGGATGTGGACAGCGTGAAGCAGTTCTCCAGTGAGCTGATCGTGGAGGCAGTTGTGCGATGCTTGCGTGTGATCGATCCCCTGCTGGGCAATGGCCTGTCCCCCACACTGCCCCCAGGCATGTCTGCCCGCTTTCGGCTGGGCATGAGTCTGGCTCAGGCCTGCCAGGTAAGATAAAAGCTGAGGGGAATGAAACTAGCTGAAGGTCATGTTTGTGGGTTCTGCAAAGTTTAACTGGTTGTGATTTCAATTTTCAGGCTGTACTTGTATTTTTACTTCTTTCATATTTAAATATAGTGTTGAATCACATCTGATATTTTCTAAATATCCCCCTTATGTTAATTCCATGTGTGAGAATGGAGACTATGAATGAAGACACCATTATAAAAGCTGTTAGACAGACAGCAGTGGATTATATTTCTCGCATGTGATCAATATTACACATTAATTGTGTAATTTCATTACTGTCTCAATGGAAGCTTCCTTTTGCTTCACAGATGGGCCCAGCTTCATTATATAGGGTGACCAGACTGCAACATCCAAAACAGAGTGAATGCAGAAGGGGGAGGGTTGTCTAAAGTAACAGCTGGCAACTAAAACTTTTTTTTAATTCATCTGAGACAAACCATATGGAGTTGAAACAGTCTTATAAAGAAAAACTGTATTGGAAGCACATGGCTAATATTCAGTAAATCAATACGCTGTGCACAACAGGGTGACTCTGAGGGGGCAGTTTCATATGTAAACTAGGCTCAGGCTAATGTTGCTGTCACAGTGAGGTGTCGGTCAGGACACAGGAGTCAGGTTCTGGGTTCAGGCTTTTATTGAGGATTTTGTGGGGTATGTGTGGAATGTGTGGATGTGTGTGAGAGTGTTGTTTGTGTGGTTTCCTGCAAGGGAAGGAGCAGGAATAACAATAAATCAGAACTGCTGGTTATGGCAATAAGAACATTTACACATAACAGACAAACACGATCTTAATTAACATGCACACATAATATACATTGATTAAGAATGCATATCACCCTTCTCTCTCTACAGACAATTGTAATACAACCAGTTGAACTCAGGCATAGTACTTGTTTTGGCACAGACGCACACAACAACACACTACTTGGTGTCCAGCACTTGGTCTCCTCAGTGATTCACCCCACAGGTATTGGTATAGTACTAAGGTGGGGGAGGTCACCGCTACTTTATATTGTCCCTATCCTTGGCCCTATTGAGGTTCTTATTGGTGGCCAAAGTGTACAGACAGGTCAGAGGGCAAATGGTGACCTGGGGGCCGTCCTTGGGGGTGCACCTGTGCTTCGGGTTACCTGCGGGGGTCCTGCTGATAAGGGGAGCAGCAGGACCGGTTTGGCAGGTTTCAACTGAGTTGTAAACAAGTGTCTATGAGAGGTGAGGGTGTCGCGCACAAACAAAGACAAAGACTAGGGAATGTGGCCCTTTTCTACACAGGGTGTGATCTGTCTATGAAACAAAACAAAAACAACATACCTACAAATTAATAGGGGACATTATCAGTTAAGTTGAACAAACCTTCATGAAATGTTTTGATCCCTATACTCAGTTGTCACTGAAAAGTGTCTTAGCTTAATAAGATCATCTATAACATATATGTCAATATCAAGGTCCGCGGGCCAGACACGGCCCTCCACGACTTTTAATCAGGCCCGCCAATGAATTCTGACAATCAATTTAATGTGGCCTGTGCTCTGGTGTTTAAATTTACATCCGTGACAATACAACATTGAAACGCAGGAGGCGCTGCCACGCTCCACTCTCACGCTTTTATCAGAGAATTAGCCTGCAATACAAACAACGTAAATGCTATCTGCCTTTCCAAAGGTAGCTAGCATAAACAATGGGCAAAAAAAGAAAAGTGGACAATGAATAGCGACAATTTCAAGACAGATGGGAAACAGAATATTTATTTTGTGAATTCAAACAAAAGCCAATGTGTCTCGTATGTCAATTGTATGGCAGTTTTCAAAGAGTATATTTCGGCGTATCACGCACTCCTCTTTAAGGTTTAAAATATACCGTCTTCAACATTTTTTCGAGATTTTCATTATCACAACGAGACTTCTGACGGATTTAACCCGGAGTCTTCTTTGCAGTGAACTGCGACCACATTAGGTTAGGCAAGGGTGCAGAGAGGCACGCACAGTTTGCCTGCCAGTGGAAATGTCCTTGAAATGTAGAGAGCGGAGAGTGTCTGCACGCACCAAGGGTTGTGGGCATCGCAACAGGGAGAGAGAGAGAGCGCGTGTGCTGTCTTATGAAAGATTGAAATGTTAGCACTGCCACTCGACCACTATCTTGGCATCTCGCCCCGTCAATCAGTAGTCGTGTTGCATCTGATAAAGGGGCGAAAGGACGGGGGCAACAATCACGATTCCAACGTGCCAATCTGAAATTGGCATTTCAGATTGTTTTATATATTTAAGCATTAGTAATAGTGTGTCCCTGATGGCTTGTTCAAGACACCCTTTTCATTTTTGTGAATCACCCTAATAAACGTATAACAACAACTTTGTGAAGGAGAGGAGCCTTCGTGACTGTCACACAACACACCAACACGACGCCAAACTTTAGTGAAATGACACATTGCGTTTTTTACCTTGAAAGTATTGATTTGTTACAGACAAAAGTAGGCTACTGTGATGCAGATTTGGTTTGTTTAATTGTGCAGTTATCATTTTATACAAAAAACATTGTTCAGCACGTGATAAATGCTATTTTGCTTTATTAATCAGTTTTGCTGATAGGAATTACCCACAAACATGGAAAAACCATAATATTTGAACTGTGCATGCATGCAATATTTTTTTATTTAATACAGTTACTAGCCTACTTATATTTCTTCAATAAAAAATAATCATTGTAATAAATGTCTGGCCCCTGATGTTATTCACAACCTTCAGCATCGCCCTCAGTAAGTTTGAATTTGACACCCCTGATCTATAAATTTGGTGTATTAGTGTACTAGAGAGTGGTGATAGGGTTTTTAAATTATTATTTTTCCCCCTATTCACTCTGACTTTGGAATCAGCAATTATGTATTAAACTTGCGTAACCATATCATCTTCCGTGAAGAAACACTGAGGTATAATGAGTGCAATCCTCTGATACACGTACCTGCAGCCAATTGTTATTTTGCACCCTAAAAGTCCAATGGTCCACTATAGGAGAGCTAACTCTGATGGCAGGATAGACCCACCACTCATTGTTGTCAACTGAGCAATTCCTAGGTGCTTGAGGAGTTGCTTGAAAGTTCTGAAGGGCAGCATAATAAGGACCTCTGAACAGCTTAAATCCACCCTACCCTAAGAGAAGGAAGTCAGTTATGGGTGTCATTGTCTTAGGCTGTAGGGTTTAAGCACTCAAATTGAGCTTCTTTATCAGCTGACTCACTCAGTTCCCCTGCTAGCAAGTGTTTTAACCAGGGCATGAGCTTTTTTCCTACTGCAATTTGTATATTTTGTGATTCCACAAACAAAGTGGGGTGAAGTTTAAATCCACAGTCAGTACAACAATATGAATGCTGCTGAACTACAGCACTAGAGCATTAATGAGTTTGGCAATGGCTACTCAGCGTTTTGCACTTGCATGGTGTTAGTTCAGCTTCCTTGGAATAACAGTCATTTTCTAAAGACTTTCCAAAATGTTTTCATCATACTGTCCCAGGTAATAGGGATCCAAGCATAGTTTTTTCTGTTGATTGGTACTTAAGCTTTTTTATTTTTAGCTGTAGTGACTCTATTTCACATTGCAGATTTAGCAGGTTACTCTTAAGTAAACCAGCTATGTAGCATACTTTACTGATGTAATCCACACTGGTTGTTGTTTTTGTTGGTTGTCTGTATAACAAAGAAGTAAATATGTTTGACAATTTAATAAGAACACATTATGAAGTTTAGGATTCCTGTCTTGTTTATACCTTGATACCAGGACAGATTGTCATTAACTGGGATCATACCACAGCACTCCCCAGTGCCTTTTACACCACATGATGCTGTTTCTTCACCAAACATGATTGCTGGTGTGTTCTCCCTACCCCCAATGTCATGTTCATACCAGTATATTTCAGTTTATGCATTTCACGTCTGTGTCTATTGAAAAACTGGCTTCCCGTTCTGGGACCAGTGCTGGAATTTAGAGATAGGAGAGTGAAGCATCTTGAATTCCAAAATGGATGAAGCTGTCAGATTTTATTAGTGACTAATTGATAAAATGAATCACTTTATTTCTCTGTGGAGGGCATTTTTTATTGGTTTGAACAACTCTGATTGAAACTAGTAGCTTCAGTGGTGATTTGGTTCATGAAGCCTCAGTCTCTCGTCACTACTGTAATCCCACTGTTTGACACAGTTAAGCCCAGAACATGATTTTATCCCTAATTTAGCCTTGATAATAGTTGTCACATGTTTTGTACAAGTGTGATTATTGTTGAAATTTGGCAATTGCATTCTGAAATCCTTCACCAGTCTAACAGTGCTGATTTTGTAGTGTGTAAATTGCCAACATCTACCTGCTGCAATTCAAGTGAACTGAGTTGGATTGGATTGGACTAGCAGGTCTGAAAATGTCTGCTGCCATCACATCTAATGTTTGGTTTCTTGAGCCAAGCTAATAAAGGACTTCTAAAAACCAAATGAGAAATGATCCTTCAAAATGTAATATTCCGACAACTGTTTCCCACAAGAAGAAGCCAAGAGTCCTGGAAGAAGACAAACCAAAAAACAGTCAGTCAACAGAAGTGGACGATGCCTGTTTAGCGGAGGAGAACATAAGTGTTTATTTGGTCCATATACATAGATCCATCCTAAGTAACAGGAAAAACAATAATTTGTACAAAGGAACAGCTCAGCAGCTTGGTAGGGATTCTAGGTGGTTTTGTATGTCCAGGAGTCATGTTCTGTACTTTTCAACCTCTGAGAAAACTTGCAAGAAATTGTAAAGATTTATTTGTTTGACTCAACATTTGGCTGCCCTCCAAATGCTTTGTCACCAACTGTGTCACCCCAGAGAGAACCATAAAATGAAACATAAAACAAAAGAACCCCATAAAACCAAAAATGCCCCCCCCACACACACTTAAGCAGTTAGCAAATCAGTACACAGTTCCCTGATACATTCAGTGACAGTAGTTCAGCTCATTTAGTTCATGACTATGTGGTCTGATGGAGTGACCATGATTCATTCAGTTCTTGCAGTTTGTTCAGTTCCTTCATTTCTTTCAGTACATGACTATGTGAATCTCAATCAGTTCATACAAGGCATTTCCTTTTCTGACCACAGGTTCCCTCCATCCATCAAAAATACCGTCTCATGGAAAAGTGTATTCAAGAAATCCACCTTCAATAGAAATTATTGCCATATTTTTTAGCTAGAATTGTCAGTGTTGAAGTGAGATGCTAATTTTTGTACTGTAACAACAGCTTTGGAATTATTGCACTAATACATTATTTTTTAGCATTATCAAGAAGTTATTAAGCTATATGTAGAGAATGTTATTCCCTGTTTATCTGTCTTGACTTGCTGTCTTCATATTATTACAGTGGGAATGGTCAAAAATAAGGTTACTGGGCCACATTGCAGTGATAAAGCTATTTATTTCAGTGACTTGGTGTGCTGGATCTTTGTAGTCACTCACTGAAAGAAGTAGAGCAATGCCACTGTGAGGGGCACAGTTAGAGGGACTAAATGAATCAATGAGCCATTGAACTGGATCTTTGTGCTGAACTGAACAAAACACTTTGGTTCAGTAAAAGGGGCAAAATGCCCTTCAATTGTCACGAATAATTCCTCACACTGAGCTGAAATTTCTGCTTTTTTTCGTGGGGATTTCTAAACGAATAAACCATGCGCTCGACTGTGTGGAGGTGCGGTGAAGGACTCTACACGAGGGCTCGCTATTAGACCTCATTGCAGTGAAACAGGCCAGTTCCCAGTAAGCACAAAACTGAGTATGGCCCACCTTCCTCTTGATAGCCTGAAACCCCTCAGTCTGTGCCTTCCTGAGCAGGATTAGCAGCAGACTACCAGTGTCTGCTGAGCCTGGTATGTTGTATTGTAGTTAGAAAAGGCTGGATGCTGGGATAAACTGCATTTTTGTCTCCAGGACCTGGGCTACAAAGGGGAGATTGGCTACCAGACCTTTCTGTACAGTAGTGAGCCAGAGATCCGGTCCCTCCTCATGTTCCTGGTGGAGAAACTGCCCAGAGCCAGTGCGGAGGCTTCAGACCAGCCTGCAGGTGCAGAAACATGCCTCACTTGAACTCCACCTCTGATTGCCTGTAGTGTAAACCAGTGTTTCCCAAACTCTGTGCCGCGGCACACTGGTGTGCCCTAAGAGCTGCCCAGGTGTGCCGCAGGAAAAATCCATATTCAGGTTTTTTGGCATTAATAATAATTTAAATGGCTGAAATTGTAGGCTATTTAAATCACATTTCATGTCATTTTTTCTAAACTTAACTGACTATTCTAATTTTAAAAAACTGCATATTTGCACTTTCATCCATCTTGATACTGTCTTTATTGGTCAATCCTAGGACATTACATTCACGCACAACTAACAGCCAATCACACCTCGCACACAGCACAACAACATAGCTGCATTCAGAAGTAGCAAATATAGCCTACAGTTGTCCGCTAATAACTGCCATGCTGTATAGCCGAAAGGCATAGAATGAAAATGGACAAATACTTAAAAAGGACGTAATTAGAATAAATGATTATGCTCGCGAAACAGCGGAGATTGTCTGTAGTTTGTGTGCTTGCTAAAGCTACAGCGTGAGATTGTTTAATTAACAAGGATGGCATTTATCGATTTAAATTGTTAAATTGTTCATGCTGTAGCTTTCACAATAGCACAGAAATTTCAGACAATCTGCAGTGTTTCACGAACATAAACATTTATTCTAATTACGCGATTGGTGTCAATTGTTCTGTGAATTATTTGTTTTATTGTTAATCAAGGAGGATAAAGGGGAACAGGTTGAAAGTAGTGATAGACTTAAAGGTAGTGTTCGGGCTTCCCCTGGTTCCAGCTCACCAGCCGCCACTGACAGAGCAGCTGCAATATTGCTCCCCTTTTCTACAACCTACTTTTGCGAGCTCAGCTTTTCAAGCCTTTCGCTCATCAAAAGCGAAAAGAGTGAGAGAGAGACTGAGAGCCGTGGATGAGGAGCTCCGGGTTTGCCTCTCATCAGTACCAGCCAGAATCCCTGCATTATGTGCAACCAAACAAGCCCATGTTTCACATTAAAAGTAAGTAGCCTGCCAATAGGCCTACGCCCAATAAACAGCAATAAACCTGTTATTTTGTGACTTGTGTATGTTTAATGTCATGGTGGTGTGCCGTGAGATTTTTTCATAGAAAATAGTGTGCCGCGAGTTTGGGAAACACTGGTGTAAACTAACACAGGGACACAGGTCCCATGAACCACACGGTGAACTCATTCCAATACAGGCCCCTGCCTTTTTAAAATCAATTTGGCAGTGCTTCCTTCAATTGTAAAATAGCAACAGAAGAGCACTGTTGCAATAAAGTGCCCTTATAAGCCAGCGTGTTATTTCAGCAGTGCTGCAGAGGGTGTGTGCATTTCTGTCTCTCTTAGCATATCCCTCTCTCCATCTCTCCCGCCTTTCCTCTTACTTACTGCGCTCCCTGCTTTCCTCCTCTTTCACTGGCTCCACCCTCTTCTTCCTCTCTCCCTGGCAGGTAAGTCTGCCCTCTTACAGAAGGCCGTCTCAGCCCAAATCAAAGCCCAGCTCGCCTTGCCTTGGATCCCCCCCCGGTTGGCATTTCTCGGCCAAACACAGGTATGAGCTTTTGGTCATGTGACACAGAGTCCTTCTTGTTATAGCCCATCAGTGCCTCCCTCATCTTTATGTGGTCATCTCAGACCGGAATGTTGCATTTACATTTTTCAATGTATTTTTTATTAATTTGGATTGGTGTTCATAGGTCTGTGCTTAGAATCCCCCAGTGTTCCTTATACATTAACCAGTGTTTCATTCATGGTGTGTCTTATCTCAAACTCTTGGTTTCAGAGTGCAGGTCTGTTCCACAGTTTCCACTCACAGCCTCTGAGTTTACCACACATTCCTATAGCCCTTGGGAAAAAGCCAGTGAAAGGTGAGGTCAGACAAAGAAGTCACCCTTTCACAAATGTGGTCAGCTGTGCTTAAATTCATGTTTTTGATGGATTGATGAAAGGTTGAAAGGTTTTTTGATTCCCGTGTGACACCTCCTCTTTACAGAGGTGACAGATTATTACAGGGACTTCTTGCTGCCTGTGACTGCCCAGCCTTCCCAGCATGCTTCAGTGCCTGCCTCCCTATTAGAGCACCACACCCTAGAAATCAGCGCCACCCAAGAGTGGGAGAACGAGTGGAACAGCCAGGGTCTCCTTACTCGACTTAGCCCTGAGGTAAGCCAGCCCTGAAGTGCAAACATTCTGCGTGTTCATTCTGAGGTAGCCACACATTCTGATTGATAGAGGAGGCTGCTGTCTCTGTATGGAGACTCTCCATACTCCTTCTCTCACTCTCAGTACCACATTTCTTATTCTTTCTTTCTCCTTGTGTGTCTCTTTTTTTCTTTCTGTATAGGGGTATCGCTCCAGGAAACGGGCACGGCTTCAGAAGAGAATTGAAGAGCAGCTCCGAGCTGCCACACAATTCAACACCACCTCTCAGCATGCCTCAAGATTGGGCCCCGATTTGATGGAACTGATGCACTCCTTTGGGGGCAGTACTATTGGGGGAAACATCCTGGCCAAGGGCACGCGCTTTACCCACACAGAGAAATTCACCTTCACACAGGTACACATGCCACAAACAACACTTTATCCATCCAGAAAAACTCGCCTTCAAGTTGATAAAACAGACCACAGGCATCACTTCACTCACACAGAGAAGTTCCTCTTTGCACAGGCACACACAGGCACACAGGTCATGATTGGTAATGTTTTTGCAGGGAATGGTACTGTGAATGTCAGTGTTTTAGGCCATATCCTGCCTGATCTCCTGAGCTTGCTGTGTAATGTCATTGAGGAGCCCGAGGCCTCCAGCCAACAGATGGTAACGGCGAATGTGCTGCCCAGCTCTTGGCAGTCAGAGGAGGACGTGCAGGCCCAGCAGCAGGAGGAGTTGCACTCTCTGCAACAACAGCTGCAGCAGCTGTCCGTCCGTATGGAGGAAATGGGCGGGGAAATCAAGCAGCTCTCCGTGTCAATCACTCAGGTATTTCCAGAAACACAGGAAGTGCGTTGCAGAATGGTCAATTCAGTTAACCCCTTAGAAACAAAATACTACTTCATATGTGCTCCATATTATGTTTAATGGATCAATAGTGTTGACAGTATGGAGATTGAATGTAAGTTTTTTCGGTCAGATTTCTTTTTTTACTTTGTACATTTACTTTGTTACATTGTATTTCATGGACATTTTGTCCTGCTGCCCAGTAAATTATTTTTACATTTCAGTTTGTATAAATGTTGTAATGTTGTTTTGGTGGATTTGGTCCTGACTTTGTGTACAGGTTTCAGTTGAAGCAGAGGGAGTGTAGCAGCACTGACATGCTGTATTTAGTCTGTCTGTCCATGTCTCTCTCTCAAGGTTTCAGATGAGCTGAAGCAGAGAGAGCGCAGTAATGCAGAGAAGGAGGACTCTGTCAGAGTGAAGAAGCAGACCATCGATCTCCTGCCTGATGCTGAGAGCAACCTGGCCAAGCTTCAGGTGAGAAAGGCTTGCAGCTGTCCCAGCTCCCTTATGCAAATACTTAACATGAAAACTGTGAATGATTTTCTGTGTATTTACCACGTGTTAAAGACCATAATTGTTTGTATGTGGGTGCACATGAACTATGTACATGAACATTGTACATTACTATGTACACATATATATATATACATATATATATATATATGTATATGTATATATAATATGTACGTGTGTGTGTATATCCCTGCAGACTCTGGTGGAGAGCAGTTCGAAACGGGTGGTCAGCCTGGCCTCTCAGTGGGAGAAGCACAGAGCCCCCCTAATAGAGGAACGTCGTAGACTGAAAGAGCTGTGCAGCAGTCGAGAGGTAGTGTGCTGCCTGTGTCAGGCACATACATCACACTCAGACTGTCAGGCAGATGTCTCTGACCATGTTAGAAAGATAACACACTGATCATGACAGACAGGTAACACACACTGACCGTGTTAGACTGGTACCATCAGAGATGTCAGGCAGTATGAATTTGGTGTAGATTGTATGATTTGAAGCACCAACTACATCACATTACATTCCAGTACACATACATACAACTACACCGCTGCACAAAATCATATAATATTTTTATTAACTGAATTTAGAAAAATGTTACATAATATTTGATATGTCATCCTGTTTCATGGTAAAGTGATGTACAAATGTAATATGTTTTGTAGGGGATCAAGCCTACGATTAGTCTTCCTTATGTGGGGCACCAACAATGCAAGGAATAATTAAATTAAACACATGGAGGCGCCATACAGAATATGGCGTCTACCATAGTGGTTAAAATAAAATATCAGTCTCAGTTTTGTATATCAGTCTCATAAAATATACTAAACTATCAATTTGGAACTTCAAGTAATAATTAAATTAATAATCATAATCAAAATTACCACATCAATAGTTAACCTCAATCAAATCACAATATTATCTATTTAGCTAACTAAACAAATAACACTGATAATTCAACTAAGAGGTGAAGGCATTTAGAATTCTGATCAGCAGAGGTTGGCGATATTCATTCCACGTGCAATATTAATACACACAACCTTGGAAAAATAATGCATTTATTGAGGTATAAAATCAAAATAGTAAGGCACACGTGCAATATGTACAATGAGTGAAACGTGTATGTATTTACACTTATGTGTAGATATGAGTGAATGTCTTATGCTAGTGTGTGTGCGTGTCATAGGGTGTGTGTTCCTTTGTTCTGAGTCGTGCGTGTGCTGCGCGTGCATGTGTGCTACACGTGCTTGCTGAACACACGTGTTCAAAGAGAACAAAGGAACATGCGTGTGGCGGCGAGTTTGAGTTGGTTATGTGCATGTGTGAGCGAACATAACGTCTGTCTGGTACAGGATATGTTCGCACGATTGATAACGGCGGGGTTATTTTGTGCGGATTAAAGCAGGTACCGGGGTTAGCAAGAGGATACGCATGCAAAGACTCTATGTCTCTGTGTGGTATCTTAAGTAACGCTGCGCGGTGAATAGTGTGTGTGACAAATCAGTTCGGAACAACGAAACGTGGCTAGTTACATTACTCGTAATGATCTGAAACACACAATGTACAACATTCATCAATGTAGCTAACAATTGGTTGTTTAGCTATGCAATGTCCTATGCCCAGGGATGATAGCCTACTGTAGCTCATGAAATGAGGTCCGAATCTTGCGGTTCCGTGGGTGGTTTCGCTGGCGGTTCCGTCGTCTGGGAGCCAGGGCTGGTCTGGTTCGGTCTGGATGAGCGTTTCCTTCGGGAGACACGCTGGGGTGGATCTGGTCGCACCTTTGTCTCCGGCTGGTAGCGAGTTTGTGCTGCTCTTCTTGCGGGCGCTGAAACTCGGCTCTTGATCTCCGCTAGCAATGCGTCGCTAGCTTGGAGAATCTACGCCAGGACAGGGCCTTCGGCTCGGCTGTCCGTGTCCCGTCCGCGTGATGCGGCCTCCGGGAACGAAAGAGAGGTAAGTCCGTCTTGTTCGGACGTCTGGCGCAAGAGAGATGAGTAGTACGTCCGGCTTCTTCGGACGTACGAGGCCAGAGCAAGAGAAGGAGAAGGAAGTGAAGGAATGCACCCAGTTTTTAGTGGCATCACTGCAGGGGGCATTTCCTGTTTACTGTACTGGTCCTTGGTTGGGTGAGAGGTCGTAAAACTGCAACATCACTTCCCGTGAGATCGCGTTTCACATTAAAAGCAGTTTATGCGTTATTGTCCGTAAAATTTGAACAAATAAAATGAACAAATCTATCTGTGGACGGCACTGTACCTACAGTTTTATCTAATAATATGCTTAGCTGTCAGTTTGTTTTTAACCCCCGTTCTCCCTGACTTTGCAGCTGGCAGTAGTATGTTATATGTATGTAGTATGTATGTTGTTTCTGTGTTTTGGGTCATAGTTCTGTTGCTTCACCCAATTACGCTTTAGCTTCATCTCATGCTCAGATGGTCGGACATTCTCCTTAAGAATTGTCTGGTACATAGCAGAATTCATGCTTCCTTCAGTGACAGCAAGTCGTCCAGGTCCTGAGGTAGCAAAACATCCCCATACCATCACACTGCCACCACCATGTTTCACTATAGGTATGACATTCTTACAGTGGAATGCTGTATTTGCTTTTACGCTAGACATAGGAAGACTTGCATCCTCCAGAAAGTTCCACTTTTGACTCATCTGTCCATAGAATATTATCCCAAAAATCTTGGGATCATCCAGGTGCTTTTTAGTACAGTAGATATAAAAAGTCTACACACCCTTATAAAATTGCAGGTTTTTGTATGTAAGGACAGAAATAACAACAAATAGTTAATTAATAGGAACAATTTAAATTAAAAAAAAACTACAGCACCCTGATTGCATAAGTCTGTACACCCCACCCAACTAATGCTTTGTGGAAGCACCTTTTGCATTTATTACAGCAGCAAGTCTTTGTGAATAAGTCTCTATTAACTTTGCACATCTAGACTTTGGAATTTTACCCCCCTCTACTTTGCAAAAAAATTCAAGTTCCTTCAAATTGTGAGGGGATCTCCAGTGTACAGCTCTCTTTAGGTCATTGCACAGGTTTTCGAGGAGACTGAGGTCAGGGCTCTGACTGGGCCATTCCACGACTTTGATTTTTTCTCCTTTTCTGAAGCCATTCCTTGGTCAACTTGGATGTGTGCTTTGGGTCATTGTCATGTTGGAATGTGAAATTCCTCTTCATCTTCAGCTTTCTGGCAGAGGCCAGCAGGTTTTGTGCCAAAATATCTTGACATTTGGAGCTATTCATTATCCCACGAATAGAGCCACTGACCTAGCTGTAGAGAAGCAGCCCCAAAGCATGATGCTACCACCACCATGCTTCAAAGTCGGTATGGTGTTCCTTGAATGATGAGCTTTATTGGCTTTGTGCCAAACATATCTTTTACACTTCAGGCTGAGAAGTTCAACCCTTGTCTCGTCAGACCATAGCACATTTTCCCACATGGCTTGGGGTGACTGAATGAATCTTTTGGCATAATTTATTTTAGAGCTTGGATGTTCCTTTTGGTAAGAAAGGGTTTCCGTCTTGCCACCCTTTCCCATAGCCCAGACATGTACAGAATCTGAGAGATGGTGGTCACATGCAAGGAGTGACCGGTACCTGCCAGAAATTCCTGTAGCTCCTTCAGTGTTGCTGTTGGCCTCTCATCAACTTTGGAGGGTCGTCCTGATCTTTGCAATGTCTCTGTTGTGCCACATTTTGTCCACTTATTGATGATGATTTTGACAGTGCTCCATGGTACATCCAGTGCTTTCAATATTATTTTATATCCTTCTCCTGATTGCGAGAGCTAATTGTTGAAAAGTACCAGTTTCTTTGGAAACTCTTTGCGGACCATGGCTCTCCCAGTAAGATGCAACCCCAAACATTCAAGCAAATCCTATAGCAGAATTAGAATTAGAATCAGAATTGCGTTTATTGCCAAGTAGGTTGTCCCTACAAGGAATTTTTTTGGTGTGATTGATGGTGCTCCATACAGATACAACACAAAGTACAATCAGAGATAAAAACAACAAGTACTGAAAGACATCAAAACAGCGCAAAAGCTTTACCATGTACAGTGATACTATAAATATGAAATCAAAGTATATTAAAGAGGTAGAAAATAAACTAAGTATAGAAATATAAAATGTAAAATCTGCAAAGTACAGCAGACAGATGACTGAACGTTTTTAAATAATGCAGGGAAAGTAGGGAGAGGAGGAATTAGGGGCAGTGTATGTGTCAGCGGGGGTCAGGGGGCTTGTTGATGAGTTTGACTGCTGAGGGGAAGAAGCTGTTTTTGTGCCGTGTGGTTCTGGTCTTGATAGACCTCAGTCTCTTGCCGGAGGGTAGTGTGTTGAGCAGTCCGTGTCTGGGATGGGAGGGGTCGGCCACAATCTTTCCTGCCCGCCTCAAGGTCCTGGACCTTGACTGGAGGTGTGACTGGAGGTGCAGCTGTTAGTGTACAGGGAGAAGAGTAGGGGGGACAGGACACAGCCTTGAGGGGAACCGGTGCTTATGGTCAGGGGGTCGGAGACGTGCTTCCCCAGGTTTACGTGCTGCTTCCTGTTAGACAGGAAGTCAGTGATCCACCTACAGGTGGAGTTTGGCACACCCAGCTGGGAGAGCTTGTCCTGGAGCAGGGCTGGGATCCTATCCTGGCATAGGATCCAGGAGAATCCAGGTGCTGGAGGATGAACTGAAGGGCCATGTTGACAGCGTCGTCTTCAGACCTGTTGGCTCTGTAGACGAACTGCATTGGGTCCCGGAGAGGGTCAGTGACAGATTTGAGATGGGGCAGTATAAGTCGCTCAAATGACTTCATTGCTACAGCGGTCATGGCGACGGGTCTGTAGTCATTCAGTCCTGTGATCCTAGGCTTCTTGGGGATGGGAATGATGGTCGAAGTTTTGAACATAAGAACATAATATGACGAGAACAGGCCGTTCGGCCCAACTGAGCTCGCCATTTCTTAATTAAATAGTATCCAAAACTGCATCAAGTCTAGACTTGAAAACAGCAAGAGTCTCTGCCTCAACTACATGACCTGGCAACCTATTCCATGTATTGATAACTCTTTGTGTAAAATAATATTTCCTTATATCAGTGTGGAACTTACTCTTAACTAGTTTCCATTTATGTCCTCTTGTTCTACAGACTGAACCCACCCTAAAAAATCTATTATAGTTAACCTTATTAAATCCTTTTACAAATTTAAAAACCTCAATTAAATCACCACTAAGCCTCCTCTCGCTAAGTCTAAATAGGTTAAGTAACTTGAGTCTTTCCTCGTAGCTTTTATATTTCATGCCAGGAGCTAATTTAGTTGCCCTTCTTTGAACTTTTTCAAGAGCTTCAATATCTTTTTTATAGTGCGGTGCCCAAAACTGCACACAGTATTCCAAGTGAGGTCTGACTAAGGCATTGTATAATTTCAATATTACCTCCTTAGATTTATACTCAATACTTTTGGCTATATATCCCAGCATCCTGTTGGCCTTTTTTACTGCTACAGCACACTGTCTAGATCCTGTTAAGCTTGGGTCAACTATTACTCCCAAGTCTTTTTCAAATTGAGCACATTCTAGTTTTTTTCCACCCGTGAGGTAGTCTTGTCTACGGTTCTTATTTCCCACATGCAAGACTTTACATTTATCTAAATTGAATGTCATCTGCCAGGTATCTGCCCACTTTTGGATGATGTTTAGGTCTTCCTGTATTACCTTAGTTGATTCTATACTGTTGGCTAGACCCCCTAGTTTTGTATCATCTGCAAATGTTACTATTTTACTACTAACCTCTGCATCAAGATCATTTATGTATGTAAGAAATAGCAAAGGCCCCAACACCGATCCCTGCGGGACTCCACTTCGTACAGGACCCTGTTCAATACAATTCCTCCCACAGTTACAGTCTGCTTTCTACTAGACAACCAACTTTGAACCCACTCAGTGATAGCTCCCACAATTCCTGCAGATTTCATTTTCAATATGAGCCTCTCATGCGGAACTTTGTCAAATGCCTTTTGAAAGTCCAAATAGATAATATCATAAGCTTGTTTTGAGTCCAAACATGATGTAGCTTCCTCAAAGAAGTCCAGGAAGTTTGTTAAGCACGACCTCCCTCTGCGAAAACCATGTTGGCTATCATTTAAGACACCATTTTGTTCCAGGAATAATTCCAAATTATCCCTAATGATGGATTCCAGTATTTTGCATGCGATACAAGTTAAGCTGACAGGCCTATAATTTCCTGGATCAGTCCGGTCCCTTCTTGTAAATAGGTACTACACTGCCATGTTTCCAGTCATCTGGTATTTCTCTAGTTTTAAGGGATTGCTTAAAAATAATTGTCAGAGGCTTGTAAACTACCTCTGCTAGTTCTCTGAGAACTCTTGGATATATTCCATCAGGGCCTGCTGCCTTATTTGTTTTAAGTTTTTTAAGTTTATCTAGTACTTCTGCATCATTTAAATCAATTTCCTCCATAAGTCTCTGAGAACTGACTGCACCTAAAGGCATATGCAAAAACACTTCACTAGTGAAACTCTCCACAAAGTAACTGTTTAGTGTATCAGCAATAGCTTTATCATAAACCATAATTCCATCCTTATTTTTTATACCTCTTATTTCATCCTTAACTATCCTTTTTTGACCATCATATTGAAAAAAGCGTTTAGAGTTGCTCTTTGCATCTAGTGCAATCTGTCTTTCAAAATGCCTTTTAGCTTCCCTTATTTTTTTCTTAACTTGAGCTCGCATATTACTGTATTCAATCTTATTACTCTCTGAGCTCTCCAACTTGTATTTTCTAAATAATTTCCTTTTTTGTTTCAAACTGTCCCGTAAGGACTTACTCATCCACTGTGGATGCTTCTTTTTCAGCTTCCCTTTTCTCACTTGCGGAATGAATTTAGACTGCACATCCAGAATAATCGTTTTAAAAATCGGCACATTCCTTTCACAGTTTTTCCATCTAGAAGAGGTACCCAGTTTATATTCCTTGTATAATCACGCATCTTGATAAAGTTAGCTCGTATAAAGTTGAATACTCTAGTAATCGAGAATGCAGACTTAACTTGCCAAAAAACTTCAAATGTAATTGAACTATGGTCACTTGTTCCGAGTGGTTCCCCTACCTCAGTACTGCCGATTCTATCAGGAGTATTACACAGAACCAGATCTAGAATTGTGTTCTCTCTCATGGGTTCAGTAACAGACTGTATCAAAAAACAGTCATTTACAATATCCAAAAACTCTTCCTCACATTTGCCTTGACCTGACACAGCTTCCCAATTAATTGAAGGGTAATTGAAGTCCCCCATTACTATTGTCTCACCCTCCTGACATACTAGCTTAATATTATCAAAGAGCATACTGTTGACAGTACTGTCTGAGGCTGGTGGCCTATAGCATACTCCAACATTCAGACCTTTTTCATTTTCCCCCAATATTTTAATCCATATGTCTTCACTAACACCAAGGGGCTCCATTCCTGGAATTTCCTGAATATTAAGATTATCCTTTACATAGAGAGCTACGCCTCCTCCTCTTCTATTGATTCTGTCTTTTCTTAGCAGCTTGTATCCCTCTACGTTATACTCATCCCCAGCCCCTGCACCAAGCCACGTCTCTGTAATCCCAACAACATCATAGTTACTATTACTCATAACGGTTTCTAGATCCAAAATTTTATTTTTTATGCTTCTAGCATTTAAACAGAGGAATTTCAGGGTACCACGTGTGCATTTCCCATCCTTCCCCCCTGCCCCCAGCCGCTCAGCATCACCTCTATTACAGTGCTGCACTGACTGATTTACAAGCATCATTTCCTCACTACTAATAAGATACTTAGCCATGGTGTGTTCTATTCCGGCAGTCTGTCTATCCCTACCCATCTCACTGTATAACCTCCCTGCCCCCCCAGACCCTAGTTTAAATAACCCTCTGCTACCCTAAGCATACACTGGCCCAGTGCAGCTGTACCCCTCCGGTTCAGGTGTAACCTGTCCCACTTGTACAGGTCACCCCTGTTCCAAAAGGAGTCCCAGTGCCCCATAAACCTGTACCCCTCTTTCCTACACCAGGTTTGTAGCCACGTGTTAAACCTCCATATAAAGGCTTGATTCCCTTTGCTTGCACGTGGTACTGGTAGAATTCCAGAGAAGACTACCGTGGAGGTTCTGCTCCTAATCTTCCCCGCTAGCTCAATAAATTTTTCTTGCAGAACCCCGAACCGACCCTTTCCTATGTCATTGGTTCCAACATGGACCATGACCACTGGATCCTCCCCCGCTCTGGCCAGGAGCTTGTCCACACGCTCCAGGAGGTCTCCAACCTGGGCACCAGGCAGGCAACAGACCATGCGAGACTCCTTGTCGCACAAACACACTATGCTGTCTACCCCTCTAATGACTGAGTCCCCCACTATCACCAACTCCCTTTTCTTGGAGAATGAGGCCGCCTGGGTGCCCTGGGGCTCTTCAGTCCTCCCACTCTCAGGATCGTGGGCCTACTCGTCCTGCAGTGGCACGAAACAGTTGGTCACCGCGATCTCTGGAGATGCCGCCCTTCTTGGAATTCTGTGCCCCTTTCTACGCCTACGCCCTACTGTAACCCAGCTCTCTCGCCCTATCTGGTCTGTATCTTCCCCCCTACCCGGCTTTGGTGAGCACACTATCTCCCTGTAGGGTGTACTAATCAGTTCCTGGAACTCTAACAATTCAGGATTACTGTGGAGTTCAGCTAGTTGGGCCTCGAGATCAAGAATCTTGTTCTCCAAGTGCTCAACAAGTCGGCAACGGTCGCAGATGAACTCATCCTGGAGGTCTCCCTCCAGAAATCCGATCATCTGGCAACTCTCGCACAGTTTTGGCCACATTTTTCCCCCTAACTGAACACTCTTTCCCTAGTAAAGTAAAGATTTACTGCCGAGACAGAATTACCAGCTAAAAAAATGCTAAAAGCACCGAGGTGGCTCAGAACAGCCAAAGGCAGAAATCAAGCACAAGAAATGCCACTTACAATAAAACTACGTTTACAATGCAGCAGACGCGCTAACACAACCAGAATCAGAATATCCTGAAATCTAACGCTGAAGAACAGTAGAAAAAAAATTAATCAAGCGAACCGGCTAGCTAGCTAAACTACCCGTCTAGCTTGCTAAAGTATGCTGCTTATATATTTAAAGATTTATATATTTAAAGATTTGCTTCTGAGAGGGCGAAAAACCACAAAAAAAACCTCTCGTCGGCTAGTATATGTGCCGAATTAGCTGCGTTTGCCAACGAGCTAACTCGGACGAAAAAAGTGGAAAATTCCCTCTCTGTCCCCTAATGGCAACAAAAGATTTAACTTTAGGAGCAGATCAGACCTACCTTAGTTAATAACTGGGTAAATAGCCCCAATTTCTATTTTTATCCTGTTGAATGTAATAGCACAGAGACCACTCCACAAACACAAACACAGTACAGCACTCCACAAACACAGCAGGAACTCGTCCAGGCTAGAGCAATCGAGCAAGAGCAATCGAGCCTCAAGCAAGAGCAATCGAGTGTTTGAAGCAGGCTGGCACATGGCATGTCTCCAGTGAGGTGTTGAAAATGCATGTGAGCACCGGAGACAGCTGGTCAGTGCTGACCAGCTGTCTCCGATGTTCACAGGCATTTCTCCGAGAGCACCTTTGACCACAATGTCCAATAAATCCACGGATGTAGCGAGAAAAGGAGGGGGAGACAGAGTCTGGGCCAGCTGCTTTGAGGGGGTTCTGACGCTTAAGCATCTTGTTAAGATCGGCAAAATAAAAATATAAATATAAAATATAAATACCGGCAGCCTCTGACTAGAGTTAAATACCTGCGAGTGCTAATTACCTAGATTTTGAATGTGATTTGTTAACTTTGAACACAGCTAGAGCCCCCATTGTGAAAGGGTGTGCAGACTTATGCAATCAGGGTATTTTAGCTTTTTTTTTTTTTAATTTAAAATGTTCCTAATAATTAACTATTTGTTTTATCTCTGGATTTTTGTTTGTTGGAAGATCACACTACAGATGGAAAAAGTCTGACATTTACATTGTTGTTATTTCTGTCTTTACATTTCAAAAACTTGCAATTTCATAAGGGTGTGTAGACTTTTTATATCCACTGTAAATGTGAGACAAGCTTTCATGTTTTTCTTGGTGAGCAGTGGTTTCTGCCTTGCTGCTCTTCCATGAAGCCCATTTTTGCAGTCTCTTTCTTATTGTTGAGTCATGAACACTGACATTAGCTGATGCTAGAGAGGCCTGCAGTTCTTTGGAAGTTTTTCTGGGATCTTTTGAGACTTCCTGGATGAGGTGCCGCTGTGCCCTTGGAGAAATTTTGGCAGGTCAGCCACTACTAGGGATATTCACCACAACTCCAAGTCTTCTCCATTTGGAGATAATGGCTTGTACCGTCGTTCAGTGGAGTCCAAGAACCTTAGAACTGGCTTGGTAACCCTTTCCAGATTGATATATCTCAACAACTTTTTTTCCTCAGCTGTTCTGAATTTCCTTTGATCATAGCATTGTATGCCTGTAGAAGCTTTGTGGTGACTGAACCAGTATTTCTGGTGGCGCTGCTCTGTTGCGACCTGGGCTACCATGCTGCTGTCTCATTAGTGTTTTGTTTGCACTAAATGTAGTGAGTTTTTAGCTTTTTTACACTTGAGAAGTTTAATTGATTGAGTACGTGATGAGGGTCTTTGTGAAAGTACTGCTGCTGAGTTTAATCGTCTGGGAACTTATAACACAATGCCACTCGACTCCAGCCTGTTGGGAAAGCAACCCGGCGTTTCTACGTTACACCCGAGACCAATTCCTCCTGCTCCCCACCTACCGAGAGAACCGTGGGCTAGGACCCCATGCGAACAGATACGACCGTGGAAGAGAGGAAAGCACGGAGGGGTGAGACAGCGACTACGTTGAAGAGCAAACAGGTCACCTCTACCTTCCATGATTCTCTGCAATGCCTGTTCCCTGAAGAGCAAAGTTGACAAACTACGAGTCAACACCAGAGTCCAACACCAGTATCGAGATTCGTGCCTGCTTGTATTCACCGAAACCTGGTTACAGGGGGATGAGCCCGACTTGCTCGTTGCCCTGGAAGGCTTCTCTCTGGTGCGCTCTGACAGGAATGACAACTCGGGCAAGAGGAAGGGAGTAGGGCTGTGCGATATGACCAAAATCTCATATCCCGATATAGGTCATTTCATATCCTGATAACGATACATATCACAATATAGTACATTATCTGTAAATTCAATGAATAAATAGTTTATATAAAATGACCACATGGAAAGGCATATTTCTTATTACATTTTGAATTATATACTCGACAAATAAAAGGTACTTACTCATATTTGATTATTTTTCTCCTTTTATTTAGAACCTTTGTGCAAATTTTCAATTAACCCTTTCATGCGTACGGTCACACCGGTGTGATTAGATTAGCTGTTTAGCACGTATGCTAAAACCGGTGCGATTAAAACAATAGATTGGAATAGATTTGAAATTCTAGCTAATTTTAGCTTTGAGGAAACAGCGATTTAACGTTAAAAAATATAGCAAATGCTAACTAAAAACTATGAGAAGCTTAATAACGCTAATGAAAACATAACAAACCATGTAACGTAACACGCACGCTACATAGCATAAAAATAAGTTACGTGCGAAAGAATTAAACATGTAACAAAATATAAATTATTAATGTAAAAAGGTAAAGAGAAAACACTTTTCAACTGTAGTTCTGTGTCACGTTCGGTCTCCTCCACGTTTGTGTTGCTTTCATGCAAATTTCCTGCCTGCATCCATGCTGTGTGGAAGAACGCAAAGCGTCTTCCAAATGACAAAAAATATTGCCATAAATTGTGTGATTTGCGACACAATGAAATAGGGCTGCAACTAATGACTATTTTCATAGTCGAATAATCTATCGATTATTGAAACGAATAATCGACTATTCGGATTATGAATCACACAATTACTCAATGGCTCTTATTTATCTATCAGCTTTTAAATTTAGCTTGAAGAGAGCCAGATCCTACAGCTTTGTGTATTTGTGCTTTGAAAGGTAGAGAGCTGGAGGGGAAAAAAAAAAAATTCATATTCTCTCTCTGTCTCTCTGGATCGAACCAGTAACCTCCTGCTTACGACTCCTGCACCTTATCCACTATGCTACACTAAATGGATTTAGAGCAGGCAGTGAAATTTGGGCGCAACGATAAAAAGAACGGCTCGATTAAAAAGAACGGAAATATTTCGCGATTTAGAAAGTATCACATTCTCCGGTGTTCTCTAAACTTGTGTACTCGGCAGCAACACTATCTCCAGCTATAAACATTGCCATGACAATGATGCAGTGTTTAAGCAGAGAATTTCTAAATAGCAGACGGCCTCTCATTTAACATTGTAAAGTTAGGGCACATTTGGAATGTGAACATTATCGTTGTGAAAAATAGGTTATTATTTGAACCCTTTCGTGCGTCCGGTCACACCGGTATGATTAGCTGTTTAGCGGGTATGCTAAAACCCGTGCGATTATAAAACTAGATTGGAAAAATTCTAGCTAATTTTAGCTTTGAGGAAACAGTGATTTAACATTAAAAAGTATAGGAAATGCTAACTGAAAACTATGAGAAGCTTAATAACGCTAATGAAAATATAACAACTATGTAACATAACAGGCGTGCTACAAAAAATAAGTTAAGTGCGAAAGGGTTAAAAGTGAAATGCTGCCACATTTTTGAGGTCTTTGGTTGTGAAGGTGTTGCCATCTGTATTGTTCACTCCAGTAAAGCAACGTAGCTCAGGCTATATGTCTGAGCATTCCGAGTCAGCACGAAAAACACATGTGATGACGTCACCAACTAATCGACAATTCAATTCGTTGGCAACTAATTTGATCATCAATTTTAGTCGACGTCGATTATTCGTTGCACCCCTACAATGAAATAAACCATAGAGTATAATATGAAACGATATATGTTTTTCTATCATCACGCAATATATATCGTCATATCGCACAGCCCTAGAAGGGAGGAGGCATCTGTGTCTTTGTCAACCAAAAGTGGTGCTCCCAATTTACATCGCGGGAGTCAGTTTGCACCTCCAACATTGAGCAGGTATGTCTAAGTCTCAGACCCTTTTATATCCCCCGTGATTTCGGGAATATTTTATTATGTTCTGTCTATATCCCACCGAGTGGAAACGCTGCAAAGGCAGCCACCTTAATCGCAGACTGTGTGTACAGACAATTGTTACGCACTCCAGAAGCGCCTAGTTTTATAGTTGGTGATTTTAACCACTGCAAGCTTGAAGCTGCGCTACCTGGATTTAAGCAATATGTGGACTGTAAAACTCGAGGCAACAGAATTCTCGATAAATGTTATGGCAACACTAAAGACGCTTACACAGCCAAGGCTAAACCCCCACTAGCCTCTGACCATAATGTTGTTCATTTAATTCCCACCTACAAGTCCCTGCTCAAAAGCAGTAAACCACAAGTAAAAACTGTACATGTTTGGGACAATGACAGCATTGAAACTCTGAAAGGTTGCTTTTTTGTACCGACTGGGATGTTTTTCACAGCCTGGACGTAGAAGAGGCAACAGACACCATTACAGACTATATTAAATTCTGCAGGGACAATGTCGTAACTCAGAAGAAAATTACTATGTACCCAAACAACAAACACTATATTTCCAAAGAAATTAAAAAGTGCATAGTCCAAAAATGCATTTAAGTGTGGGGACCTTGTGGAAATGAGGAATATTCAGAGAGAACTTAATCAAAATTTAAGGAAGGCCAGGAGGAAAGAGAAAGAGAAATTTGAAACTCACTGCTCTTCAACGAATACCAGAAACTGTGGGATTCTGTGAAATCTATCACGAACATGGTCCCAGATAAAAGTCTTTAAGTGTTTTAAACAAGGGTGTGAAGGCCAATGAATTAGATTACTTTTATGCAAGGTTTGAAACAGCTGATTTCTCGCAAGAGCAAAAAGTGGCTGTAGATATATAACATGCATCTGGCTGTCCAAAAATCACTATCGACTATTCTCACGCACCTGCCCTAGGCAGGCCTCTGGCCCAGATGGCATCCCCGGGTTCCTCCTGAAATAATGCAGTGAAGAGATGGCAGAGGCCTGGTGCCCCATCTACCAGAAGTCTTTGGACTTACATACTGTTCCTTCCATCTGGAAAAATTCTATTATTATTCCTGTTCCTAAAAAAGCATGCTGTAAGGAAAATTACGACTATCGACCAGTCGCTTTGACTTCTGTAGTTATGAAATGTTTTGAGAAAATCATTATCAACCTATTGAAAACAGAAGTCAACTGTTCACTAGATCCTTTTCAGTTTGCTTACAGGTGTAATAGAGGTACAGACTATGCTGTTACAGCCATGGTACATTTTATGTCGTAACCCTAATAACTACATAATTAAATTCTCAGATGATACTGCCATCTTAGGTTTAATGAAGAAGGACAGCGATATTTCAGAGTATTACTCAGAAATACAAAAATTTGTAGGATGGTGTCAGGGCCGGCCCAAGCCTTTATGGGGCCCTAAGCAGAATTTGATTTGGGGGGCCCCCCACCGCCTTGATGCAGCCAATACTATTGACTATTGTCAGTGCTTGATCATTCGCATGCTATGTCTCATCCTATATCTCGTTTGAAAATATATTGATATACTTTAAAAAGTCGATATACTGCCCAGCCCTATAAATTATCACAAAAAAAATTTCAAGCTCTCTTGTGGGAAATTTCAAGCGCTCTTGGGGGCCCTAAGCAGGTGCTTAGTTCGCTTATGCCTCAGGCCGGCCCTGGATGGTGTGATGATAATCACCTGGTGGTGAATGTTAAAAAGACAGAGGAGATGGTGTTTGACCCTAGAAGAGTGGGTGACCACAGGCCTGTGGTCATCCACGATGAAACCATCGCACACGTCTCTTTGTACAAATACCTTAGTATTTTTATTGATAGTTCACTGACCTGGAGCATGCATGTTGATAGTCTCTGTAGCAGACTACAACAACGTCTGCATTTCTTGCAGCGTCTCAGAGTTCACGGTGTTGATCAGAAGTTTATGGTAGTCTTTTATCAGGTGGTCTTTGAGAGCCTAATTAGATATGGCATCACAGCTTGGTCTGGTAACCTCTCTGTGCAACTGAAGTCAAAACTAGTCCGACTCATACAAATTGCATGGAAGATAATACACTGCTCAAAAAAAATTAAGGGAACACTTAAATCACACAGTGGATCTCGATGAACGAAATATTCAAGTCGAAAATCTTCATTGATATACATTGTGTAATTCATTTAGAACAAAATGACGTAAGAATGGTCAATGGAAACAAAACTCATCAACCCACTGAGGGCTGGATTCAAAATCACACACGAAAATCAAAGTGAAAAATTAAAATCACAGGCTGATCCAACTTAGCGTAAATTTCATCACAACTACTCATAATGTGGCTCAGTAGTGTGTGGCCCCGATGTGCCTGTATGCACTCCCAACAATGTCTGGGCATGCTCCTGATGAGACAGCGGATGGTGTCTTGAGGGATCTCCTCCCAGACCTGGACCAGGGCATCAGTGAGCTCCTGGACAGTCTGTGGCGCTACTTGGCGGCGTCGGATGCACCGATACATAACGTCTCAGAGGTTCTCAATTGGATTCAGGTCTGGGGAATGTGAGGGCCAGTCAATGTAATCAATGCCTTCGTCATCCAGGAACTGCCTACACACTCTGGCCACATGAGGCTGGGCATTGTCCTGCACCAGGAGGAACCCAGGGCCCACTGAACCAGCGTAAGATCTGACAATGGGTCTGAGGATTTCATCCCGGTACCTAACAGCAGTCAGGGTACCGTTGGCTAGCACATGGAGGTTTGTGCGACCCTCCAAGGATATGCCTCCCCAGACCATCACTGAGCCACCACCAAACCGGTCATGCTGGATGATGTTGCAGGCAGCATAACGTTCGCCACAGTGTCTCCAGACTCTTTCACGTCTGTCACATTCAGTGTGGACCTGTTCTCATCTGTGAAGAGAACGGGTTGCCAATGGTGAAGCTGCCAATTCTCGTGATCTCTGGCAAATGTCAATCGAGCTGCATGGTGCTGGGCTGTGAGCACAGGTCCCACTAGAGGACGTTGGGCCCTCATGCCACTCTCATGGAGTCTGAAACATGCACATGAGTAGCCCACTGGAGGTCATTCTGTTGGGCTCTGGCAGTGCTCCTCCTGTGCCTCCTCACACAAAGGAGCAGATACCGGTCCTGCTGCTGGGTTGTTGCCCTTCTACAGCCCTGTCCAGCTCTCCTCGTGTAATGGCCTGTCTCCTGGTATCTCCCCCGCACTCTGGAGACTGTGCTGGGAGATGCAGCAAACCTTCTTGCGACGGCAAGTATGGATGTGCCATCCTGGAGGAGCTGGACTACCTTTGCAACCTGAATGGGCTGCAGGTACCGCCTCATGCTACCAGGAGTGACAAGAGCACTAGCAAAATGCAAAACTTGAGAAAAATCAGGAAGGATCAGGTGAGAGAAATGGCCACCACCTGCAAAACCATTCCCTTTTTGGAGGTTGTCTTGCTGTTGCCTCTCCTGTCCACCTGTTGTCACTTTCATTTGCACCAAAGCAGGTGAATTTGATTCACAATCACTTACGCTTCCTAACTGGACAGGTAGATATCCCAGAAGTTCAATTGACTGGGTGTTATACTGTGATGATTGAGTGTTCCCTTAACTTGTTTGAGCAGTGTAGATGTAAGACAGCATCTATCCCTGCAGTCTACTTCCGAGCTGTCTGTGTTAAGGCAAGCCAACAAAATTCTAACCGACTCATCTCATGTGCTACACACTGAGTACCAGCTACTGCCATCAGGGAGGAGGTTTAAAATACCACATTGTCGTTTGAATAGATTTAAAAACTCTTTTATCCCTACTTCAATAAAATTTTTAAATGGCGGTAGACGTAATAGGGATGGAATCGATATGACCATTTCCAGTTGTAGCGCCTCTCTGTACTTTTTTGGCATTATAGGTTTTAACTATTTAACATCAGTGTATGTTTTTCTCTGTTTTTTTTACTGTATGTTTTGATTATTATGTTCTTAGATATGTTTCTTGTTCCCTGTAGCTGTCTTGCCCTGTCTTTATGTATGTGGAATGTTTTCTGTATGGATGCAGCATGGGTGGAAGC
Organism: Megalops atlanticus; assembly: GCA_019176425.1. Taxonomy (NCBI): domain Eukaryota; kingdom Metazoa; phylum Chordata; class Actinopteri; order Elopiformes; family Megalopidae; genus Megalops; species Megalops atlanticus. Next base: position 1,087,101 of record CM032882.1, read on the forward strand.
CCGAGCCAAATTTCCTACAGTGTGGGACAATAAAGTGAATCTTGATCTTGATCTTGACTACTTCTCTCTGATGGTAAGGTTCAATATATATGCTATTTAAACTCAACAGGGATGGTTGCAGTCAAGCCTGGCTGTGTTCAGTCACCTGAATCTAATTATCAACTAAAATTTTGTTGATTTCTGTGTTACAAAACTAAAGGGGCAATTACTTTTTCACAGGGGAAATATGGGCAATTGGTGACTTTTTCTATTGAATGAAATAATGATTTAAAAACTATGTTTTGTGTTTTCTTAGGTTTCCCTTGTCTGATATTAAATTTTATTTGATGATATGAAACACTGAGAGAAACATGCAATAAAAGAGGAAATAAGGAAGGGGCAAATACGTCTTCACACCACTGTATGAACGAACGTTTCTCTCACAGTCACAAAATAATGGTAGCATTGGACTGAATGAATCCAGTAGATTTTAATTAGAAGGGAACAGAAACTGTGCAAGAATGCTGTATTTACATTCATTAATTTGCCATATGCTTTTGTGTATGCTCTTAGGAAAACTTTTTGGCTGTATTTCAAGGCTCAAACTAATGTGAATCACCATAACACACATCTTGTCATCAAGCTGCGTTGGTCAATAGTTGGAAAGCCAGAATGTTTCATACAAAACAGCGAGCATTTTTTGCAATAATGGCCAGATTGACAAGTGACTGCCCTTCGCTACAATGTAGATAGCCCATTGGTGTCAAGCATAAACAATGTCAAACTATTACATTGCTTGTCTGAAACTGGAAAATTAATGCAAGCAGGACCCTCACGTTAAAAGTACTGTTTTATGCATTTGCTTATATTGTTATTTTGCATGTAATGTTCTTCCCACAGATTGATTTAACTTCACCTCCGTACTGTCCCTCAGTTTCCAAACTGTGCTTGTTAATAATGGGAGAGATCAGTACAGGAGAGGACACTATTTTTAAAAAGGCGTTAAAATCCACTTTCAAATTAGTAGTTAATGTCTTTCAACATTGTTAGCAATGATTCCACCATGATTTCCAGATATCGCCACTTCTGCCATTTCTCTGGGTTTCGTCATTTTCGTCTCGTTTCATCTTGAGCCACAGTGCTGAAGCAGTGACAGTGGATTGTCTCAAATGCGATCCCAAATGAGACCCTTCTCTTTCGAATAAGCACTTGTATGATGTCAAGTAAAGTATGTGCTATTTCTGGTTCTGACGGGACTACTTAATGAAGCAGCAAACTACTAGATCACTTCTGTTCTCTTGTGCTGGAAGTTGCTCTGGATAAGGGCAACTGCTAAATGAATGTAATATAATGTAATGAACATTTGACACCTCCCACAACTGTTTCCTTTCACTTAGTGTCTCTGCAGCACTCTGTAGCAATGACCAGATGCATTACATTCTTACCTTGTGTCCCCTTTATGTGTGTATGTCGTATTTATGTGTTCTCACATTTGTATCATTTCTGTGTGTTATAATGTTTCCTCAATGAACTAATGCATTTTTATTTTCTGTAGCTGGAGTCATCTCGCAAGCTCTCTGAAATCAAAGGCCTTCACAACAAAATCCGGCAGTCTGCAGAGGAGGCCAAGAAGAAGGAGGGACTCTATAAACAGCTGGTGGGTCGGGGTGGATATAGACAGAGGGAGGGAGAGAGGTGGTGTAAGAGAGGGGGAGCAGAGGATGGAGGAAGAATTTGAGACTAATGTCAAATCTTGTATTACTTTCACATTCCTGACTGTGTTGTTTTGCCCTACCCACACAGATAACAGAATTTGAGAACCTGCCCAAAGATGTGTCCCGCTCTGCCTACACCATGAGGATTCTAGAAATTGTGGGCAACATCAAGAAACAGAAGGAGGAGATCACAAAGGTTCAATCAGCTATTCAATTCAATTCAATTCAATTTTATTTGTATAGTGTTTTTTACAACACAAGTTGTCACAAAGCAGCTTTACATTGTTCCCAGGCCTGAGACCCCCTGAGAGCATGCCTAAGGTAACAGTGGCAAGGAAAAACTTCCTAATTAACAGGAAGAAACCTTGAGCAGAACCCGGCTCAGAGGGGGAGCCCATCTGCTTCTGGCCGGCACTTGGCAGATAGAATTAAAGACAAAACAAAGTTGTACAATGTACTTTAAGACATTTGACTTTGGTAGACAGTAGTAATTAACAGCAGAGTAATTATAAAAATGTCTCCTAGGATGTCTGGTTCTTGAAACGCAGTTAACTTGATAGGCAGGGCAGCGAGGTAGCAGGACTGGAAATTGGAATGTGATGCTTGGGCTACAGCTCCAGGCAGGAGCCCGGAGCAGGGATAGGAAACAAATAGAAGACAGTGATTAGTGGATGATAAGAATAGAATGTACAACAGAGAGGCAGGAGAGGAGGGGCAAGGAAAAAGGTGCCAGTGTGCAACAAGGAAAAAACCCCGGCAGGCTAACATTATGGCAGCATACCTAGGGGACAAGAGGCAAGGGACCGACACAGTCATGAGGGCAACCCTAAGGCAGTCAACACCAGTTCACGGCACAGAGTCCATGATAAAGTGACAGCAATGACCACTTAGTCCACCAGAGACTCTATGATCCATGCCAGCACCAGGCCATGTCCCTCAGCTGAAGGATTTACTGTATAGATATGTTTTGAGCCTAGACTTAAAGGTCAAGAGAGAGTCTGCTCCCCGAACCTCGGTGGGTAAGCTGTTCCACAGGAGAGGGGCTCAATAGGAAAAGGCTCTACCGCCTATAGTAGTTTTGCCCACTCTTGGAACAATGAGAAGCCCGGCATTTTGGGAACGAAGGTCTCTCTTCGGAAGGTATGGGTGAAGAGGGTCCTTAACATAGGGAGGGGCAAGCCCATTTAAAGCCTTAAATGTGAGTTAGAGTATTTTAAAATCGATCCGGTATTTAATGGTTTGCCATTAAATGGCATTTGGAGAGAAGCTAGAACTGGGGTAATGTGCTCAAAGCATTTAGTTTTAGTTAAGATTTGAGCAGCTGCATTTTGTACCAGTTGAAGGGGTTTTAGTGAGACATTTGCACATCCTGACAAGAGGGCATTACAGTAGTCTAATCTGGATGTTACAAAGGCGTGGATTAATTTTTCAGCGTCATTAATTGATACAATTTTCCTGATTTTGGCTATATTTCTCAAATGGAAGAAGGCTGTCCTAGAGGCGAGTTTCAAAAGAGACCTCAGGATCAATAACGACACCAAAGTCTTTGATAGCTGTACTCGAGGCAAGGGAGACACCATGAAGGTCCAGTGTAAAATGAGTGAATTTGCTCCTGATTGAATTTCGGCCAATGACCAATATTTCGGTTTTCTCTGAGTTAAGGAGGAGAAAATTTCGGGCCATCCAATTCTTTACATCTGTTAGGCAGGCCTGCATGTTTGATATATTCAGAGGGACATCGGGTTTGACTGATATGTATAACTGAGTGTCATCCGCATAACAGTGGAAAGTAATGTCATGTTTACGAATGATATCGCCAAGAGGCAACATGTATAGCGAGGAGAGCAGAGGCCCAAGCACAGATCCTTGTGGTATACCATATCTTACTCTGGAGCGAGCGGAAGATTCGTTGTTAATGGAGACAAACTGATATTGTTCTGATAGATAGGACCTAAACCAAGATAGATGCCAACTTATGCCAACCAGGTTTACGAGGCGGTCGAGGAGGATACAATGATCGATGGTATCAAAGGCTGCACTTAGGTCTAGTAGCACAAGAAGAGAGATACAGCCGCTGTCACAGGAGATAAGAAGATCGTTGAGCACTTTCAGGAGAGCGGTTTTTGTACTATGATGAGGTCTGAACCTGGACTAAAAGACTTCCAAAATGTTGTTAGAGTGTAAAAATGCACAGAGTTGCTTTGATACTGCTTTTTTCAGAATTTTTTGAGAGGAATGGAAGATTCGAGATGGGCCTATAGTTTGACAGGTCATTGGGATCTAGATTGGGCTTTTTCAGAATAGGCTTGATAACTGCTACTTTGAAGGACTGAGGTACGTGTCCAGACGTAAGGGAGGCGTTGATATGATTTAATAATGGTGTGCCAATTGCAGGCAGTAGCTGTTTTAGGAAGCCGGTTGGCATGGGGTCTAGTTGGCTGGTGGAGTTTTTAGATGAATTGATGAGAGAAGAGAAGTCCCTAATTTCAATGGGTATAAAAGAGTCAAAGCATGAGGCAGGCCTAACAGACATACCTACATTGTCTGGAATGGGACTGGCCAGGCAGGAAGCAGAGGTCGATGAAAATGTTTGTATTGTGTCTCTTATCTTTATGATTTTACTGTCAAAGAAGTTCATGAAGTCATTGCTACTATAAATTGCTGGCATGTTAGGGTTAACTGATGCAGGACTCTTAGTTAATCTGGCAATAGTGCTAAACAGATATCTAGAATTGTCCTCATTTTTCTCAATAAGGGTAGAGAAATATTTGGATCTGGCAGCTATGAGGGCATGCTTGTAAGTAAGTTTCCTTCCATGTCAGGAAAAAAACTTGTAATTTGGTGGAGTGCCATTTTCTTTCAAGTTTTCACGTAGCTTGTTTGAAAGCACGGGTATGGTCATTGTACCAAGGTGCTAGCTTTTTGTCTGTGATTTCCTTCCTTTTGAGGGGAGCAACGGCATCCAGAGTTTTACGTAAAGTAGAGTCAATACTGTCTGCGAGTAGATTAATTTCAGTCAAACTAGGGTTTGAACATAAACTAGAGCAGATTTCATTGTACAGGTTGTATGATGTAGGGAGCTTGTCGATAAAGGCATTGGCTGTAAAAGAACAAGACATGCGCCTAGAAGAAGATTTGGGCTTTGAGTATGTGAAGCACATTAGTGGCAAATTGAAAGAAATGAGATAGTGGTCCGATAACACGGGATTGTGTGGCATAATTTCTACCTGGTTAACATCTGCTCCATATGTGAGGACCAAATCTAGAGTATGGTTACGGTAGTGTGTGGGTTTATCCACAGCTTGATAGAGTCCAATAGGTTCGATGATAGACAAAAATGCTGTTCTGAACGGGTCATGTTCATTATCCATATGCACATTAAAGTCGCCTACTATCACAGCCTTTTCTGTATTGACAACCAGGTCTGATAAAAAGTTGGCAAATTCCGATAAGAAAACACTGTAAGGGCCAGGTGGCCTGTAAATGATTGCAAGGGTAAATAGCTGAAATGCAGTCTTGTCAGGATGTGCAGAGCTAAGTACTAACAGTTAAAACAAATGAAAGTTATACCCAGGTTTAAAAGTGGCACAGAGTTTGGAGCTGTGTACAGCAGCAACACCACCACCTCTACCAGTAGGTCAAGGGACCTGGTGATTACTGTAATTAGGAGGAGTTGATTCTTTAAGAGTGACAAAGTCATTAGGTTTAAGCCAAGTTTCAGGCATAACATATCAAATTGGTGATCAGTAATCAATTCGTTTACTAATATAGCTTTAGGTTGTAACGACCTGATATTTATTAACCCAATCTTAAGGACCATTTGTCTACAAGTACTACTTTCAGGTTTGTCAAATTTAATTTTTATCAAATTATCAGCACAAATGCCCCTACTAGGTGTTTTTAAGAAGTTTGGGACCGAAAGTCGGGGAACAGACACTGTCTCTATGGGACTGAGTTTAAGTGGTGATTCCAGGGAAAGAGCAGACATCTGTGTAGGACAGAACGTCTGCTGCCTGGCCATGGCCCTGATAAGTCAAGGTTTAGAGGAATTCAGACTATGATCCAGGTTTCTAGAGATGATAGCTGCACCCTCCCTCGAAGGGTGGATGCCATCTCGTTTTAAAAGACCAGGTCTCCCCCAAAACTTGTGCCAATTATCTATAAAACCCCCGGAGTTAGAGGGGCACCACTCAGACAACCAACGATTAAGTGACGTTAATCTGCTGTAGATCTCGTCACCGCGCCGCATGGGGATGGGGCCAAAGAAAATTATTGATTCCGATATTCCGATATACTTCGTTATTTCCGATTGCCTCATGCGGACATCATTAGCGCCGACGTGAATAACAATTTTAGAGTATTTAGTTTTACTTTTACCTTTAGCCAACACTTTCAAATTGGCTTCTATTTCAGTCGCTCTGGCTCCAGGAATGCAATTGACTATGGTCACTGGCATCTCTACGTTCACATGTCTAAGAATAGAATCGCCAATAATCAGGGCTCTTTTAACAGGCTTCTCAGCAGGTGCGTTACTGAGGGGGGAGAACCTGTTGGAAACGTGAACCGAGGGTTGGTGGTGAACCCGAACCGTAACCCACTCATCTTGCTGCAAAGGCTATTGCCTCTCTGTCATCTGTCTATCATCACTTTCATAAAAAAGAGGTGCCAACACTGGAATTGGAATTCAGATTTTTAATTAATGTGTGCATTTTTAAATCTACACCTGCATCCTATCCAAGATTTACCCCAAGGACTCTTGCGGTTAATCAGGAATGTAAATGACAGAATTCTGCTGCATTTCATTTATCCCTTGTCTTATCTGGACATCTGGACAATGTGATAAAACATTGTGTGTCATTATGTGTTTATTCAATTTGCGTAGATTTTGTCAGACACAAAGGAGCTTCAGAAAGAAATTAACAGCCTGACAGGGAAACTGGACCGGACATTTGCAGTGACAGATGAGCTGGTCTTCAAGGTAAAGCTTAATCTGAGACCATATTTTATCAGGGAAATGTAAGAATATGAACTTGAACTGAGAGTCTGATGGCACCAATGACTGGACTCCTGTCAGCTGTCAGAGGTCTGATTTTTGTGTCCCACAGGATGCAAAGAAAGATGAATCTGTACGCAAGTCCTACAAGTACCTGGCTGCCCTGCATGAGGTAAGAACACAGTCAATCTCTTCTCCAGTCTGTTGTCAGGTCAGCGTCAGAACCAGACGGCAGACTTAATGAACACAGCTGGGAAGCATGGAGATGTTGGGATGGGACTGATTTACAGTCATATTGTATGAATTTGTGTAGAGCTGTTGAATTGTGTGCACATTTCTAGTGTACTTCTGCTGTTTGACATGTGAGCTTGTGCTTGTCCCAGAACTGCACTCAGCTGATTCAAACCATCGAGGACACTGGGACCATCCTCAGAGAGATCCGAGACCTGGAGGAGCAGGTCTGTGCTGGTCTGGCCTTCCCCCATTGCTTCTGACACCAGAGTCTGCTTTTCCCTTGCTTTTCATACATCTACAATATTAATGCAATACTAACACCTCATCCTTATTGCTTTGAACTTTCTAATTTATTTACTTTATAGATCCAGTACCCATGAGGTAATATTTACTTTTCAAAGTTGCTATTATAATACTCCTCTGCTGTATTATCTGGGACCTTGTCATAACAATAGCTACATATGAACTCCCATTGAATTATATCTGTATTAGCTGGAATGGTAATATTTAACTGAAACAACTTGACACATAACTGTGATTATACTATATGTCAAAACGAGTACAACAGCTTATTTTATTCCTGAATTATAATGATCTTTAAGTATGTTGGATATGTCACTGCAGTGTCATGCTTTCTGCAGATTGAGACAGAGAATGGAAAGAAGACAGTCAGTAACCTGGAGAAGATCCTCGAGGACTACAAGGCCATTAGGCAGGAGAACTCTACTCTGGCAGCCACAATCAGAGAGGCTTGAAATTCAGATGGCACAAGACAGTGCCCCACCTAGGTGCCTGGTGGTATAGCTGTGGGCAGAACATACCCAAGACCACCCCGTGTGGCAACAAGAAGCACATCATCTATGGGCAGACTGGCCGTTTACCCCCACCTTTGAATTTCACCATCACCTCCTGGCTTTGCCCGTCCAAGCACTCAAACAAGGGATGAACATCTTGTACTGCAGTGATTTGGAGATCTTTTTCATGCATAAATGTAGGATACCTTTAATTCTGGATGTCTGTATGACATTTTAAGGAAATCAAGGAAATCAAAATAGATTGTTTATCATGCAAAAGAACAAAGGACAGTACTAACATCACAAATGCATTGTTGAGGACATAGGAAAAGGAGACATGGGAATTGAAGTCAAATTTATCACCTTTTGTATTGAAAAAAAAAGAATTTACAACTGAAAATGGAGAAATCACTCTCTCTTATTAATCTTAATTTGATATGTAAGGCAATATCTCATCACCTATAGGTTTCCATGATAAAGGGTTGGTTTTCTTAAAATTATCAGTTGAGATGACACCTGTAAGATCAATGACAGTGAGCCGTGGTGTGTGTCTCTGTTGTAAGTCATGTGATTCTGTCCTGGGCCCAGCGCTCATGCTATTCCCTCTAATGTACACGTTCAGGACCGCAAAAGCATGCAGTCATCTGCAACCGTTTATCACACTAGGCTGCATTTCATTTTATTTGAAATTTGGATCTTAAAAATTTGAGGTTCACTAAATGCTATGTTGATGATACTTTTTGTTGCTAATCATCCATTCATTGACAAGTGCTTTGAAAATCCAGTCAGGCAGCCCCTGAGTGCCTGTAAACATGGGTTACAGAGAGAGTCTTGCAACTTTAGTGTTCCATTTTCCTCAGTCTGTCCCACATGTTGTCATGTTCTCTCCCCCAGTGCCCAGAGTGCTACAGGCTTTTAATTTGAAGTTAAATCTTTTTTTCAGGGTATTTACTTTTTCAGTGGTGGTTACATGGATTTAATGATCTGAAACACATTAACTGCATTTTTCCTACAGGTTTTGTGTCCAAAAATCAAAAGGTTTTATGGCTCACAGCAGTTACATTATATCTATTCTACTGAGTGTGTGTTCTCAGTAGCAGGGTCTACTGTGACTGGTCACTTGTGTTCTAAGACTGAGACTTCATGAACCTCACAGTGAGCCAACCTATCATATGATGTCAACACTGTTATGTATTGACCATTAAAAAGACTATCTCCTCCATCGGTGAGTCAGTGATGTCACATGGTTGCTCTGCGCATGTTGGGAGTTGGTGAAGCCTTATTCTTTCACACGCTGCTGAGCGTAGCTGAGAGATTCTGCATTGTTCTGCCAAACGTGGCTGCAGGCTGTTTTAATCCCTCTCCTCTGCTTCATTGATGTCATTATGCTGCTTGATTTTGATCGTTTTATTGTGAGCCTTATTGAACTGAATTACATTAGCTAACCAAATTAGTCCTGCTTCACACATGCAGCTCCTCGGTGCTCTGAGGGGTGCAGGAACAATGCGGCCTGAGTCCCTGTAGAATCACACTCTAAAGGCAGGGGCTGAATATGTTTGTACCTGTCCTTAAATGCTTGGTGCTGATTAGTGGTGGGCAGCTTAAGTGAGGCCTCCTGAAACATATTGAGTAGAGCCAACATATGTCACCAGTTGTCTAAATTTAACCAATCAAAATGCTCAGCTCCACAGCTGAACATTGTAAGCAGTGAATCATTGATAGTGCTTCTCTAAGTTGTTTGTCACTAGTTGCAGTTGTTGAATTTCTCCTTTAACTAAACTTGACCATTGAATAATTTTGAGTAGATTAGCTCTTTATGATTAAAATAAATAGCTTGACTATGGTTGTGAGTTGACTGATATGTTGCTTTTCTCTAGATGAATTAATGGACATTGTACAGTGCCAGAGTTTCTCATTTGTATTCATATGTTGTCACCCATTGGGCTTGTGAAACAACCAGTATTTATTTGCTATTTGATTACTGCAGTAGCAGGAAATAACTAGCACTGGTGTATTTTCTTCCTTCTTTTTTTGCTTCTTGATGTGCTTCAGAGGCCTGGTTTTACACTACTCTGATGTGCCTGTATCTGATGGGTAGGGGTCAGTACTGTCCTTGTTTCTGTCAAAGAATTAACAGAAACTGGCTTTCAGATACTGTCCAGTCAGTTGTATTTGTCACTACCATCGCCGTGCACTTACCTTGGTGACTGGCTGAATTACTAGAAAAAAACAAGAGCTTTGACATTTAGGCTTCAGTCAAACTCTTGCCGAATTGGGAAGCAGAACTGCATCATTGTTGATTATGCTGCTGGAATGTCTTATTTCAGGGTCCTTTTGCAAACCAGTCCAGCTGGGTTTGATTCTGTACTAAATTAGTTCCCTTCTGTATTCTTATCCTTTGTCTGTGGTCTGTGAGGTGGAGTGCTGGGTTTGTGTGGTGGACCTGTCACCATGGTGATGAGTGAAGTAGAATTACACTCCACACTCCCTATGACCCAAGTAAGATATAACACACAGTATAAATATTCAGAAATTGTAAGTAAGTTTACCTTGAGTGACCCTGACATTGTATACGTGTGGGCTACTTTGAGTTAGGGTTAACACAATACACACATTTTGAAATTGGGGCATCATGTATGTCACAAGCCCAGGACGTAGGTACAGTTATTATTAATTGAGCTTGCTATTTTACACAGAAGTTTTAAAAAACCCAACTCTGGGACTTGTAAAACCACCTACAGCAGGTTTTCACTTACTGTGCTTCTGTTGGTATTCATGGTATAATGGTCTCCTCGTATGGGTCAGATAAACAATCATGTTCTTGCCACAGCTCAATAAGCTTATTTTCCGTGTCTGTCCAATGGATTTTGCCTTGGTACTCACATCTTTTAATACTGTATCTTTCTTCCTCCACAACTCTCAGTGCTTCTTGCAAGAAACGGCTTCTAGAATGTGTTGCTTAGTGATAGGTTTTCATTGGTTGTTGGATTCCCTTCTCATCAGCTTGGCACAGAACATGATTCTGACCAATCATAAATAATAATATTTTCTGGCCTGTAAGAAACTGACTCACAGCTTGTAAACGCCCACAAGAATAGTTGTCATCAGTTTCAACAATAATCATATTGGCTATTTGTGTATTGCCTATGTATTCTATTCTTTTGAACAGCGGTGTCCTCTCAAAAGGAGTTTTTGTTTTGTACATGCACTGTACTTCTGTACTTCTAAACTTGTACTTCTAAACTTCTGTTTACAATATCACATGAAAATTGGTAGATTGCAATGATTGAATTTAATTGATTGCCCAATCTTTGGAGCCATTTAAAAAGTACAGTGAACTTAAGTAGGTCATATTGAACTTTTTAAAATTTGTATGGTTGTCTGTTCATCACACTTCATGTTAAACTGATGTTGAGAACATGGACTTGATTCAGCACTGTGACATGAAGAGGAATGTGGTTCTTCTCAGCTCTCAGCTCATTAAAGTGATCAGTTTAATCCATTGCTCTCAATGGTGTGTTGTTTCATTTTATGAGGTTCTTTTGTTTGTTTGCCTTAAACCAAATAATGTGCCTTAGCTCATGTTACAAAACTAGATTTTCTGGTAATATACACTGACTGGTCCACTTACCTAATAGCAAGGTGGTTCCCTTTTTGCTCTCAGAACAGCCTAAATTAGTCTGTGCATGGACTCATCAAGGTGTTTAAAGTGTGGCACAAAGATGCCGGCTCATGTCAACTCCAATGTTTCCCATACTTGTTGCAGATTGGCTGGTAGTGGATCTCCACTCCAAATAGCATGTTCCATCTCATCCCACGGATGCTTGATTGGATTGAGGTCTGGTGACTGGGGAGGAGGTTGTGGTAAGCTGACTTCACTGTTATGTTCCCAGAACAATTCCTGAAGAAACCTAGCCTTATGGCATGGAGCATTATCATGCTAAACGATAAAGCCCATTTGCAGATGAACACACTGCAGCCATGAAGGGATGCACCCGATTGGCAATGATGTTGAGATATCCTGTGGCACTCAAACATTGCTTTACTTGTATAAAATGACCCAATGTGTGTCACAATAACACACCCCACACCATTACACTGCCACCACTAGCCTACATTGTTGATACTGTGCAGGATGGATCCATGGACTTGTGGTTTTCACCACCTTGTATGGTGTATCAATGGACTGTTTTTTACTGTGCCCCAGTACTGAGGATGTGGTGGTGAGTAGAGCCTAATCTACAATGGGCGATTCCCCAAAAGAGTTACGGGAGCTGCTGCAACACATTTAAATATAGGAATGCTGCTAGCCAATCAGGATGAATTAGGACATTTGTATCTCCCTTCAAAATTCAAATACACAAATGGGACGATTTCAGGTAATCTTCAGTTTTTCCTTAGCTGTAAGGGTTCATTTTTTGAATTTCTGTATGTCCTCATTCACAAGCAATACAAACCATTTAGCCCAGGGATACTTGATAGGTGTTCCTCAGATCAGTTCTGAAAAGGCGAGACTCCTGATCATGCCATGTCATGCATTCTGCTTATAAGAATCCAGATTCTTAGATTTGTACAAGTAGCTGATACTTAAATTGAATTCCAAAGTGCTTGGAGTATAAACTTTAAATTTTCCTCTTGAGAAATGGCAAGAAATGTATGTAAATTCAGTAATTCAGTAAAACATGGAACAAAATACATATGAAGGTAAATCATTTGTATGCAATACTTTATTAAATGAAATAAAAACAGCAATATGTCAATTATTGAAGGGTGTCATGTATAAAAGGATTGAGGTTGTTTCTATTGTTCATCTACAGGGTGTGGGATTGATTTTTTTAAAACTTCTTACTTTGCAAATTATCTTGGAAGTGGAATGAAGTAGGTAATTTGATAGGGGTTGGATTAATTACAAATACTGTGATTATTACAGTTAGTTTAATTGTGTTGTGTCTTTAAATTCAATTGTCACTATACTTATGCACTGAATTGCTTACTTTCAGGAAGACACATTGAAACATTTTAGTTCAGTTTGCCCCTATTTGGTCATTTTGCTTTATGGCTTCACCAAGAAAGAAAGGCTCACAAAAATAAAAGTGAAAATTAGTTAGATAAAAGCAAGGTGAGTTATGCATGAGTAGGGGAGTCAAGATGCAGCCTGAAGAAGTGGATCTTCAGTTCACAACAAAAGATGGCCAACAACTCCACTGTCCTGACTGCCAAGTTCATTTCACCACATTTTTGCCAGAACAAACAAAGGACACAATGTGCAGCTTGGGAGGGATGACCAGGTGGAAGCAAGCCACAACTGCTAGCAAGTGGAGAAAGATCAGTAAGGGTAAGACATGAGTAGTCCCCCCCTGAAGGGAGGAGGCTGACCTTGTGTAACAGGTGTTGTAAAATGTAGCGTGGGTGCTTTAAGAGCAATGCATTATGGGTAATGTAGTTCTGGAGCAGGGATGTTGTGTGCAGAATAAGAAAAAAAGGATGGGAAAAAAAGCGAGTTAACTGGGCGGGTGTGTAATGTATGAATGGCGAGCGGGAAAACAGTGCTGGGAAGGCTAAGCAAATATTTTGTTTTATACTACGTTCGTTTCACAGCAATAAAGCCACTCTGTCTCAAGGCGATCCATGGAGTCTTGGAGTCATTTCTGCTTGCCGGTTGCAGGGAGTTAAAGTTTTGGGAAGTTACCCCGAGTTGGCTACCCGGGCAGCTAGCACCTCGGCCCTGAAGCCTGCACACGGAGGCTTCCCTGTATTTCCTGACCACGGTCGGGGAAGAAGACGGGAAAGGTAACACAGGGTAATAAACTGTGATCCACTTGCCATTCATAGATAACCAATGGGTAATACTTTCTTACAATTGTCTCATTCTCATGCACTATAGGGTGGTATTAGTTTCTTCCAATTGTCTCATTCTCACGCCCTATAAGGTGGAACCTTGTTAGCCGGTGTGTGTTGCGTCATGCTGACGTGGGGCTGTTTCAGTTGGAGCAGTCCCAGTTGCATGGATGCAAATCACTGATATGAACGAAAATAAAGCGACTGTGGTACAAAGACTGGTGTGTCATCGTTTTAATTAAACACAACGCAACAAAGAAAGACCAGTTACACTTGGTTTATCTGGAGCAAAGGGGAGCTCCACTTCAGTGTAACAGACACTAAAACTAAAAAAAAAAAAAAAAACAATGTAAACCAATTCAGTTTGAAGGGCTATATTTTCTTTATATCTGTTTACAAGGCAGGTTGGAGATAAATGCATTTCTTATAAGCAGTGGGGTAATGTCGTTGTGTGTGGAGCAACCTCTACAGCAGTCCTGCACCAACCATACCATACGGTGGCCCCACACTGGAGGATAATTAAGCAGATTTTGGGTCCGATTCACCCCTCCCGACAATCGTGGGGGCATTCCTGACTTGAGGCTGGTCTGAACTGATAACTGCCCAAATGATCTTGTAGTGTGAGGGGTCTACAGACATAATCTTAATATTACCGACTTGATCGGAGTCCCCCCGATTTCTAATCGTAAATATCGAACATGTTTGATATTTACAAATTGAAATCCTGTAGTGTGAAAGGAACAGCAATTGAAAATCCTGTAGTGTGAAAGGAACAGCGATGGAATATTGAGCAGAAACCTGCAACAGCCAATGAGGGTGAGCTGACCGGGAAACGCCACCAACCAGAGCACAGTAATATTAATATGGAACGGCATCGCCATGGCAGTGGAACGTCAGAGAATGTATAAAAATGACTACATTTCTAATGATCACATTTTTCACTCTCCCCTCCACCTGTGTTCAAATAACAATAATGTTAGCTTGTAGCAGTAGCTTGCACTAGCCCCGTTTGAGACTAACAATAAAACTTTATTTCCAACTTCCAACCAGGGCCTGAAGTGTGTAAAAGTTGATGAGAGCCTCAGCAAATATGTCCTTCTCCTCTTTAAAAACAAATATGTAGGAATGCCTTTGCTACATTTAAATTAATCAGTTAAATCATTAAAGTTACTACAGAGACTCTGACAAGATTTGAGGGAATGGTATGGAAATTTTTAATGGATATTGATTTTTGGCTCAAGTGTGTTCAAACCATGTCACTGACTTCTAAACAATTTAGAGCTAATTCACATTGACTTACCCAGTCTGCTGCTGTTATGATGAATGTCTTTCGCACAACATTTATCCTGGCTGCTTCCAGTTCCTCTTAAATAGTCTCTTTCACTCGTTTCCGCTGTCCTCTGTGACCTGGAAATCATACTCGTCTTCTCGCTCCCTCAACTGTTCAGATTCTCCAAAATGCGCAAAGCACCTTCGATTTTCTTCCAACGGAGGATATATTGATTTATCCTTCTTGCAGGAAGTTTTTTCACCCTCCTGAGTAACGTCATCGCATACACACTAGGGCTGGGTATCGAGGCTCGGTACTTCTGAAGCACCGACCGAATAACGTCGGTACTACCTAGTATCTAAATCTGTTTGCGCATTCGGTGGTACATTTCGGTACTCTGTAATAAGGACTCCCTATTAGCTTCCTCATTTAAGGCTTTGCTCACAAAGAAATTCTCGTTTGATCGTTCAACAACGTTTTTTAGCAACCTAGTCAGCGTTAAATACTTGATACCTAATGTTGCTAAAGGGGAGTGTGTGGGATAATTAGCTGTAATGCTAGGGGCTAGGTATATTGGAGAGCTGTAAAAGAGATCGTATATAGAGACTGGAGAGGCTTAATCAGAAGTTGCAGATACCAGAATGGAGGTTAGCGCACCGCAACATGTCCACTTCCCATTGATTATAATGGGGAAACTCCTGTCTATTTCCAACAAACTAAGGGGATTACAGTCATATTTTCAACCAAGTTACACCCATAATACATATAAGAATAAGAATCAAGGCGTGATTTTACTTGACACGATTTGACAACGAAGTTAATGGAACGTCTATAACTGACGAGTAGCCTACAAGAATTTAGTCATAAATACATTTTAGTAATGAAAAAGGCTATTTCTGTATTTCTACATTTATTATTTTTATTTATGCATTTCTACATTTATTTATTTATTTATGTATTTCTACATTTATTAATGCATTTCTACATTTATTTCTACATTTATTCATTTATTTATGCATTTCTACATTTATTCATTTCTGTTTTTCCTCATTTCTACATGTATTTATTTTTGTATTTCTACATTCCACATTTATTTAGTTCTGTATTTCTGTGTCCGTATGTTAATTGAGTGGGTGGTACTATACCTCAGTCTAAAGCCGGATTAGTTATAGCGGTGCGATTGGATCTACTGCTACTGCCTTGACTTCACTGGGGTTATACACGTGACGTCACAGTAAGCAGAGTCACTGCGCGTTCCACCCGCTGAGTGGCAGCGTTACCGTTCAGGTTGAATGCTGCGAAAACACAAAAATCTCATCTAAAATGGGAAAGAGCTGTTGTGCGATTGACTGTACAAACATCAACAAGAAATCGGAGCTATCTTTTCACAGACTGCCGAAAGCTAAAGAAAAGAGAAGCAAATGGATCGCTGCAATTCGCAGAAACAACTAGAATCCAGGCACTGAAACCTGTAGCTTACAGTTTTCCAAATAAAAGTTGTGATAAAATAAAAATATTTGTACAAACCACATACAACCAGAATATCCATTGGTGTCCTCATCACTTTAATTTCGCCAACAAATCCCGCCTTGAAGTACGACCAAGTGTCAAGGCTTTTGCGGACATTCTAAAACATAAGGTGAAACGGCTTAACGTGGCTTAATGTAGGCTACCAAAACAGCGATCAATGATCACCAAATTTCTCTCAGACATCTCTTTTCATAAACATTTCCACCTGTCAAAAAATCAAAACCGAAATCCTATGAGTATGGACGTTATCTTACATTAAGCGTTTTCCTCTCCATTGACGCCCATTACAAGGAAAAGGCTTAACTGGCCTTAATGTTCCAAAATAGCGTCCAATGATCACCACATTTGTCTGACATCTCACATGTCATATACACTATGTCCTATCAAAAAAAGCAAAACTAAAATCCAAGATATGTGGTAGTTAGGCCGACGTTACGTTCAGCGCTGTCCTCTCAGTTTTGCTTTTTTTGTTAGTTGACCACTGTTCGGAAAATTAAGCTACGAAGTGTTTTCCTTATAATGGACGTCAATGGAGAGTTTTGCTTTTTTGATAGGAGATAGTGTTTATGATATGTGAGATGTGTTACGGGTATGCCACATGACGTCATGGTAAAGGGTGCACAGAGTAGGGGTTAAGGGTCACGTGACGTCAGGGTCACGGGTGCACGAAGGTGTGCACCTCAGGTATTTTAAATGTCTATGGCGGCAAGCACGGTGGTCGGGGATTACCGTGAGTACCTGCGTGGTTTATTGTGTGTATCTAATCATTCTCTCGTATAGAGTCTAATTATAACTGTATGTATTAAGTCCTTGAGACGGTGGTGCATTTTTGTCGCGTTTCTTTTCTAGTGTTTGTTTTGGTTGTTTTGGGTAGAACGGCGGAGCCGGTCCGCCGGTCTATTGCAGACTGGCCGGTCCCCACCGTTTTATTTCATTCTTTTGCCCACCGATCTCCAGAACCCATCTTTTCTTACCTCCACATTACTTTCTTCCCTCTCAAAAACCACTCTTTCTGAATTTCTTGTGCACCACTATCTCTCCACCTATCTTTCCTCTGGCCTGTATAAGTACTACCTAGCCAGATAAACACTGAATCTTCGCCGCTGCGTCGTCTGTCCCGCTGGACGAAACATCAGAGTGAGTAGCCGGGTTGCTTTACTTTTATGTGCGGAATATTTATCCTGCCAATTGTCCTGTGGCTGCCTGTAGTCACCTTTTGCAGGAGTTTGGCCGTAACAGATGTCAGAGAAATTTGGTGATCATTGATCGCTGTTTTGGGACATTAAGCCACGTTAAGCTTGTTCCTTATAAATTGCGTCAATGGAGAGGAAAACGCTTAACCTGAGAGAACGACCATAATCATAGGATTTCGGTTTTGATTTTTTGACAGGTGGAAGTGTTTCTGACAAGAGATGTCCGAGAGAAATTTGGTGATCATTGATCGCAGTTTTGGAACATTAAGACACGTTAAGCGTTTTAGAATGACCCGCCTTTTGTACGCTTTCTGGCTTTGCTTTGTGTATTTCCCTGGGGTCGAAATCAGGTACATATAAATGTCAGGGAACCCCGATTCCTGGCCACATGTCAATATCCATGGACCACTGGTTCTTTGGTAAGTTGTAAGAATCACTGTCAAGTCCTACTGCTTTTACTTCAGGCAGATAATCGTTTGTTTTACTCCTGGCTTCGCAGTTTCCCCTGCTAAAGACAGCCATGTTGCAGCATGTTTTGCCACTCAGTCCGACTGAGGGGGCGTATTCCGGTGGGAAAGTGACGTCAGTGCATACCCTCTATACGGGAGGTTTGCCTTTAGCTCGCTACTAGCCGCTTATTTAAACTTGAGTTGTCGACAGTTAGTTTTATTGTAGCCCTGTGTTATTGATGGAAAGTTTTGTACGAGCCATTGCGTGAAGTTAATACCAAGGTTAGCTAACCAGCTTGTGTAATGTAGATTTGATAGGAATCGTTTTCTTCTGTCTGGTTCGCCCAGCTGACCAATCCTGCTTCAGACTGATGTTAGGACCACCACTCAATTAGCATACAGACACAGAAATACAGAAATAAATGTGGAAATGTAGAAAAACAGAAATAAATAAGTAAATGTAGACATACATAAAAAAAATAAATGTAGAAATACAGAAATAGCCCTTTTCATTACCAAAATGTATTTTTCGTCTATTTATTTATTTCTGAATTTATTTATTTATGCTTATATCATTTTTGTTCTCTACAGCAAACGTTTGTTAGTGCCTAAAAGCGGAACATTGCAGAAACATTAGTGCGACTGTTGTCACTAATAATTGTGCTTGCTAGCTTGCTTGGCAGCTATATTGATTTCAGTAGGATTCGTTATAAAGCTATAGGCTATAATTGTTATTTTAATTCCTGTGAGCTGCATAGGCCTATAAAGCTATTACTTAAAAAATTACACGTCATTCGCTCGCTACAAATGAAGTCATTTTTTTTCATTTAACCCGCATTTTCTCTGACGTTAGCTAGTTCAGGCCACAGGGATTCACAAATCATTGCTAGCTAGCATTAGCTACCTACCTTAGACATTATTGTTACAAATGTATTGAAAATATGACTGTAAACCCCTTTGTTTGGTAGAAATTGGCAGGAATATCCCCTTTAGGGTCAACGGAAAACTGACGCGGTGTGTTGCACTGGACGCCATGGTTTCTGCAACTCCGGCAATAAAGGGAAGCAGTTCAATTCGTTTATTTAGTTTATGCAACAACGAGCATAATGAGGTACTGAAAAAAGTATTGTTTTTGTACTGGCACCGAATTCCCGAAATTTTTTAAAGGATACCCAGCCCTAGGGATGGGACGCTCGATACTGACGTTTCCACGCTGCATCGAGCTTCCGAAGTATGAAGGTAGAATCGTGCCATAAATACGAAGAAGCGCAGAGTAAGATTTGCGCTTGTAAACGGTGAACTGTTAAAGGGAAACACTAATCACAATTGAAATTCACAACTTGCGAACGCGCATTTTGGAGTTTGCAATTGTAACTTAAGATCTGCAAAACTGCAAAAAGCAAATTACAATCGTAACTTCATACTCGCAAAACTGCACCACAGGATTTGCGTTTTGTAACTTCCGGTCAGGGCGCTCAGGAGCGTAATCTTCTCACGTGATTTTTGGCCGCTTTCTCTCGCCAGACTAAGTGCCGAAAATGAAAGAAGCGTGACTCACGATTTGCAACTTACAACTTGCAACTTACAACTTTCTCTTAAGAAACCGTAAGCTGTGGCTGTTCTAACACAAGCATCCAGTAGGTGGCAGCGTAGATATCGAAATGTAGATACCGCGTTTGCGATTTGATATGCGTCGCCATATTGGAGCGGTCAAGATCCGCTAGTAAACAAATATGATGTGTATTGAGAGATGCAGACTTCTCTACAAAATCGACTGTAACTCGCTTAATTCTGAACCTATTTTCATGAAATTTGGTTTGTTATAAATGTGAGAAATTGAACATGATACTGGTTAATTAATGGAATTAAATTCAGTTACTGGGGGCGGATATAATCAGCTCTATGCCAAAACATTAACCTTCTGAACAGCCACAACCTCCTCTGGGACATGCAGGCTCCGATCCCTCTTATTATGACCTGTATAACATACTCTGCCCATCTACCTAGCGTTTAGCAGGTAACCCAACTGTCCGACGTTCAAATAACTTAATAAATTATCAAATATGCGCCTCTGAATGTAGTTGAGTTGACTGAGAATGGATCAGAGTAACTTCCTACATAGTCGGAAACACAGCGGACCCGGAAGACTCAGATTCACTGACTTGGGTTGAGTAGATCCTCCTTCCACCACACTCGGAAACACAGCAGACCCAGAAGACTCGCGCAGTTAACCGAGATCCTTTCCTTTCCTCCACAACTCAAAACTGAACGGGACTCAGTTGAGTGGATCCTGTTTCCTCCACAACTCAACAACTGAGTTTAGTGGATCCTGTTTCCTCCACAACTCAAACACTGACTCAAGTGACTCAAGGGACTCGACACACCCGGATCAGTTTAGTGAGTGACTCGAGTCCATAAAAGGAGCCGAGTTTACCACCAACTCAGACTGGCGAGAGAAAGCGGCCAAAAATCACATGAGAATATTACGCTCCTGAGCGCTCTGACCGGAAGTTACAAAACGCAAATCCTGTGGTGCAGTTTTGCGAGTATGAAGTTACGATTGCAATTTGCTTTTTGCAGTTTTGCAGTCTATAGTTACAATTGCAAACTCCAAAATGCGCTTTCGCAAGTTGTGAATTTCAAGTGCAATTAGTGTTTCGCTTACAGTTCGCTGTTTACAAGCGCAAATCTTACTCTGCGCTTCTTCGTATTTATGGCTCGATTCTACCTTCATACCGAAGTGCAGACGTTTTGAAACACTGCTCAGAGATGTGGTTCAAAACGCCCATGTCACGCGACCATGGCTAAATGAAGCTTTGGTGCGTTTCTCCCCTGTTTCGACAGGTTGCATACCTGCTGCTCCAACATTTATCATTCACAGTGTCTGGAACAAACCTGATCACTCAACCGCAAACTCTCAGAATGCTTAAAAGTCACATCCCAACTTCGAGGGTTTTTGTGACAGGAGAGAATTTTTGAGAGATAACGACATATAGCGATTGACAGTGCGATTTAGTGAGTGATAGTTAGGCTAGATATAAGGTTTGTGATACGTATTGATTGATAGGCTAGATTAAGATGGAGAATCCACGTAAGAGATCCCGATCTCTGGTGTGGGATCATTTCTACTTGAAAACCCCAAATGAAGAGAGGTGTATGATTTCCTAAATTCCTGAATGTCATGTCTTACTCATGAAACTGAAATACCAAGCAACTGAAATAGCCTCACAGGTGTTAACACAACACAACATAAAAAAAGAAAGAGCCTATTTATTGAAACACACTGTTCATTACAGTTCCAGTTTGCTGTCTCTGACAATCTGAAAGCTTTTGTTTGTTTGTTGTATGGTGATTTCTCCGAAATATGTATTGATAGCCTGGCATAACCCACCAGAATTTGTCAACACTTGTCTTCGTTGTTTTACAGAAGCATTATCAAGATGTGACAATCGCAAGTGGCCAGTAGGTGTCACCGTGGAGATGGGTGTTGGATTGTTTCGAAACCTCGAAACAATTTCCGGCACAATTGCTTCGAACGTTTCGGTGTTTCACAAAGCCTGGCTTTGCCCACCACTACCCAGACCTAATACACACCCACAGACATATAAACGTAGACGCCGCATTGCCTGCTGAAGGATACGTTAACGCAAGCGCCATGTTGGCCAGGGCAAAACTGACCGGTAAACTAATGCAAGTCAATTAGGCGGTGGGCCGAAGGCTGCTATCTGCTTTAGTTTTTGAAATGATCGATCCTCAGCGATAGAGTAGCTGTTTTTTTTTTCATATAAACTAAATATTTTTTTTTCTGAACAAGTTTCCGTTTGTTGGCAGCCTCAAGTCGATCATATTTTTATGAAAACTAAACTTACGTTTCATAAACTGATTAGGCAAACAGTAGGGAGTACTATACTGCAAACCAATCAAAAACTCCTTCTAGCATCACCTGACTTGAAGTCTGCCAATGATATTCGTTCAAATAGGAAGCTCAGAAGCTGCGGAAACTGCTGTAAGGTAAGGTGTTTAATTTCATATTCATTCATATTCAAATTCATATTTTCTTTTTAATAGTAATACTTAATACTTTGCCACATCTTTGATGCAGTCAATATTGGTGACCAACTAAATGCATTGTCATCACACTTAAACTTCAAGTTGCCTCCTATTCAAAGAGCTCATCAGTGTCATGCCTGAACGACTATTGCCCGGTAGCACTCACCCCAATAATCATGAAGTGCTTCGAACGGTTAGTCATGGCACACATGAAGGAGACCATAGACGTCACAGCAGACCTCCACCAGTATGCATACAGACAGAACCGTTCCACTGCAGATGCCATCTCATCTGTGGTTCACCTGGCCCTCACTCACTTGGAAAGTAAAGACTCCTATATCAGATTGCTCTTCCTGGACTTTAGATCCGCCTTTAACACCATCATCCCACAAACCCTGATAAACAAACTGACACTACTTGGTCTGAGCTCATCCCTGTGCAACTGGGTACTGGACTTCTTAACAAATAGGCCCCAGACCGTTAGAATTCACAACATATCATCCTCCCCCATCATCCTCAACACCGGTTCCCCCCAGGGGTGTGTCCTGAGCCCCTTACTGTACACACTGCTGACCTATGACTGCTCAGCCAAGCATCCGAGCAATCATATTGTCAAGTTTGCAGATGACACGGCAGTGGTGGTACTCATCACTCACAATGATGAGTCTGCGTAGGAAGTGAAAAATCTGGAGGTCTGGTGCAAAGCAAACAATCTCTCCATCAATGTAAAGAAAACAAAGGAGATGATTGTGGACTTCAGGAAGACTGTCACCACTCCCCCTCCCCTCCACATAGGGGGAGCAGCTGTTGAGGTGGTCTCCAGCTTTAAATACCTGGGGTTGCACATCTCTAACAACCTCAACTGGAGCATCAACACAGCCAGCACAGTGAAGAAGGCCCACCAGCGCCTCTACTTCTCAAGGAGGCTGAAGCGCGCTGGCCTTGGCACCACAGTCCTCTCCTCCTTCTACAGGTGTGTGGTGGAGAGCATCCTCACGTCCTGCGTCACCATGTGGTACGGCAACTGCTCTGCTGCAGACAGACAGGCGCTGCAGCGGGTAGTAAAGACTGCCCAGAGGATCATCGGCAGCAGCCTACCCTCCATCAGTGACATCTACAGCAGCAGGTGCAGGAAAAGGGCCTGTCACAAAGTAGAGTGATCTTACGGCCAAAGGAGGTGGTAGGGATCACACGAAGCCACTGATGTTACTTCGATGGAGTGAATTTATTGTGGTGGCCCAACACGAAACAAAACAAAACACAAAAGAAAACACATTCCCAGACAGGTGGCGATGTGGCAAAAGAAAGAAAAAAAATCCATTCAAATTCCATAAATCCAAGAAAAAATAAAATAAACACAAATAAAGCAAATGCTGCTTTTCAGCAGTTAAAGTAGCTCAGAACAGCCACTAGCTGATGCTTAAATCAGGAATCAGCTCACAGGGCTCAGGAACATGATCCTGCCTTTACACAGCCCCCTTAATGAGACCAAGGCTGGCCTTTATACCTTCAGGAGTGCTGGAGCCACTCCCAGGCAAAACCATCCTCACCCCCTATACAAAGTTTTTAACATTTTAAAGCAGCAATCTGCCTCACTGTCATGTTCTCAAAATCATGCACATCAGCAGCTATTGTTATTTTAACAGGGTAACACAATCGTACTGCTATAAGGAACGCTATCCTATCACCAGCGACATTTAACACATATTTTGCCGGGAATACATCTTTCCCCCCTCGAGGCAAATCCAATGCGCGCGCTCTCGGTGCTTAAAGCAGCGCGGGAGTCAGGCGCGCGCACCCTTTGAAAACTCCATGCTGCCAGATACATCAAAGGTAAGCAGCCAGTCCTCCTTCGCTTTGTGCTGTAAAGACAGCTAAAATGAGAAAACAGGTTACATGGATGAAACAGCTTCCCGCATATAGTTTTGACTGTGTTCTCACGTTAAGTCCTCATAATCTGCGGTAGGTGATTGCAGGAATGTCCCACGATCCGCAGCCGATGCGTGCACTCACCGACTCCGAATCGGAAACAACTCGCAGCACTTTCCCACACGACATGCTGCTGTACAAAAAAGTAACATGTTAGGGAAACGGGATAGTCCTGTTTCGTCACGGGTTCAACACAACCGCAGCAGGCGATTAAACAGTTTAGTCATAAATTATTGCCGCCTTAGAAACATATCACGGCTACGCGAACTACCGCAGTTGTAACGCAACAGGGATGATCGGGGTACGGCCACGGACCCATCATCACAGGGCCTCATGCATCATGACGGACTCTTCCCGCCCTGCTAACGGGCTGTTTGCCCCCCTCCCCTCAGGCAGGAGGCTACGCAGCATCAAGGCCAGAACCACCAGGCTGAGGAATAGCTTCTTCCCGGACGCTGTGAGACTAATAAACTCTGCAACCCACTGAACAATTGCTGCTATTACTATTATGGCATTACCCCAAATCAGGGCATTACTACTCCACATCAGGGCATTGCTGCAATTGACTGACAAACTGGCACTCTTGCACTTTAAGACTGTAATTTCACAAAAATGCTGCTTCCCTGGAAACTGCTGCTCTGTTTGAACAATTGCTGCTACGTCTACGTGTTTATCTTAGATTCCTGCTCACTTACACCCATATATTTATTTACTTATTTTATCTTTAACGTTTTTCTTTTCTCTTGTGTGTTCTTCTTGATTTTATTATTTATTATGGCTTGTTCCTGAACACCACCGAACCGGACCTGAGTACCTCATTTCGTTCCCTGTCATGTACAACATGTCCTGGAATGACAATAAAAATATCCTTATCCTTATCCTCCTTATCCTTATTCCTGTCTGGTGTAGCACGTTGTACCAAAGAGCGTACAATGACATTGTACGCAATGACATCTGACACTGACCCTGACCCATCTATGATGCTGAAACAATGAACATGCTCTTTGTTTTTTATGATTCAGCTTAAAATGGATTCTTAGCATTTATACACACAAATGTATAAGGTCAAACTACAGTTACAGTACAACTACAGTTAACCAGTTTAAAGCTGCTTTACAAACCTTCAACCAAGGCCGGATACATGGGGGTGCTGGGTTGGGCCATGCCCCCCCAGTCCTCCCTCTACGCATGCCTTCAGCCAAAAACATTACATTTTTACTTTCGTTTAAAACGTCTGGTAACCGGTCATTTAATTCCATTCTTCAAATTGTTTTCCCAGTAGTTAAAACTCAGAAACAAGTCAATCGCCTTTGTCACTCAAACTGTAGTCACGAACTTGTCACTTGCTTCTGAAGTAGCTAGCTCGATAACGCAACGAGAAGGCTAGTTAAATCTAGCATAGTCTGATTTCGGGATTATCCATCTTTTGGTTCATTATTTTTATTTGAACTGTTTCAGTTTAGATTTTTGCAATCGTTTCAGTTTTTATTAGATTTGTCGAACACGAGGCTGTAAATACTAGCCGGCTAGGTAGGTTTTTAGCTCGGTTAGCTAGCTCGTTCTTATTTGAGTGCATGTTTGTGCATAGTCTAAGAAAGTCATATCATGCGTCGATTTCTGATCCCCAACCCCAAACCACGTACTGTCCCTGACTCACCTGGTACTGCCCCAACTGACGTGCCATCCACGCTGAAAAGTCGTACTCCGGAGCACGCAGAGCGTAACGCCGCCAGCCCCAGTAGCATTCCCTCTCTCATTACCGACGCGGCTGTAACATCCGATAAGGGAAACATTTGTACCGCTGCTGTGGGTGATGCCGAGCATGGTTTAAATGACAGCACGCCGTCGCAGCCTGTTTTAAAAACGTACCCCATGCGAATGTTTAGCCAAGGTCCTCGAGCATTCAATCCAGGAATGATGTCTCTGCTGGGCTTTTCCTGAAGCTGTTTGAGTACACACTCACAAAAGATGCCAAACTTTGAGAAATAGCAAATAGTACACCCCAGAATACAAAATATACCTCCCATAATCTGCAAAATGAGATCATTGAAACCCTGGCAAGCCTAGTGCTGCATCAAATTAAAAACAAATATGAAAATGCTGACACAACAGGGTTTTGTATAAAAAGTGATGGGACACGGGACAGATGCAATATAGAGAATCTGTCAATAATGATTTGGTTTGTCTGTGATTCTGTTCCTGAGGAACACTTGATTGGTTTATCGGATCTGACTCAGTTGGATGCTGAGTATATCACAACACAGACGCTGAAACATCTCTCTGATTGTGGTTACAGTCCTGACAACATAGTTAGTCAGTGCTATGATGGTACTTCTGTAATGAGTGGTATAAGAGGGGGAGTACAGGCATTGCTGCAAAAAAAGATTGGCAGAGATGTTCCCTATATACACTGTTACAACCATCAGCTGCACCTGACTGTGGTGCATGCAATGCAAGCAGAGCCATGTGCCAAAACTTTCTTTGAATTGTCAGGATCACTTCATTCTTTCTTTCAACACCACTACATTACACAGCAATACAATGCACCCTCTCTGATGAGACTACTAGAAATACGGTGGACCAGTCACTACGATGTGACCAGGTGTGTGGTTGAGAATCAGCAAGCTATCTTTAATCTTCTCTCAGAAGTAGTGCAGCCGGAATGGATATTTACACAGAGGCATCAGGACTGTTAGTACAACTAAAGAAACACAATTTCTTTGAAATAGGTGAATTCCTAGTTAAAGTTCTTGGTGCCTTAAAGCCTGCTAATTCTATTCTGCAGGCTCATTCAGTAGACCTCAAGTGTAGGGGAGGTCATCAGTGCCTCTTTGCAGGCAATGAAAGAAACGCGTGGAGACAGTGCATGGGATCAATCAGGCAAAACAGATTCCCCCCCTGCAAGAAAGAGACAAAGAACAATGAGCAAGCAACTTACTGACAGTGTTGTTCTACCTACTGTAGGTCACACTGAGGCTGATTCCTCCAAAGTCCCCACACAGTCTCTTAAGAGAGCTCTTCTGAACATTCTGGACACAGCCATTGCTGAAATTGAAAACAGGTTTTCAAAGAGAAATCTTGACCTGATGAAGGCAGTGAATTGCATTCTCCCTCAGTCTAGTTCTTTTCTGGATTTGGCACTTCTGAACCCCCTGCAGCTGCTTGCAGGCACAAAATTTAGTGATAACCTGACAAATGAAATTCTTGTAGCAAGACCGATGTTGCTCAAGAAATTCACCACAGATGTGGACCTCTCTACTGTATGCAAAGAAGTTAAAGGGTACAAGGGAGCATTCCCTGAGCTGCATACACTGTACATAACAGCGCTGATTATTGGGGTATCCTCAGCATCATGTGAAAGTTCATTCTCCACACTGCCCCACGTCCTAACACCATTCCAACGCACTATGTTACATGAGAGAAAAAAGAATTTGGTTATTTTGGCTCATGAGAAGGTAATAACTAATAGTCTAGACATGGATGAATTTGTTACAGTTTTTGCCCCAAAAAAATAGAAAACTGATGCTGTGATATGAAAATGTGAAAAAATAAGAAAAAAGAAATGACAAAAAAAAACAAAGTATAGAACGGGGGTAAACATTGTAAAAAAGTACAATAAAGTTAATAAAGATGTCCTCCAAAGATGGGGGGGGTGGTGGCAGGTAAAAGTGACTATGACTATATGACTGCAATTAAAATGATGACTGACAATTAAAATATAAGTTGAAAATATAATATGATCATATTATGATCAAACCAGAGCTGCCAACAAATTTTATTAGACTTTATAGAATTATTTAATATCATACATAAAAAATGGTTTACTCTATCGATGGAGATCGATCAACAACACCAAAAACACGTTCGGCCCACCCTCTAAGGCCCTGTCCACACGTACACGGGTATTTTTAAAAACGTAGCCTTTTCTATGCGTTTTGGCCTTTCGTCCACACGCAAACGGCGTTTTAGGTCACTGAAAACGGATATTTTGCAAAAT
Organism: Megalops atlanticus; assembly: GCA_019176425.1. Classification (NCBI taxonomy): domain Eukaryota; kingdom Metazoa; phylum Chordata; class Actinopteri; order Elopiformes; family Megalopidae; genus Megalops; species Megalops atlanticus. The sequence continues at coordinate 1,115,072 of CM032882.1, forward strand.
GCTTTCCAGGGTGAAGATTTTCAGAAACTCTGTTTTCAGTTTTCACGTGTAGACAGGGAAAACTGAGTTTTTGGCTTGTGACGTCAGAGTGTGCGCCGTAATAACTTTTCTTTTCAGGCTTCTGATTGGCCAACATGGCTTTACGGTTAGGGTTATTGTTGGTTTGGCATGCTCTTGACAGCGTGTGTTTGCGTTTTCGTGTGGACGGAGATTTTTTTTAAGAACGAAGGAGGAAAACCCCCGTTTTCAAAAATACCCGTGTACGTGTGGACATGGCCTAAATGGGGAGCTGCGGTTGTTTCAGGCTAAAAAGCACTCTAACTTAGACATTTCTCAACTGATGGCCATAAATGTCGTTTTATATTTAAGGAATTACAATCTACGTTTGAAAAATGGTTTGGTCACCAGTACTTATGCGGTGGAAAATAAAATTTTTTTAGAGAATTAATAAAACCCACCCATAGACTTTAGTTTTGTTGTCTATGTACACACCTGCACTATTAAAATTTCAGCCTCAAACACCTGCAGCCTACATCAGATGGCTCTCCAGGAGCAGGGTTCCTTACCACTTCTAGACCCGTTTAATCACAGTGTTGTAACAGTGGCTGACTGGTTAGGTCAACACTAATCATCTCTGTGATGCTTGAACCTACAAAAAGTTGTGACATAGCTATGACATAAATGAGCCAAAACCTATGAAAAATTATAATCTGTGATCTTTTTAATGCATACAGGTAAGTGCACCTCCAGTCTAAGAAATACTGAATGTATTTTTTATGTTTATAGTCATTACTGTATTTGTTTAGTTAGTTTTTGTTGGACATATTCTGTTGACCTACATTTCTCAAGCAGCCAGGGCATCACCTCACTTTCACCTCACTTTCTTCTTTCTCTTCATAGAATGTTTCACATTTTGGAATGTGTCAAATCTGCGGAGGTGGTTGTTCCTTCAATCTGGTTAAAAGAAGACCAGTGTGTTTGGCTTTCTTTTAAATCAGCAGAAAAAATTCACAGGGCAGTAAGATGCCAAGAAGAACCGAGTCCCCTGTGGACTCGATTCAAAGTCTGCATGCTTTATACACATGGTATAGTAATTCTTAATTCTATCATTTACACTTAACCCTCCTATTGTCTTAAGAAATACAAACACCTATTACCTTTGGGTCACTATGACCCGGGGTCCAATTTATCTCATAACTCAACTAAACCTTTGAATACAAATGTGAAATTTGGCACAATGTTACAGCTATAAGTGTAGAATACAGCCAAATAGTCATAAACAACATAAGCTGTTTTGCTAACTCTCTAGTGCCCCCCAAAGGTCCCATGCACTGCAAAAGCATGAAAAATGTTTTGGATATAGGTAAAATTGTCATAAAATTCCCCAAAATACAACTCTTAGCCTTTTAAGATGTAATAGATTCTGATATTTATGAATTGAAACTGTCTCAACATAAATTATGTCTATAGGGCCCCCTTTTGAAGTAGCCGACTATAACATCTGAATGTTCAAATTTTGTAAGTGAAAGAAGATAAAGCTACAAACTTAGGAATGCCAATGAAACTATCTACAGACATATTTAAACTAAGTCAAGGAGGTTGTGGTTTTATAATATTACCATGAACACGTCTAAACTGTCCAATGGAAGCGTGTGAATTGGAATTTTCTCTTTTTTTGCTTCAACCAAGACAAGCTGATTTCAAGACTGATAGCAAAATTTTTGAGTTATTGCTCTTTCCAACATCCATATAATCCAAACATACACTAATTCAAATGAATCATAGACAAAAAAGAGCTGGTCTTAGTCTAATCTCTCACCCTTGGCCTTCTTGTTATGGTTGAACCTCACAGGGATTGGTACAGCCCCTATCAGTATATGATCACTGAGACACTCAAGCTACCCCACCTCGACAAGGTGTCTGCTCTGTATTGGGGTAGATATGGGTAGGTAGGGTAAAGGGATAGTTTGGTAAAGTTTGGGGGGGGTGGGGGGGTTGTAGTTTTTTTACATGCAGTCCCTCTTATTATACAGTGTGTTGACAGTATATAGAAAAATTATGAGGTGTTATCTCAAACACATGACTGGCAAAAGTTGTATCTATGTGTTTGCATGTCGCTTGCATCTCTGGCAGATCATTGGGGTTTTATTATCAGACCCTGTGCAAAGATGACATCACGCACATTTTGGGGCTGGTGTTGGCACTAGCGTTGGTGTTTGGTCTTTTTCTTGCCTGAATCACCAGCGATGCCGATGTTACATTACGTGGAATACGCTCCCTCTGTGCCATGACAGGTGCCACAAGATCTTTCCCAAACTGTTCAAGGAAAAGTCTATGCTTGTGCAAGGTCGACTTCTGTGCTGCTAATAGTTGAGCAGGTATAAATGTCAAGTCAATCATTAGAGGTCAGAGGGAATCAGTGGTTTTGATACAGTATGGAATACAGTATGGAAAAACAAGGAAATTGTGTACTGCTAGCAACCTAGCATGCTAAACTAGCATGCTGTCAGTACTGCGGCATCTTAGCTGGTTTTGTTTTTGTTTTCCCTGTCCATGTGCTCTTGTTTACTGTTTCTCTGTGTTCCAGCCCTGCCCTGCTCTCCGCCCTGTCCCCGCCCACCTGATTACCCGATAGTCTCCACCTGCCTCCCCGCGCACCTGCATCCCATCCCCTCATCAGCCTAGCCCTATATCTTCCCGGCTTGTTTTCTTGTCCTGTTACCAGTTCGTCTCAGTCTTCTGTTTTGCTGCTTGCTGTTTGTTTTCGTGTCTGCCTGCCGGTTCTGTTGCCTTGCCTGTTTTTCTTGACTTTGTTTCCTCGATCTGCCCTTTTGGTTTTGGTTGCTGTGTCTTCTGGTTTTGGTCTCTGCCTGTTTTGACTACGATTTTTGGATTACCCTCTGGATTTCATAAACCCCTTGTGCACCAGTCTTCCTGTCTGTGCCTGAGTCCCTGCCTGAGTTGACACATGCATGCTAAAATCTTTGAAATGGGCCTGGTACCAGGTATTTATGAGTATGAGGAAATACTTGAGTTTGTGGCACTCTGAGTTAGACGGAGCTGCTCAAAGATAGTTCAACATCAAAAGTTATCGAGTCGTATTGACCCTAAGTCAATAGGCATTACTTTATTTTTTTTTTTGTGGCAGCTACACTGAAAATGGTGTGGTTTTTTTTTTTTTTTTTTTTTGCAAGATTTCCATTTTTGGTCATTTTAGGAAGCTACATAGGAGGCCATGTACTTGGATTAATGTTTTATTCAAACTTAAGAAAATGATATATGATTTTGGGTCATTATCACCCCAGGACAATAGGAGGGTTAAATGATTGTTTCCTTCCCTAAATCACAAGCCTTGAGATTCTTTTCACCTGACCTAAACTGCATCATAAAACCAAGACACGTTGTTCTGTTTATGTTGACAGAGACAGGCCTGGGCGAAACTGCCACAGGCCACAATTATGTCTGACTTACAGACTGAAGAGGACAACAGGCCTGAATATAAAAAAAGGAAGAATAGGTATGAGTGACCCATTTTGTGTAGTCCCCTCCAAAAGTGTTGGAGTGGCAAGGTCAATTCCTTTGGAGTGAACAATGTTTTAATAGAGCATTGGTTGGAAAAACAGCTAACTTGTTCTTTACACACATGTAGATGTAAATATCAGCCAATGCTGGTAAAAAGCTGAAATTCTGATCTTATGTTCATATTTTAATCTCAAACTACAATTTCTTCAATGTGTAGCAAAAAATAACCATATTGGCTTTGCTATTCCAATACTTTTTGAGGGGTGGGTGTCTGATTCTTCAAATAATGCTATTAAAACCTGTCTTGACATTCTCGTGTGTGGCAGATGGCAACAATTGTAATGAAACAGACTGGGATCCAGATGCGGTTTACAGGTTTAATACCAGAATCCAAAAGGTGTGGTCAGGAACAAAACAGGTCGTCAACAGGAATCAGAAGTACTACAAAACCAGAATCCAAAAACAGACGAGCAAGGTCCAAAAACAGGCGAGAGGTCAAAAACACAGGAACAACACGATGGAATGGCAAAGAGCAGGCTCAGTAGAGAATCAATACCTCACAATGAGGTAACAAAACTGAGTCCTTATAAAGGCAGGGCTTGATTGATGGAATGAACCACAGGTGTGGTGGAGCCAGGCTGAGCGGGGTGTGGCTGAGCTTGCTGAGCGGGGCGTGGCTGAGCTGGCTGACTGGGAGCGGGTGTGACAATGCATACACGTATGTATTCTACAAAGTGCGGACTATGTTGGTTAATTCCAATGTAATTATGGATGTTTTATTAATTCTTTATCTTGTGTTTTGCAGCAGTTGTCAGGGAGATTTTCATTCAGTTGGATACCATCAGAGAACAGCAGCTGCTCATTTTGATGCAGCCTCAGAAGCTGTCCAGCTGTCAAACTGATGGTGTACCTGATGCAGCCAACTTCAGACTCCCCCTCTCCACCACTGATGATCTGCGGAGGGTGGAACTCAGAGGAGAGGAAGAAATTAGTGAGTAAAATTACGCTTAAATCATAAACTATAAATACAGTCCAAAATGATTAATGAGAAATATGCTTTTTGTTTCAGACCTGGGGATTGGGGGCATGACAACTAAGGAGACTGTGTGGCGGATCATGAAGAGGGCCACGACGACCTCCTTGGCTAGGGCCATCAATTGGAGTGGGGTGAACCAAAAACAAGGCTTCAAAGGCCTGGCTTTGAAAGATGTTGTAGGTGAGTTTCTGTTGTGGATAACTGCAATAGGCCAACATTGAAATGAACAGTCATCCATGGTTGACAAGCAGCATAAATAGTCACGTAGCCAGCGTTTTTGTCTTTTGTCTTTTGCTCAGATGCTGTCTGCAGGAATGCATTAACAAAAGATGCCGACGACAAGGAGATAGTGTTTGATTACACGCTGGCTCCAACTGGCATCTGATCGTGATGATGGGAGGAGTCAAAGGGCAAACCTGAACAAGAATTCATAAACACTTTTGATGCTTTTTTTGAACACACAGATACAGACACACACACGCGCACACACACATTTTAAATTAAAGACGAAGGCCCAGGACAGTTGCTCGCAGCACCCCTCATCCCACCACCTTTAATCATTTTGTTGCTTTTTTGTGCGCACACACACACACACACACACACACACACACACACACACACACACACGATCCAGATTCAGTCTGTGGTTCCAAGCCCCAGTTGTTGCCATTTTAAACACTTTTGTAGCTTTTTTGGTGTACACACACAGCCCAGCACAGCATATGGAGAGAGATTTGTGTCATGTGTCACCAGGGTTGGGGAGTAACGGAATACATGTAATGGTGTTACGTATTTAAAATAAAAAATATGAGTAACTGTATTCCGTTACAGTTGCCATTTAAATTCATGGTAATCAAATTACAGTTACATTTTTAAAATAGTCAGATTAGCCTACTGATGGGATTATATTTGTTTTTTTTTTTCCATTGAATTTCTTTTTTTCATTTAATATTTATTCAGTTGGAAAATCTATCCAATGATAGGCAACTCTGGCGTGTATCTCCCATGTGCCCCTCACGAAAAAGAGAAAAGCGCGCAGCCTGCCTGACTTACAAGACAGTAGAATGGAGAGTGACACAGAAAGCAACCAGCGCAACGCGTTTATGTCATGGAAATACCGGGACCATTTTACTTTCAAATTTGGCAAAGGTCACAACATAACAGTACAATGCAAGCTGTGTTTGCCAGCAACCAAACTCTAAAAATAACAGTTCAGAACCTTAGTCGGATGAACATTCTTTAAAAAAGTAATCCAAAGTATTTAGAGTACGTTACTTACCTTGAGTAATCTAACGGAATACGTTACAAATTACATTTTAGGGCAAGTATTCTGTAATCTGTAGTGGAATACATATTAAAAGTAACCCGTGTGTCGCGAGCGCGTAAACCATGCTCACCTGCATGCCCCAGGACTTTTATCTTGCGAGTGGCAGTTAATATCTGCGCCTGTGAAATAATATAAATTGCTCGTGAGCATGTTTTATGCGCTCGAGACTAATGACGTTAAAAACGATTCTTTTTAGTGATTCGGTTCCTTTCGTTCAGTTCAATAAAATGATTCGAGTCTTTGACTCACTGATTCGTTCATTTCCATATCCGGTCGGACGGCATACACGAATCTGTAAATAGTTTTATTGCATTTTAAAAGTAACTGTACATTGTTCCAAACATCATGTCCATTATTTGCCTGCTCTGCGGCAAAACAGCACGTGTGAAACCAGATAACAATGAAATTAATAATTAAATCGTAATATTCATTACGTGAAACTGCACCATGCTATTCAAACAATTATGCAGCCGCAAAAGGTAATAGAACCCCACATTAACGCCTATAATAGCCTAAGTACATGTCATTTGCTAAAAATTAAAAAAGCACTGAGGAAAAAAGAGCCACACTTATATCCGAAGCGAATAACTTCGTTTTACAAGTTTTGAACTAACCCAGCCCAAACATTTTAATATACTTGTAGGCCTAGTCAGCGATGTCATATTTTTATTTGTTGTTAATGTAGACATAGTACGCTACAAATGTGATGCATAGGCTTATGCATCACATTTCTGTTTTGTTTTGCAGCCTACTATGTTGATTTGTCAGTATTTATCAATAAGGACTTTATTCACGTTAAAAGGAAATGTGATGTCGACATTAAATACATCGTAGCCTACGTAAAATTGCAGTTGTGATAAGAACTGCAATACGTTGTGCGCACCTAAAATATGCTACTGCTAAAAATATTAATATAAATTAATATTCCAGGTAGGTGAGCAAAATAATAATTAATATTTTTTATTCCTATAATAATGTCACGGAAGCGCTCTGACTCATTTTGCATCGTCACAGTCAATGGCGGATGTAGCCCAAGCCTGTTATACTGAGAACTAGCGATTCTGGCAACAGGTAGTCACCAAGTCTTCATAGTCAGTGAATCTTTGGAGTCCGAACGAACTGGTGAACTGAAGACTCACAGTTCATTTGAGTCCGAACGAACTGAGGACTCACAGTTTCTTTGAGTCCGAACGAACTGGTGAACTGAGGAACTTGTCAAAAGTTCATCAGGTCAGTAGGTGGAGTTTAGAGTCTTCGTAGTCACCGGATCTTTTGCATTGTCCCACATCGTCATCTGTGCCGTAGTGATGTGCAGTTCGTGAACGAACGAATCCTTTTGAACGAATCTTTGAGGTGAACTGAGTGTACTGAATCCCTAGTCTAAAAGGTTCGTTCCTTCCTCTTTGCAAACATGCGCGCAGATCAGCGGGCATAGCAGCTATAACTCTCCCTCCAGTGGATATTAGATATGCGGTCTGTCCACGAAGCAGCCTACCACAAAACTGTATCAGCAATACGCTCGTGACAACAACTAGCACCTCCCACTGGCCATCTCGGCACAGCTGACGATGGGTGACAATGCAAAAGATCCGGTGACTACGAAGACTCTAAACTCCACCTACTGACCTGATGAACTGTTGACAAGTTCCTCAGTTCACCAGTTCGTTCGGACTCAGAGGAACTGTGAGTCCTCGGTTCGTTCGGACTCAAAGGAACTGTGAGTCTTCAGTTCACCAGTTCGTTCGGACTCCAAAGATTCACTGACTATGAAGACTTGGTGACTACCTGTTGCCAGAATCGCTAGTTCTCAGTATAACAGGCGTGGGCTACATCCGCCATTGACTGTGACGATGCAAAATGAATCAGAGCGCTTCCGTGACATTATTATTGGAATAAAAAATATTAAATATTATTTTGCTCACCTACCTGGAATATTAATTTATATTAATATTTTTAGCAGTAGCATATTTTAGGTGCGCACAACGTATTGCAGTTCTTGTTTATCACAACTGCAATTTTACGTAGGCTACGATGTATTTAATGTCGACATCACATTTCCTTTTAACGTGAATAAAGTCCTTATTGATAAATACTGACAAATCAACATAGTAGGCTGCAAAACAAAACAGAAATGTGATGCATAAGCCTATGCATCACATTTGTAGCGTACTATGTCTACATTAACAACAAATAAAAATACGACAACGCTGACTAGGCTTACAAGTATATTAAAATGTTTGGACTGGGTTGGTTCAAAACTTGTAAAACAAGTTATTCGCTTCGGATTTAAGCGTGGCTCTTTTTTCCCTCAGTGCTTTTTTTAGTTTTAGCAAATGACATGTACTTAGCCTATTATACGCGTTAAAATGTGGGGTTCTATTACCTTTTGCGGCTGCATGATTGTTTGAATAGCATGGTGCAGTTTCACGTAATGAATATTACGATTTAATTATTAATTTCATTGTTATTTGGTTTCACACGTGCTGTTTTGCCGCAGAGCAGGCAAATAACGGACATGATGTTTGGAACAATGTACAGTTACTTTTAAAATGCAATAAAACTATAACAGATTCGTGTATGCCGTCCGACCGGATATGGAAATGAACGAATCAGTGAGTCAAAGACTCGAATCATTTTATCGAATTCAACGAAAGGAACCTAATCACTAAAAAGAATCTTTTTGAACACCACTACTGCGAATTCCGCAGCGTGCTTTTTGCGTCATATCCTGCCTCCTGCATGCTCTATCTAGTTGTCACCCCTCGCCTAAACCAAACGGAGTATTTCCATTAGGTGACAACGCGTCTTACACGGACAATCTCCTGTTGTGTGCTACATGTGTGAAAGGGCAACTCCGGACAATGTCCGGACCTGATTCTCCGGACATTGCCCGGAGTTTATATGAGAAAACGGCTGGTGATTGTTTACAGCTTTTATCATGCAGTAGAACTACAGATCAGTTTCAGCTGTACTACAAAAACATAGGCCACATCAGAGGAAAATGTCCTGAGACTTAACATTTTGTTCAGTAAAGTCACTGTTCATACATCTTTGTAAATTTACGCATATTCACATCGCAGTGCATTCAGCCTCTTTTCAGTCCTTTGAAAAACACCACAATACATCTGCTTCATTATTATTTGGTGCCTTTTCAACATACATGCGATGGTAGTCATCGGTCATCGGTATCACCCGAAAGAGTTCATTGTTGCTGATTATGCTGCGTTTAATCTCTCTCAGACAGCTGTCATTTTCTCCCACAATTCCAACAATAACCATCTCCCGGTCAGCAGAGAGGATCTGGCCACACCCACCACTTTGATTTCTCCTCTCACACCTTTCTAACAGTATTTAAAAGGTAGCCTAGATGACAAATGACAATACATGTACCGTCACATACAATTAAGAACAGTTGAATGGTCAGTTTCAGAGCTTTGCATAACGTTATTCTCGGTTCAGTTATTTATGACTGGCAAAAACATCTTTTTTCAGGTACACAAAAGCACAGGCAGTACCACTATAGTCACGTAGCCCATGCAAGCGGTTTCTACAAGAAAAGTTAACCAATCGTGTAGTCTGACGAGTCCTAAATTTACATCGTAGCTCTGTATTGGTCAAAAGACGAAAAGTAAACAGTCTTTTTGACATCCAAAACCCCTACAGGAGCCAGACGAATATGCGTTCATCGATTGGTCAAACACAAGTTCAGTAAAGCTTGACTTTCATTTGATTGGCTCACGGACTATTCCCCACCCTTATTTCTTTGGTTCAAGAATGTTAGCATAGTCACTCTGAACACGAAAGGAGCGTTCGGGGCTTGGTGCGAGTGGGTGGCGTGTCTTCGATACATGACGCATTGCTCCTGTACAGTTATTGTTTAATATGTCTTGCAAAAAATTAAGCAGTCTAGGCCGAGCATTGTGGCAAAAAAGTAGCAAGACGCCCTGTCCCTCTAGAGCTGTAAAGATGCAAGCCTTTGCGTGTGGCAGCGTGGCTTCTGGCATCGTGGACGGTCAGGGGAAATGTTACGTAAATGGAGCGAATTGTGGGTCTAATCCGGGCGCCACAGGCTCGGTGACTTCTGCGTCTCTTTCTCCATCATCATCATCATCCCCAGCTCATAGACGCCAGGTAGTCGGAAAAAAGCGCAGCGAGGAGTCGCTTTCTGTGTCCGGAAGGTCCTACTCTTCCAACGCTCCCAAAATTGACCCCAAGACGTACTTGTGGGCACGGTACAACGAAATGAAGCGACTCGTGCATGGTATGTTGGTCGAATAAAATATAATATGCTGAATGTAGTTACGTTACCTGACATCTAAAGATGTATTTTAATGCATATTGATTTGTGATACATCTACTGTAAACGCGGTCCCTTTGGCAGCCTGCAGACATGCAGAAGTGCATGGTATGGTAAATCGGTTAGGTTAGGTTTTCAGTATGTAATTAAGTCTTTGGTCTGACTCAGACAAACGATGCTCTTATTTTGCCTGATTTAGCCATAAGACCCAAATGCCTGCTAATTCGCATACTGGCAGATATAAAGACAATTTGATTGTAAGGATGCTTATTGCAAGCAAGTACCCTTGCTTTCTTTCCACCGTTTCATGTTTCTTGGATTTGTAATTTATGTTCTGTGATTATTAGATATGAAGGTGGTCCTCTCTGAAATGCATAAAATCAGAATGGACAAATATTGCGCTCACAGTTCTCAAGTTGTCAGGGAAGAAGACGACAAATTTTAAGACCAATTAGTTAAGCAGGCCAGTGTGAATTAGGTTTCATTCGCCGAAGGTCTTAGTCTTATCGATTTATTGTATGATTGGGATCAGGGACCTAGACTGATCGGTTTAAACTGAAACTGCTGTAAGTGGGGTCAGGACATATGAGTGAATTTTGAAAAAGAGGGGCAACATAAGCCTCTCGTTACCCAGTCAGATGTTTAAGAGATGAATGTTTTGTGCCATAGTGCGAGTGGGAACAGCATAGCGAGGTCACAAGCAGCATCAGATGTCTGTTGCTGTCCCATGGATGTGTTATTGTTTGCTATGGTTAGTGGAGAGATGGAGCTTCCTGTCTTAGTAGGGAAGCAATATGTGTGTAGAGAGGACACAGACATAAGCGGTTAATGCCACCTTACTTGTGTTTGGATTGGCTGTTCGTTTTAGTCCATAAACCATCTCTGAATGCATATCTCATACATTTCATTGCACAAGAGCATGCAACAGAGAGGTGGTCAGTTTACAAAGAAAATCAGACTAATTTTTCACTGTTTCTGCTTCACCCAAGCAGAGCAAGTCTGGTGGTGTAGAGGAGGGAGAAAATTCAGCTCCTAATTTTTTATAGTAGCAGGGAATTTAGACCTTTATGGTAGGTCATACTGTAATTGCATGTAAAGATTGATTAATCTGTTGTGTCTGCGTATGTGACACTGGGATAATAACTGTTAGTAGACAACTAGAGGGATAAAATATGTCTGTCTAAGGTAGAAAAATGAGTCAGTCCGATTATCCTGTTTGCCAGCTTATACCCAGCTGTTGCTGCTGACGTGGCAAAGGGGTGGAACAGTGTGTCAGCTGTGGAATTCCAGCAATAAGCAGATTTACTGACAGACTCTAGATCCTTTTGTAATGGGAAAACAAACCACAGCCTCCATCTAATATGCAGCCGCTTTGCAGAATACTGCTGCACCTCTATCCATGATCAACAAAAATTCTGTAATAGTATCTTTGCAGTGCCGCACCCCCTTGGATACTATACCATGTATGACAAGCTGTCGTAACCCTGTGTTGCAGCAAAATAATATGAGAATATCTGTTTGCCTGAGTGAACTTCTTCAGGAAGAATTACATTTTTTTTTAACTATTTAATTTTGATGTTTCTAAAAAAAATTCAGCTAATTGTTGCAAAACTCACATTCATGCCATGAAATTATTAAAAGAAAAAAACAAATAGGGTGAGGACTGAGATGAGTCAAGATATATCTGTCATATGTTATGTTTCATGGATTTACATTAAGTGACCTGTCCATATGAAGAAACACTTCTTTTATCATTGACAGAATGATAAAACCAGGTCAGCCAGACTCTGTTTTGATGCAGGCCTCTGTCACTCTAATACTTAAAAACAAGGCAGACCCAGGACCTAAGAAGCTGTGAAACCTGTCATCCTATCTTATTTTTTTGTGATTTCTTCCCCTTTATGCAGCCCTCTTTTTGGAATTGCCAGCTAGAAATCTTAAGCTTGGCTCACCTTGGCAACCATTACAAAAATGAAGGAGTGCTGGGGTGTAGCAAATGCTCTGATGCACTCACATGCCAAAACTATTGGAGGATATGCACAGCTTAACTACCTTTGTCCCAGAAACCTGCAGGTGCAGAACAAGTGTCATGGTGCCTTAGAGCAGTAAGATGTAGCTGCCAGCATATCAACCCCTATCCCTACTAACAAGGCCAGTTTGTTCTGGCACTGTGGGCTCCCTGTCATTGTGAGCTGATGACATGGCTGACATTATTTCAGATGATCATATGTGGTTCAATGAGGGCTGTCACTCCTTTTATAAACTTTTTCTCCTTAAATTGTATTTACACACTCTGCACAAAATAATCTCTTCTCTTTGTTTGGTGCAACAGAGCTCAATGGTTTTGTAAGGCCTTATTGCAAAGCACACTTGCTGTGCGAAAAGGGTGGAATCGTCCTGCGGAACTTCACATTACCGCTGGGCAGCTTATCTTCACAAAATCCTCTTTTTGGTTGCAACATTCTGAAACTAGTTGGTGTTGCTGGATGCAGAGTAAAGTGACACTACCCCCCAGCCTTTTTCACATCTTTCCACATAACTAATCCCATTACACTCTCCACAGTGAACACTCTACACCAATTCAGATATTAACTTTATTGGAAGTAATTTCTGTTTTTTCACCAATTTGCAATATTCATTTATTCCTCCGAGCTGGGATGATTGTTTAATATTTATGCTTTTGCTTGGTACCTGTTTTTCTTTCTCTCTCTCCCACCCACCCCCCAGATCTGATCCCCCCGGGGGTTTGTAACTTGCTGAACCCCTCCACAATCTACGCTAATAATGAGGTCAACCTGGCTGAGGTGGACATCTATGGGTTTGATTACGACTATACACTGGCCCTCTACTCTAGTGCTCTGGATGCCATGATCTACAACACTGCACGAGACTTCCTTGTGGAACACTACAAGGTGTGTGTGATCGAACCCGTAGGCAATTACTGTCATTCAGGCCACTGCTCAATCTGACAACTGACCCCAAAACGTAAACCTTAACATGAAGGTAGTGTCTTCTGTGTTTAAAATTTACAATGTGTTCTGGGTTGAGAGTTTATTTTCAGGGTGTCAACATGCATCTCCCTATTGTTTCATCCAGTATTTGTCACAGGCCTGGTGGGGCCTTAAATGTTACATTTTAATAAAACCTTTGATTTGAATTTTCTTTACTCAGATAAATTTAAACTGAAGGTTATCTTTAACTCTGAAATCTCTAGTAATGAAAATGAAAACAATGAATATTTTTCAGGAATACAGAATCATGTGTTTTGAAAAACACAATGATCAAAATTTTCCTTACCCTTAAATTTTTGCAAACAGAATCCTGCAAAAATAGTCCTGATTCAACATTTAGTTGTCTGGACATTCATGGACAGCCTTCTTATGGTAAAACAAGGAATAAGAGGCAGTTACACACCGAATTAATGAGTGAATGACCTTACTCATGGTCAAAGCAAAATGCAGCTGCTTTGCTGTGAATGTTTATGTTGTTCATTACATTGACTAGTGGTAATTCACGCCATAGTGTGGGTTTTGTTGCAATAAGCCATAAAATGACCAAATTCTTTAGCGGTTTCTAATTGTTTCCATGATAGTCTAAGACTGTGTAAAATGCTTTTATTTAACCATCAGTTTTTCAGGGGGTGGTCTTATAGAATCCAATGTACATCCATGTACATTACCACTCCCTATTGGAGTGATTAAAATGTTCCATTCTAATGAAAAAAGGATAATAGGATATTAGTAGTATAACCCTTTCCCAATGGGAATGTGTTCTCACTAGATAGGCTAGCACTACTCACTACAAGCAGGCTAGTGCTGGGGAAGTTGTTGAGTTGTTTGTGACTGATTATGAAATGCTGACCTTTTCCACACACTTGTGCTCACAGGGACACCAGCAAGACTCAGACAAATCTTTCTAGTCTCAACAATGATCTCTCTTTTCTATCACAGTACCCTCATGGTATTAAAAAATACGACTACATCCCTAACTTTGCCGCTCGGGGTCTCCACTACGATATCCAGAAGGTGAGCGGCTTATGGCATTGATGCAAATGTGGAGTGGCTGGCTTTAAGATTACAAACCGCACTCAGGTATAAGCCCTTACCCTTAGACAGCTCTTGGAATTCATGTCAAAATAAGTTACAAAGCTTTCCAAGGAAGTGAACTTAGCTTGCTGAACCAGACACATAGCTGCTGTATGCCAGAACTTACTGGATATACAGCTCTTTTTTTTTCTACCAAAGTCACATCCACATGCACCGTTCTAGTGTCAGGTTATTATTGTTATAGCACAAATATTAACCTCTGTAAAAAGCTTACATAAATCTGAATGTTTTAGGCATGAAGTCACTAAGAGCTGAACAGCTGGTACTGTATGCAGATGCTCAGAAGTATGTGGTCACTTGGGTACTCCTCATCTAATAAATGAAAATATTACCTTTCTCTTACAGGGACTTCTCTTGAAAATTGATGCTTTCCATTACATCCAGCTGGGGACTGTGTACAGGTGAGTGGAACAGGCACAGTATAGAGCAGTAGCTGCTTTGTCTTATCTGTCATGTTGATCCCATTACTTCCCCAGTTCCCTAATTGTCCCTACTGTAGTTAGAATTTCCTTCAAATTACAGTTTGCACATTATTTGTTGGTAAAAGACAGCTAAAATTAGTAGTAGCAACTGCCAAATATGATTGCTATTATCCTTCTAGAATGTGCTGGCTAGAATGTGAATTTGTCTTGCTTCAGTGCTGGAACATCAAGACGTTAATATACCCATTTTTCAAGCCACTTGTAAAACAGCTCCCCATTCTTTTAAGCTGATGAATTAAGCACCCCTAGTTAAGTACAAATGTTTAGATCCAACATCGCCATCTATTGAATTCAGCCCAGCTATTTAGAACCGTGGACCATGTGGGTGTGTGTGAGGGGCATGTTACTTTTTCATTGTTTGAAGAGGAATGGGACAATTAAAAATGAGTGCTATCATGTAGTATTTGCCTTATAAATGTAGTAAAAACAAAACAAACAAACAAACAAAAAAAAAAAACAACCAGACCCGAACAACAAGAAAATGATGAATGACATATACACAGTTCAAATGAAAATCCAGGGTTCTAAATTTTGTGATGAAATTTGATCATGGTCAATTGTTTAATAGTCTCATCTGTCAGTGACTGAGGATGTGGAGTGAAAACCTGTCCACAAGAAGGGCCACATCTTTCAGCATTCATAAAATTGGTTACAATGGACAATTATTGTTTTGCCTGTGTTAAACTTGCAAAGAATTTTTCAGATTTTCCCTAGAATTCACTCAAGAACATTGCGCTTCCATACAGTTTTGGATTTGTTTAGTCTGGATCGACAGTTCTTGTCCCCAGTGCCGGCCAGAAGCAGATGGGCTCCCCCTCTGAGCCGGGTTCTGGTCAAGGTTTCTTCCTGTTAATTAGGGAGTTTTTCCTGACCACTGTTGCCTTAGGCTTGCTCTCAGGGGGTCTCAGGCCTGGGAACAACGTAAAGCTGCTTTGTGACAACTTGTGCTGTAAAAAGCGCTATACAACTAAAATTGAATTGAATTGAATTGTCAAAAACTATGATAGAATCTAACGTGAGGGTTTCCATACTCAGACTGCAGATGTATTAGGGGTCAAAAAATCCTAATATGCTGCGAGTTTTTCTGGAACACATTTGGGGATCATTGTTTTGTCCATGCTGTGTGTTTACCTACCCACTGTTCATTATTCATTTGTCAGCTTTTCAACTGTATTGTATACTTCATGGATTCTCATGTCACAACTCTCAAACCACTCTATCAACCACTAGCAGGCCAGATGATAATTTTTTTGTTGAGAACTCAGGGACGTAGTGCTGACAGTGCCTCATCCATGACACTTGTATAAGGTGATTGCTTTTATGTATTTTGCGTGCTATCTTGGGAATTGTGGCATAACAGAAAAATGTAAATATTAAATATTAAGAAGACATGTCATGATCTGCTGAGATGCAATTACTGTTTGCAATTCCTGGTAACATACGAGGCTGGAATGCGTTATTCCACAGCTAATACAGGTGATAATATTAGTACATTAACATGAAAAAGTACTGTAAAGTACAGTCAAAGACAATCAATAAGACAAGCTTAGCAGACAGCCCCCAAACTAAGCATTTTTTCATTCTCATTGTATATTGCCACTGAGATATTTAATATGTAAAATTATATGCAGATATGTCAGTAGGTCATTCAAAATTACTGTGAAAAGACGCTGGTTCAGTGATGAGAATGATATAAATCTGAACATGTAAGAAGCTGACGTAATGTTGCTGTTATCCTCAGGGGCCTCAAGCCGGTCCCAGATGAGGAGGTGCTACATCTTTATGGAGGAACTCACCATGTTCCCCTGCACCAGGTTAGCGGATTCTATGGCAAGGTTAGTCTATAACAGTCTGTAACCCAACCCCCCCCATACCGTTTAGTAGAACCACGACCTCTCCAGTACACCTTTTCTGCTGTAGGGCTGCAACAAGACTGACATGATTAGCAGTAGTTATAGGTGGTTTTCCGTGACCTTTTGTGAAGACCCGTGTCTGCTTAGCCCACTAGTATTACTGTATTACTCTTTGTCCATTTTCAGATGAGCTGTGGGCTTAATCAGCAAGCTTCTATTTGTGACTGTTCTAAGAACTGAGAACTAAGGCAAGCATTGAAAGGAGAAACCAGAGACAGACATAATATAGAAGTTTTTCAGTCAAACTTCAGATGATGCTCAGTCATCTCTGTCTGGGTACACACCATCAGTTAAAGTGGCTTCATGTGCTATAGCCTGGTTTTAGTTTTACAGCTGGAAAGGGAAATTTAAGATAAACTGAAATAAATAACAGTGACAGTATTGCACAACAGCTCTGTACAATTCTAGTATTTTAAAAAATGCAATGATTTATTTTGACCCAACTCACAGGTGAATTTTATCATCAACCAGGCACACTGGCTGGTGGACCAAAAAGTTATTTCAGACCCTGAGTTTAGTTGAAACCTTTGGAGTGTTACGCTTTTCTTTCACCTTAGCTTTTGTGGTTTAAGCATTAGTTTTTATTCCTGTAGTGTCACACACAGTAACACTGCATTATCTACCATTACTGACTTTATGCAATGATATTCATTATGTCATGGTGATTTGCTAATGCCAAAATATGGGTATTGTAATGTCGTTTTTTACTTTTTGTCACTTAATGTCATTTTTTGACAGACCAAACACCCTGTGTTTATTGCGATTATTTGATGGTTGGCTTACTGACAGCCAGAATTTCACAGAGGAGTGGGCATGTTTATGGTGTTAGTACAGTTTTTTGCTCCTTTTTGGGTCAGATATCAATGGATTTTGGATGAACAGAAGACATTTTAAAATTACAGATAATATGCAATAATTACAGATGAAGGAGCAGAAAACATGTAGCATTGTAAAGGTCCTGTAAAAGATTTAAAGGCAGTGGAAACCTGATATGTTCAAGTGATAGGTTTTGATCCAAAAAAGTAAGAGACACACAGGAGAGGTAGGTGACTGGGGGAACCTAGGCAATTCATGGTACTCTTGCTTGGACACTTACAGTGATGTTCCAAATGGGTCCTCTCTACCCCCTTGCAGGGGCCCAAGATGAAACAGTTCATGGATGTCTTCTCCATCCCAGAAATGACTCTTCTTGCTGTAGCCAACGATTTCTTCATCTCCCATGACATTGAGTATGACCCGGTCCATCTCTACAAAGATGTCTCGGTGAGCGCATGCCATGTGCACTGACATGTCACACTTGTAGTCAGCATCCCCTAACCTTTGCTGCCAATTTTGAGTAGCACTATTGTCATTTCAAAAGTGATATTTTCGATGTTAAAATGATTAATTCACATCATGACATACATCAGAATGTTCAGCTGCAATATGAATTCTAATAACCAAGTGAATTTGGAGAGAATAATTTGACAAGAAGGGTAAAGCTGGCCTGAACTGAGAAAAAAGGGCACATGTGCCATTCACTTGCATTGTGGAATTTGATAGCACTCCTACAGCTACATGAATTCTATGTCATTCACAGACTGCACAACTGTGCTGCACAGAGAGAGAGAGAGAGAGAGAGAGAGAGAGAGGGGGGGGTTGCATAATGCAAGAGTTAGACAGCACAGAGCTATGAGTCACCACATTCCATGATATGCATGGATGGATGAGACTGTTGAGCTCTGCACCAGCTCTGTGAAATGATTTGTGGAAAGAGTTTTTTTACATTTCTGCAGAAGCACAAAGAGCCCCTGCCTCTGAGGATGAAAAATGTCAAAACACAAGATATTTCTTGAAGGCATTAATCAACTGGTCAGAAGCAAAGTACCCATCTTGATTGTTTGATTGTTGAGTATGCCTTTATGTTTAACTTCCTCAAAAGCAACGGGTTTTGGTTTTCCTCCGAGAGAGAAAGTCTCAGACAAAATCATTCAGTTTCCAAATCTGGGTAAACCCAGATCACTGCAATTTAGTTAACATCTGAAAAGAAACTATGACTTTTCAGAATGGTTGCCAGTGTGATTTTCCACATATTATAATCTTTTAAAACATTATTCTCTGAATGTCGGCAGTGTTGTCTGCACATGAGTATCATTTCCTTACGGTGAGAACAACACTCTCTTCTCAGGATGCTGTGGGAATGGTTCACATCAAGGGCTACATGTACAAGTGGATCATGCAGGACGTGGGTAAGTACAAGCCAATCCCAGCACTGCTGGCCATGTTATTTATGTCAAACACACAAATAGAAACTCAACTGAGGCAAGTTAAACTGAGGACTAACAGCATACGTACAACCCCAAATCAGAAAAAGTTGGGACGGTATGTTAATTTACAAATCAGTTTTCATTGACCTGTATTACATTGAAAACAATACAACAGCACATTATTTGATGTTTAACCTAATGAATTTTATTGTTTTTTCAAAATAAACACTTATTTCTATTTTGATTCTTGCAACATATTTCAAAAAAGTTGGGACAGTAAAGCATTTATCACTTTGTAATGTTGCCATTCCTTTTCACAACACTTAAAAGACGTTTAGGGACTGAAGAAACCAAGTGATGAAGCGTTTCAGGTGTAATTTTGTTCCATTCTTCCTGCAAACAAGTCTTAAGGTGTGCAACAGTACGGGGTCTTCATTGTCGCATTGTCGCATTTTGCATTTCAAAATGTGCCACACATTCTCTGTTGGGGACAGGTCAGGACTGCATTGCATTGTCTTGTTGAAATATGCATGTGTGTCCCTGGAAAAGATGTCGTCTTGAAGGCAGCATGTGTTGCTCCAAAATCTATGTACTTTTCGGCATTAATGGTGCCATTACAGAAGTGTAAGTTACCTTTGCCAAGGGTACTGACACAACCCCATACCATGACAGACCCTGGCTTTTGGAGTTGTTTCTGGTAACAGTCTGGATGGTCCTTTTCTTCTTTGGTCCGGAGCACATGGTGTCCATTTCTTCCAAAAAAGACCTGAAATACTGATTCAACTGACCACAATACACGTTTCCACTGTGTGATGGTCCATCCCAGAGTCGACGGCGCTTCTGGACATGGTTAACATAAGGCTTCCTTTTGGTACAGTAAAGTTTTAACTGGCATTTGTGGATGTAACAACGTATTGTAGTGCTTGACAACGATTTACCAAAGTAATCCTGAGCCCATGTGGTTATATTGCTTATAGATGAATGACGGTTCTTGATGCAGTGCCGAGGGATCGGAGATCAGTTATTGAGCTTAGGCTTGTGCCCTTGCCCTTTATGCACTGAAATTCTTCTAGATTCCTTGAATCTTTTAATTATGTTATGCACCGTAGAGGGTGAAATATCCAAATCCCTTCCTATCTTTCTTTGAGGAACATTGTTTTTAAGCATTTCAATAATTTTCTCACACATTAGTTAGCAAACTGTCGATTCTCGGCCCATCTTTGCCCCTAAAGGACTAGGCCTTTCCCGAATGCTGCATTTGTACCAAATCATGATTACAATCACCTGTTTACATCACCTGTTTAAAGTCTCATCATTATTTAATTATTTTACCTCACCTCATTAGTAGCCCTAAATTGCCCCCCCTCCCAACTTTTTTTGGAATGTGTTTCAGGCCTGAATGGCAGGAATGGATGTATATTTACAAATGAAATGAAGTTGACCAGACAAAACATGGAATATCTTGTTCATACTGTCTGCAATGAAATACAAGTCAAAGTAAATTTAGAAATCACTGCTTTCTTTTTTTATTTGCATTTTCCAAACCGTCCCATCTTTTTCTGAGTTGGGTTTGTAGTTTATTGAAATTTCATTTTTAATGAAAAACTATTTGTGCATTTAAAGCTCTTAGATTTTACTGTGGAAGGTTTTGGCCACTGGGGGTGTGTGTAGGTGGGGAGCACAGTGTTCGTCTTGTCTCATATCATCATCACATATCACATCACTCTGATAATGAAGAGGAGGACTGAGAACACTGCAATACAAGGCATACATCAATTCTGCTTGCTCACAGTGGTTTTCTGGACCTCACTCCAGCTGAAAACACTGCACTCGGAAGGACAGGACTTCATAAAGGAGGAGCCAAAAGGAAAAATACACTCTGCTGTCTCCCACTTATTTCCTTTTTTCTTTGATTTTATGTGAGGGTTCTCACCCTCAACAGTTTCGGGAAAATGCGAAAACTATGAGTATGCTGGTGTTTTTTTAAGTTCCAGTGAGGATTGGTGAGGATGTTATTAATTTAGAGAAGGAAATAAAAGTTATGGAACGGCCTTGGTCTCAAGGGAAAAATACTCTGGCTCAAGTGTTCCCTGTGCTGAACACAGTGTCCTTATTGAAATGAAATTATCAGCACCATCAGAGGAGGAGTCATTTTGCAAAAATTCCCTTGTTTAATGCCCCTTTCTCTGTACAGAGAAGTTCATCCTGCGAGGAGACGAGACATACGCAGTTCTCCACCGCCTTGCCAGCAATGGCAAGAAGCTCTTCCTCATCACCAACAGCCCCTTCAGCTTTGTGTGAGTGTCTTCATATCCATTGTCACTGTGCAAAACTAAACTGCTGAGCAAGGCCTTTCTTGCTGCAGTCATATGAAATAATTGCCTGGTTCACTGGTTGTAATGCTGTCCAAGAACACTGTTAAATCATTAACGCTGTGTTCTAATCTCCTCACTTTTCATAAGTGGTGTTTTGTTTTGATCTCTTCAGGGACAAAGGCATGAGATACATGGTTGGGAAGGACTGGAGAGACTTTTTTGATGTGGTCATTGTACAGGCAGACAAACCCCACTTCTTCAATGACTGTGTCAAGTGAGTTTTTGGGGGTGTCTCTCCACACACAAATTTTGTACTTTCAGAACTTGGACCAGACAGAACCAGGAAGTCCTGCTTCTATTTCTTTTAAACAACACAAAATCTAAAACAGAGACACTGGTCTGCTGTTAAGGATAGGGGTGGATACGTTTGCCAGGATTTTGTTGCCTCACCACTATCAGGCACCCTGCAATTCATCAGACTCCTGTGAGTTACTTGCATGATGTTTGAGAAGTGGTACCTAGCCCCATGAACACCTTAAGGTGCTCTGTGTGATTTGTAGTATAATAAATAGCCGTTGGCTGCATGTGAGTGGATCTGAGGATTGCATTCATTTTGCTTCAGTGTTCTTGTGCGAGTGTAGAGGTTGTCATGGTGAAACGACCCTCATGTACAATTAGCTATTCCAAAAGCAGTGGCAGAATGCAACTGCAAAAGCATAAAATGATAGTGGTCTACAGTAAGAGATGGCAATAGCAACCTTTCTTTATGGAAGACAAAATACAGGGGAATGGCCTGAATACTGAATAAATAATCCATGAAATAGACCCAAAATGTGAATTACACCTTCATAAGTTTGTATTCACTTAGTGGAAAAAGTGTAAATATATTGGTCAACAGTCTTTACTGTTGTTTTACAGACCTTTTAGACGTTTGGACAGTAATGGAGATCTTCAGTGGGACAAGATTAACAGTTTAGACAAGGGACAAATCTACAAGCAGGTAAGGGCAGATTCATTGTGAACTCAGATGGTTTGATGAGGAAATAGTCAAGGTTGCTGCCTATTCAGATATCATGAGGAAGCTGTTTGAGCGCAGCCACAGATCTGCAGATACTAGATGCAAGTTCATGCTTGCTTCTCACTTAGCAAGCCTTCCACACCAAACTGATTTTTTTCTGGTTTAATCTTCATGTGATTTCAGTTGAATTGCTTACTAAAGTAGAAATCCATCACTATCCTCACAGACCTACCATCAACTGTTGCAAAAAATTGTTGGGTTTGTGTATAGCCTGCTGTGATGGATTCAGAGGGGCAGACAATTTTCCACACTGCAGTTGTAGAACAAAGGAATGTCACAGTAGACTACAGTCTGTTTCAAGAGCTTCTGTAGCTATTTCTTCTGGAATATTTGTGTTTCTACTATAGCATTCTATTGAAAAACATGCTGATCAAACATGAAAATAACAAGAGTGGAACAGAGTAAACTCCCCTTGAGCAAGAAGGTGTCACACAATGTCCTACAAAATACATTGCATTATTTGCTGATTAGAGATGCTCTTAACCAGAGTGATTAGTTTACATGTTATCCATTTATACATCTAGATAATTATTGAAGCAATTCAGCTAATAATACCTCAAAAATAAATGTGACAGTCCAAAAATGGTATTTTGTGAAGCAGGTTATATTTGAGGTAAAAGAAACCACTGTGGAACATGGTCCTGTGGTTCTACTCTCGCCAGTACCATTGTGTTTATGTCAGAATGCTGTTTTGTCATAAAATAGGTAATTGCTAGATGGTTTGCTAGTACAATGTGAATTACCTTTTTCACTATTCAACAATTAATAAAACATAAATCTACATTTGTAACTGGATAATGTTGCTAACTCATATCAATGTGTACCTAGCAGAGTCCAAGCAAATACAGCTACTTAACTGGGTATTGAGCCAGAAAGTTGTAAGTGTATATATATATATAGCCTTTTCTGAGATGTCAACCTTAGTTACCATAAGAAAACTGACAATGATTCAGACAGAGCAGAATTCAAGCCTGCTATTCAAATCCTAGTGAGCTGTTGACCTTGGAAGAACTGTAGAGTGAGGTAGATGCGCTTAGTCAAATTCCTCTGCCATGGAGAGAGGCAGATGCAGGAACTGACCAGCATGTTAAAGCACCGCAGTGAAAGAAAGCCCCATTCTGCATGTTGACTCTTTCCTCAGCCTGTGCTGAATGACTGGGTTCACAATGCCTCCCATTCTGAGTGAAATCTGGAAAGTGAGAATTTGGCATTCCTTTGTTTAGACAGATTCACACTCTACACCCACTATTCATCCCCCCCCATCCTCTGCTGTACTTTTATTCACCATGCAAGCAGGGTCTGTTCCACAGCTCTGTTCTGTCATTCTGATATAAGTTACAAAAAATTTGCTGCATGTTGGAGCCTGTCATTCTCACCGCTCAACCACCTGAGCTGCCTCACCGGATTGGTCAGTGTATCCAAAGCAAAGCAGTGGCCAATGAAGTGTCTTGCTATGGCCAGGGCAGAGGGTTTGAAGTGTTTTAAAACATGACATTGAAGTGTTTGAAAACATGACACTTCTTTTCTTGATACACATGCCATTTATACCACTTTTACACATTTGCAGTGTAAATAACACATCTAGCACCTTGTAGGTACAAACCTTTTGATATTATTAGAGCTATAACATTTTACCCCTTTGAACTAAAACTCTTACACAACAATATGTAAATGTAAGGTCCACAGAGAACAAAAGATGGGAAATTTAAGAGCTTAGAACCAGCTGGTTGTTTGTTGAACCAGAAGTGTTTTTTGAATGTAAACAGCTTGCCACATTTTAAGACAATGGATTTCTGTGACTGTGTAAATCAGGCAGTTATTATTTAGGCTAGCTGTTAAATTTATCTTTTCCTTTATTTTCCTATATTTGGGTCTTGTTTCAGGGAAACTTGTTTGACTTTCTGCACCTGACTGGCTGGAGGGGATCCAAAGTGCTGTATTTTGGAGACCATCTGTACAGTGACTTAGCAGTAAGTGATTGATTTTTTTTTTTGTTCTGATATTGGGTTGTTTGATGTGCATGTGAATCTGCAGTGCTAGTGTGCCATATTAGTAATTTTCCTGCTTACATAGTTGGCACAGACATTCGGAACAAAGACTCTCTGTTGACTTCCACTTTGGCACCCTTTAAAACTTTTGACTTGCAAGAGAATGTGTTGTAATACATTTTTCTGATCTCTGACAGTATTGATAATTCAGCTTTACAGAAATATCCAGATCCAGAGTTCAGAACACAAATCCAGCTATGTCTAATGACTAATGCAGAGCCTGACATTAATGTGGGGTGGGGGGGTTTACAGAGTAGTCTTAAACAAAATCACGCTCGTGCCCACTGGGTGCAGTAACACTCAGTGCATGTGCTCTTGGGGTGTGCCCGAGGGCAAGGCTGATGCTAGCTCTCTGCTCAGGACCTGATGTTGCGCCATGGCTGGCGGACGGGGGCCATTGTGCCGGAGCTGGAGGTAGAGACCAAGGTGGTTAACACGGAGCAGTACGCCCAGACCCTAACCTGGTTGCAGGCCCTCACTGGTCTGCTGGAGCGCATGCAGGTGCTGTCCTCCACCCTTTCATGTGGCCTGCCCTCCACCCTCTCATCCACCTGTCTGTGTGGCTCATGGTAAGCATGCTAACTCTCCCTTGGCTGCCTGTGCTGTAGATGCACCGGGACCCGGAGTCCAGGAAGGTCCTGCAGGATTGGCTGAAAGAACGTGAGGAGCTGCGGTGAGTGTCTGAAGAGTGTGCATGATGACATGCGTGAGGACATTGATGTGGGTTCCCTGCATTAATAATGAGTGATGTGAAAAGTGATTATGGCGTCGTATAAACTCTTGTTGTCTTTGTTTTTTCCCTTCAGCGCTGTGACCAAGAACCTGTTCAACCCACAGTTTGGCAGCATTTTCCGCACCTGCCACAACCCCACCTACTTTTCCCGCCGCCTCTGCAGATTCTCCGACCTCTACATGGCCTCCCTCAGCTGCCTGCTCAACTATGACCTCTCCTACACCTTCTACCCCCGGCGCACGCCCCTGCAGCACGAGGCACCCCTGTGGATGGACCAGCTTTGTACAGGCTGCATGAAGACTCCATTCCTGGAGGAGATGGCCCACATCCGCTGAGCTTGGTGCTCATGACCAACTCAGACATTCACACAAAAACCCAGAACTTAGAAGAATTTATCTGCAGTTTTAAAATTGTGTTTAAAATTGTGTCACAATATGGAACATGTTGCAAACTGGTGCCATACAGGAGGTGTGAGAATTTTGGTGCATTTTCTGAAATGTGGCATACTTATCCCTGCAAATCAGGGTTCAGTATCATTACTCAAGTGTTTAACCTGCTGTCTGTACATTTATTTTGCTACCTATGAAACTTGCAAAGGTCACCTAAAAGAAACCTAAAAGTGTATTTTTGAACCTTATGATTTTGACCATTTGGTCTAAAATGCACAGTCGACTGATCTAGTCAGCTGTGGACCTGGTGAGCGGAAAATGCTATGGATCTCTTCAGATGGGATTATGGAATGTTGAATGGATATTCATGGAGATTTTCCTCAGTCATATATGTAATTATGTAGAGTAGGTAGTATTGAAGATAGCAATGGAATGTTAGCAGTGTGTTGTCTTGGTGGTGAGCCAAAACAGACTGACCTGTTGTTGAGTATGCTAAAATGGAGCCTTCTCAGAGATCATCTTTTACAAATGAAATTTTTACCAGAACTGCCCAAGTGCATGCTATAGTGTTTGGTACATTGTTCCATGCTAGGAAATCAAGAAACTCAGCATACATGCTCACCTGAGGAGGTGGAGCTAAATGTGGCAGATTCTTTGGAATAAAGTGTGTTTTTTTTATTGTGCAGTACAGATGAAAAGACTCTCTCAGGGGAGTTTGAATGTACTGTAATGGTGACAGGCCCAGGACTCAGCTTCAGAGCTTTTTGTACCATTATTTAATGCTCATATTCTAGCACCTCTGGATATAACAAAGAACTTATAATTCACACTGGCACCAAGTCAGGCTGCAAAAGACTGCACACAAAATATCAGGCAGATTTGTAGTGTTTGTCTTTTTTTATTGTCTTAATAATTTTTGTATGCTGGTCTTTAATTCAGTAAAAGTTTCTGGACATAAATCTTTTGATCTGTTGCCTTCCCACATCTTCTCAGAGCATTTAGGCTATTTGTACAGTCCTTTACATCACTAGTTTATTTTTTATCGTGTGTCTTTGTTCAATAAGGTGAGCCCAGATGTGATGTTTACATGTCTACTCAACATAAAAAGCAGTAAGTGACAGACATCAACCCCAGATATGACAGATATTTTATGGATCTTGCATTATTGCTTTATATTGGGGAATCTCTGGTTTTTGACAGGGTGTAAATTAAACTTGATTTGATGGAATGGAAATAATGTTCTGCATGATCAAATTACTGTTTTATGTGGTGTTTATGTAAGGGCAGCACTGTAGCATAGTGGTCAAAGAGCAGGAACCAAAACCGAAAGGTTGCGGGTTCGATCCTGCACTGGGGCATTGCTGTTGTACCCTTGGGCAAGGTACCTCACCCACAATTGCCTTAGTAAATATCCAGCTGTGTAAATGGGTAACGTAAAAATTGTAACCTATGTAAGTCTCTCTGGATAAGAGTGTCTGCTAAATGCCAATAATGCGATGTTTATGACGCAAACTGAGTTCATGTTTATCATATGACGTGGAATTCTCACAACACAGTACAACAAGATGCTGGAGTTCCCTCTACTGAGAACACAGGGAATTGTGCATTCAGTGAGACAGGAAATGACCTCATCATTACTACTACTAACATGTTTTAGTTTTATTTTGTGGCTAAGGGGAGATGGGAGAGGTAGCACAAACACTTAGAATAACACTAATTTCAGCATCAAAGAGGTCATGTATTGCAATAAATTGAGTTATGTAGGCTTTTGCACAATCAAATTTGGGATAGTCCCTTGTTACATATATTGATTAACTACATTTTCTCCTCAATGTCTTAAATTTGTTGTACAAAGTGTTGCATGGTGTACATTTATATTCACATGAACTTTTCTCAGTGGCTGAATATGTGTGTTGGAGGGGGTTTTTCATCCATGACTGCCATCTACTTTACAATCCATTTTCTATCACCTACTTTTGTAATGTGAAATATTGAAATTACCCTGTTCATGCTCAGAAATGTGGTACTGAGCAGTCTGCTACAAGACAGAAGACAGGCTATGTGGAAAAAGTAATTGGCCTTTTACCTGCTGGTCCCTCATGGCTTCTTTGAGGATATCTTGAATCACTGATCTAAAAGAGCTGGATGCGAGGTGGGAACATGTACTGTAGAAACCAATATGGTGATGAATAAATAGCAGCTTTCTAATTTCCTTAATATGATGGGGAAACTTTGCTTTTTTAGACCAAAATAATACATTGACAGTTATCTTTTCTTTCCAATCTCTAAAACACATGAACGCGCAATAGATAACCAGCTATCCTCCTTTCTTTCCTAGAATAACCTTCTCAACCCTTTTCAGTCTGGCTTTAGGGTTTGTCATTCCACAGAGACTGCCCTGTTCTCCATTACTGAGGCCATTCAATCATCCAGAGCTTCTTCAGTCTTGATTCTCCTAAACATCTCTGCAGCCTTCATCACAATGGACCACACTCTACTTCTTTCCACCCTGGCTACGTTGGGGATCGCTGACACCACTTTCCTTTGGTTTGAATCCTACCTCTCTGGACGCTCTTTCATGTTAGCATGTTAATCACTTTCAATCAGGTGTGTTTGGAGCAAGGACAGAAGATATGCAGGACAGGGGGGCTCCAGGACTGAGAAACACTGCATTAAAGGATATCTTCTCGAGCTGCTTGTTTTGTCTGCGCCTGGGTCCTTTCCCTGCAAACCCTGACAGGGTGTCCTGGATTGGTGAGTTGTCTAGACCCCACTGCCTGCCTATGGGTGTTTCCCAAGGTTCTGTATTTGGCCCCCTTCACTTCTCTTTACATGCAATCTCTTGGCTCTGTCATACTTAACTCAGTATTTTACTGACCTCATTTTTGATAGCTATTAGCATTGTGATGCACTTATTTGGAAGTTCTGTTTTAGAGCATCTGCTAAATGTCAATAGTTTTTCGTATCATTTCTATGCCGACGACAGACAGCTCTTCCTGTTTCTGCCGACTGACGCACAGGTTTCTGCACGTATTTCAGCTTTCCTGAAAGACATTTCACATTCCTTCCTGCCTGTGCAATCAGACCTCTACACATAATCCAGAATGCAGCTACATGACTTGACTACGTTTAGGGATATTTTAGACAAGTTACTCCTCACCTCACTTCACTGGCTTCCTGTCGTCGCTCATAAGTTCAAAACTACGACGGAGTATTAGTGCCACATTGGGGGGGGGGGATTGAGTGAGAATAGGGTCATAACATTGAGAATAAAGTCGTAATTTTAGGCTACGTGTTATTTTAGAGGGCAAATATCAGAAGAGCAGCCTGCCGCTTGCGTTAAAATGCGTCCATCTGTGGTCAAACATAGTGTTAAATGACCCAAAGTTGACTCACGTGTTAATCATTTAATGTAGGTGCTAGGGCAATTATTTGGACATTTCTTTACACTTAACTACACTTGATCTACATGGTAAGATCAACAAAAACATGTTTTATATTCTGGACATTTCATGTTTGTACGGCATCTTTCGGCATGTGCCAGTACAGAAGTCCCATTGTAAAATATATTGTATTGGATAAAACAGATGTGAGGACAGGCATCCGTGCATGTGCAGTGAAGTTAATCACAAGTTTTTCCTTTTTTCATTACATTTTGTCACAGCTCCGTTTATGTGCAGTAAGTTGACATTAAAGCAATTCAACCGAAACAAGAGGCTGGAGAAACAGGTTCAAATGCTTGCATAAAAACACGGGTGTTTAATTGAAGCAGAGAATCTCCTTTTCAAATGGGAACCAACTTGATAAAGAGCACACAAATTCGGGTAGATTATTATTTGGCTATAAAATGGGCAAGTGCCGTTCAACATGCATTATCATACGTACTCAGGACCTTGCACGATCTTTTTAAAGTCCTCATACTTATAATGTGGTGCTGATGTGCCAAAATTGTTTCTTCGAGCGTCCAAGTGCAACCGCAATGCGGACTTGAAGCGAACCGAACTGAGACCACCTCCCGAGGTGGTCTCGCAGTTTGGCTCGTTTCAGAGGGGTCTGAGTTCGTTTGGAGTGTTCACATATGCGCAAAAATGCTGATTAATCGCTCTGAGTTCATTTTGAGGGCTGAAAGGGACCAAGTGTGAAAACATCCTTAGCTGCGGTTCAGAACTGTACTACTTAAACTCGTGATACTTCCGTTTTAACGCGCAGCTGAGTGTTAAGGTGAACGTAATTGCTGTGTAACACGCACGGGTTCAGCTGATTCGCAGTTAAACTGTCTGGAAACCGGACGTTGGAGATCTACCCAGAAGCAGAGCCCGTCTATACAGTAGTGGTGGTAAACTTGGCTCCTTTTATAGACTCGGGTTCCTCTGAGTCACTCACTAAATTGATCCGGGTGTGTCGAGTCACTTGAGTCAGTGTTTGAGTTGTGGAGGAAACAGGATCCATTAAACTCGGTTAACTGCGCGAGTCTTCTGGGTCCGCTGTGTTTCCGAATATGTAGGAAGTTACTCTGATCCGTTGTCAGTAAACTCAACTACATTCAGAGGCGCATATTTGATAATTAAGTTATTTGAACGTCGGACAGTTGGGTTACCTGCTAAACACTATGTAGATGGTTAGAGTATGTTATACAGGTCATAAGAATGATACAGATTATTGTTTCAATGTGCTTCGCCTGGTGTTAGTAGCAGCCATAGGACTCTAGGATCCAGGTTAATGGAGACCTCAGACTCATGAATCCTGAGTTAGTACGAGGATTTGAGTTAATAACCCGAGTGATTCAGGAATCAACCAGCTCTACTATACAGATATTCCCCGCCAGAACGAAGAGTTAGCAAGAATGCCACTTAATGACATTTAGGATTCTTTGAGGTGGATCCTCGATGTAATATAAATATTATAGGCTATTGTAATTAAGCTGCGTTTTAACCGAACGCCACGCATAATGTCGTTTCACTTTCCTCGCGCGGGTTTGAGCGCTTGCCTGAAAAATGAACAAGCGAATTTCTCCCATTTCGCGTCGCTCGCAGTTTCGCGGCGATTACCTACGCCCATTCGCCTCCTGCCATTGACGATGCATTCGCGTCGCTCCTAAATTTCGCATTGCGCAGAGCTTCAGGCTTATATAGGGGAGCCCACAACCTAACACATTTTGGTTTTTGCGAAATAATTTTAAAAATATTTAAGTTGGAATAATGTTTTTATACAAGCAACATATACATCTCTGCTACAAATGAACACTTGAACTTTGTTTCTAGCACCTACCGTTCATGCACAATTCCACCGAAAATGACGGGAGGTGCAATGTTACAACTTACCCCATGGGTGGGGTTAATTGTAATAGACAGGGTTAGTTGTAACACTTGCTAGAAAAGTCTGATAAATAAACCCAACAGCAATGGGGTTTAAGAAGCCACGTGACTTTTTCCGCAACATGAGCGTTTAAAACTGTTAAACTGTAAACCGCAGCTAAGCTAACTACAGAGCAACTGCCCCTATGATTCTATGGGGAAACAGTAGGCTAATAATGTTAGCAGGTAGGTAGCAGTTTAGCCACATATCAACGGATCCCCAGTAATAGCGAAGAGTTGTGGTGTCAGGTGTAATATTAATAAGAAACGAAATTAACAATAAGTTAATTTACCTCGGAACTAGCCAAGACGGTCTGTGACTGTTAAAAGTGCTGGCTGACACATGCATTCGGTCAGCTATCTTTATGGTGGAAAACCCGTGTTAAAATAATTCTCTAAAGTTACTCATGTGATCATGTTGGTGGGAATATATTTTGTAGTATGTGGAAAAAAAAATACCGACATTATACAAACATGGTAAACTTATTTAGTAACATTGAGAGGGTGTGAATTTTGCATGTAAGTCTACAGGAGCCAAAGCCACTTTCTGCCACCAGCCCCTGTGTGACGACACTTAGTATTGGTCTGTTGTGCGAGACTTCAGGAAACAAGCATACGGTTGTTGTTTACCGTAGTGTGTGTTCGTCTGTTCATGCGTTATTTTATCGTTCTCGAAACGAATAGCACACAATAAATTTTGAAAAAAAGATAATGTAAGGATGACTTTAGGCCTACAACAATGATAGCAAAATGTAAAAAAACTTATTCTTTTTTTTTTTTTTTGACAAAGATAGGGAGTCACTAGAGAGGGGCTAAAGAGCCGCGGGTTGCCGACCCCTGGTCTAACATATCAATGATTCTGAACTTGCCCTTGACCTGTCGTAGCATGTTGATGCAGGAGTGTTCGTTGTGTTATTTTATTTAATTAAATGTGTGTGTGTGTGTGTGTGTGTGTGTGGCGGGCACAAAGTCAGTGGGGCAATAGCTCTGTAGTTAGCTTAGCTGCGGTTTAGAGTTTAAAACAGTTTTAAACGCTCATGTTGCGGAAAAAGTCACGTGGCTTCTTAAACCCCATTGCTGTGTCATCGGTACCTGTGGTTTACCCTACTGCTGAGGCTTAGCTTGATCTCAGTTGCTGTGTCAAGAAATCTCATGTCAGCAACTAGGGGTCACGTTTTGTGCCTATTTGCTTAAACCTGATACTGAGGTGGTTTAGGGAGAGACTAAACCATCGCATCTGCAGAATGAGACCTACATCACATCCTACACACAGACTATAGCAATATTTTGTTAGGCCTACATGGGGGCAGACATCAGGCTATGTCAGGGGTGGGCAACTCCAGTCCTGGAGGGCCATGGTCCTGCTGTTTTTCTTGTTGACCAACTAAATACAATCTCTGATTGGCTGAAGAGCAAGCACACCTGTTTTCAAGGTGAAAATCAACAGGTAACTAAGAGATGAAAACAAAAACCAGCAGGACACTGGCCCTCCAGGACCGGAATTGCCCACCCCTGGGCTATGTCGTCACTTACTTTGACTGTGTGAAATAAAAGCTATATAGGCATCTCTCTTTATATAGTCCTATAATTAAGGTTTGCGGAGATTACTTTCTACATCTTTGACAAAATGTAGGCTGTTTTTTTTCTTATCGCAAAGACAGAAGACAAAACACGCTTAATCTAAATAGTGCATTCTTAATTCTTAATTAGTGCAGGATTTTTGTGCCGTGCGGCACCGTCAATTTTCAACAAAAAGATATAGGCCTATGTGTGTGTGTGTGTGTAGCGGACTCTGTACATAATTCACCATAATCGGTGGTTTGGTGTATGTTCTACACTCACAGTTAGCCTATATTGTGGGCCTTTCTTTGTTAGGTAGACACGGCCGTGGTCCCTTTAAGAAAAAGTGCTTTCTGGGTAACGGGGGTGTTCGTTGGTTCGGGGTAGATCTCCAACTTCCGGTTTCCACACAGTTTAACTGCGAATCAGCTGAACCCGTGGGTGTTGTTACACAGCAATCACGTTCAGCTTAACACTCAGCTGCGCGTTAAACTCGTGATAGGCCTACTTCCGTTTTAAGTAGTACGGTTCTAAAGCGCAGCTAAGCTATCTGACAGCAAATGCCCCAACGTGCGCAGTAGTAGCCCATGTTGTAGATACCACACAGTTGTCTATTTGCCCATGCCCTGCGATCTTAAGAACATGTACCCCACAAATAGCCAGGGTCTCCTGTAATGACATTGTTAAGCAGTTTGAATCTCCTTTTTATAGATTGGTTCACCAGCTACTACCATCCAACCATCTCAGGTTTTGTCCCTCCAATTCTCATGGTATAAAAAAAACTGACCCACACTGTCAATAATGTTCATTCATACTCCTGGCGAAGAAGAAAAATAGGCCTACTTTAATCTTAAAAGCATTACACCGCGCAAAGTGATATCACTAACAGTTTCGGTTAGTAATATCAACAGTAACGTATCCTAGCCTCGACAAATTTTTACCAGCTCTTTTCATTAGTCCTCAGCAACGTTATGAACTGACTAGCCATTTAGGATCCATTTTCCAGACTTAAAAGACTGAAAGACCGACAGAATGAAATACATATGTCTTTCCCAAATAAGATTATTTGTTTCCAGAATATAGTACTCGACTGCAAATCAATATAATTAAATGTCGGCCCGTGCGTCCTGTAAGTATAAAGCGCCATATATACTGGTGGTAATCAGCAATGAAAGCACTTATTGTGGTATGTGGGTTCTAGAGCCCTAGTAGCTCGCCGTGATCGTATAGTGGTTAGTACTCTGCGTTGTGGCCGCAGCAACCCCGGTTCGCATCCGGGTCACGGCAGGATGGAAATCCTGAAACGGCATCGGGGTGATGATATTTTGGGGTCCGTTTGTGATATTTTGAGCGTTGCTCAATGACAAAATTGTGCATCATTATATTACTATAGACTTCACTAAGCAATGAAAAAGAAAATATAAATTTTCCAAGGTAATTGTTTGACAAAGTAGGCCTAAATTCAAATAAAGACGTTTACTATGAGCAGTGTTTCACTCATGACGACAAACGTAACTGAATGCATACGAGGGAACCTGTTTAGGTCTACTGCTAAAATCATCGACCACAGAAATACTACACGACGCTTTTGCATGGGAGGCGTAGGTGATCGAAGGATGCAATGTTTCAAAAGTCCATACCCTTCCGATGACTGACCAAAGCTGAACCTGATCCGCTCCTTCGGATGTGTGATATGCGAATATGTAGTTAGTTATAAGGTTAGTTTGTGGATAGTTTTAGGGAACACAGTAAAGTAAACATATTTTTGTTGGCATTATAATCCATAAAGATGTCCCTAGACGTGCACATACGGAACTTGACCAAAGCCATTTAACTTATTTGTCTGACTTTTATGAACGCTCTTTATGAACCTTTTTAGGTATAAATGCATTCACAGGGTCAGTATGCCATACCCCCTGGTTGTGGGGTTGGCGGGGAAGAACCATACCTATGAAGCACCGTTTTTTAGTAAACAGAAGAGTCCAACGGTAAGTTGACATCACACATCTATAACCGCTCGTGTGCAGCATCTTACTAATTTAAATGTCCAATCCTTGGAGGATTAACGCAGCAAAGAGACACCAAAGAGAATTATTTTTAACAATACAGTATGATCCACACAGTTTACAGTCTACTGAATGACGCCAGCGGCGTGACGTGTATCCCAGTGACTTTTCTGGGGCGGGGTGGTGGGCAGGCGGAGACACACTTTTGTGTGGGAGAATCATTTTTCAGCTATAGCACAGTACATTCAAGGAAGTAATTTTAGGCAATACTGTCATCTTCTCAAGACATGGATTCCTGGCTATGGCAGCTGAAGAGGAGAGAGGGTAGTTCGTGCCAGAGTCAAAGTGAGGAATATTTTTCCCCTTAGCTGGCTAGGGAAGACCTTTCACGGCTAGCTAGCCAGGCAGAACAATAACATTTTGGACTTAGAAGAAGAAACGGCTTTCAAATACCAGCTAGGGCTACGTTCACACTGCAAGCCTTAGTGCTCAATTCGGACTTATTGCTCAGATCCGATTTTTAAAATAAGTTTATGTGCAGCGGAACCCAGCGAATTCATTCATTACTACTGAGTGACCGACGCACTACAATTTTTCGTGTTTCATTTTGATGTTTTCTTGCTTTTTAAAGCACATTGTGCTTTTTTGCTTGGAAGGTGATATATAACTGAATAAATAAAGTAGTAAATGAAGTGATTAAGTAAGGTATTATCTACAGGCTCTGTTTTTTTATACAGTTATGCTCTTTCTACGGTGCGTTTGGACTGGAAAAGACAAGGAATCATGTGACTCCCGCCAGCGCAGAATTGTGGCGAATGTCGATCTAGAGTGACGTAAAAGTCGCATGAATTCAGGTATAACTGTTCAGACTGAGGTCGCATTGCAAAAAATCAGACCTGTATCTCGATTTACGACCACATATGGAAGTGGCCCAAATCAGAATTAAAAAGATCAGATTCCATGTGGTTTGTGCTGTTCACATTGTTATGAAGAAAAAAAAACACATCTGAGTCACATATGAGCAAAAAAATCAGATTTGGGCCACATTTGCCTGCAGTGTGAACGTGGCCTAGGTTACTCTTTTTTTGCTTATCCCACACGGATCACGTCTAAAGAAACTTTTCCCTGCTATCTGAAGATCTGAAGATATTGGCTATTTATTTCAATGTAGACTTGAATCGCCTTGTCTCTGTCAACGCACAAACATTAATTGAGACTCTAAAGCCACCTGCCAAGCAGATGTACACTGGATATTGTAGGGATATTAGCTAATCTAACGTTATCCTTTCCAAAATTTAATGATGAGCCACGACTGAAGCTGGATACAGCATGTTCATGCTGCCATATTGGCGGCGTTAAGTTAGCTAGCAGTTGTAATTACACTATATTGTATAGCTAGCTACCAACTAACTGTGTTGCCATTAGTGATTTTGTCTGTGTGAGAAAGAACGCAATTAATTACTAAGTAATTTGATCTAAACGCAGTTGACTTATTTGCAAGACAGTGTCTACAAGAGCAATTCATTTGTGTCCTGAAATAAGGTAGTCAACGTTAAGTCTATAGTTGGACTACCTAGCTACGTGTAAGTTAGTGGTGGTCGTTAAAGTGCTGGCTATCGTGTTGATTTTATATTCATATCATATTCTTTAAGATTCTATATTAACATTTACATTTATTCATTTGGCAGCTTTCATCCAAAGCAACTTACAAGTGAGGCAGAGTACAACACAAGCAAATAAAACCATAAGGAGTCAACAATATGATCAGGTTTCAATGGTTGGCCAGACAAGGTACAAGCTAGCTGGTGGACGTACTTCATAATTTTATAATGCCCATATCAGTGATTTACTCCAGGTAGTTTATTAACCAGCAGATTACCGTCGATAAACGTGAGCGTTTCGTACATAGTTGTCTAGTGCGAGATATTTCGTAGCAACGCCAGTTTCTGAAGTGCAAATAAACCCTAAAATGAGAGTTTCGACAACAATAAATGGCTCCATATG
The DNA here is from genome assembly GCA_019176425.1 of Megalops atlanticus. Taxonomy (NCBI): domain Eukaryota; kingdom Metazoa; phylum Chordata; class Actinopteri; order Elopiformes; family Megalopidae; genus Megalops; species Megalops atlanticus. The sequence continues at coordinate 1,151,488 of CM032882.1, forward strand.
TTCACATCATTGGTCATTACTGTCTTTCCAAACACACCCCAGTATTTTTTGCATTATGGCCACAATCAGTTGTACGTCTTTTTGTTATTACATGTTTAAACCAATGAATATTTTGGCTCCTTAATATCCGAGCCTGTTCAATAACATGACATGTATGACTCGAGTTCCAATCACACTCTCTGAACGATCTATTAATTACCAGATTTAGGTGACCTAAAAATTTCAATCATTTTTCCTCTTAGTATTGTTACTAATAAGTGCCCTGGTGACCTCATCATTTGGTTTTAGAACGTTTAATTACATTTCATGAACAAATACAATATTTTTCTTACCACCTTCTCACCAAAGCAAGTGCAGGACCACACACCCCTGTGCACCCAGTGAATCTGAATGTCTCTCCTGCCCTCTGCACAGAAGTGTGAGGGGTTTGCTGCCAGCTGAGTTTTTGCTCATTTGCTATTGACCCCCAGATAACCTCACTGGAGGTGCTGCAGAACATCCTCATCCAGGCATTTGAGCTAGATGTCACTCACAAAGACACTGTACCCCCTGGTCAGCTCTGTCTTGTCTTGTTGACGGTGCAGTGACAATTCAGTTCGTTCCCTGTCATGTACAGAATGTCCTGGAATGACAATAAAAACATCCTTATATCAGTGAACATCCTGTTCTCTCCCTTCTCATAGGTGGGTCACACTCTAATGCGGGTGCAACAGGCACTGAGCTGGTCTTATGGGGAGGAGGTGAAGCCTTTCAAACTCCCCCTGGGTGATGCAGAGTTCCACAGCTTCCTCAACAGCTAGGGCCAGCTGTGCCGTTCAGAGGAGCTGCGGCTGCACATCTGCCATGGGGACATGGAGTCCTCACTGTGCAAGGTGAAGGGCGGGACTTTGGGTTTCACAAAATGCTCTTTCATACAGGAATAATGAGAACTGATCCCCCCAACCAAAACACACACACAGCCTGAAGGTCCACTAGATTTAAAGATAAGCCAGCAACTGACGCTATGCAATGAGAAGTGTTGCAAAATCTGTACACTGACTACGTGATAAAACAAGATAAAATAGCCAAATCGAATAAATGGCTTCACTGCTGCAAAGTAGTGTTGTAATCTCATTTTAGATTGTTCACATTTTAAATAGGTTAATATGACTTCATGAAATGATTGACAAACTATATATTCCTTCATAAAGTTCTAGACATGGTAATAGCATATATCTTGATAAGTACACTATTTTACTAAAAATAAAGTAGGCTATTAATTGTGTGATAACCTAAACTTATTAGCTAGCTTCATTAGTAATTCACCTAAAATGACAGTGGAGACTTGCTTTATTGCATGCTGCAAACTGAAGTGTAAGATTTTTTTTTTTTTCCTTAAAAGCAATTTTGTTGGCTGTGTATTAAATTACACAGTAGTCACCCTGGACTGGACTACTGGAGTCACGCTGTGGTTTGAGAGAGAAACACACTGAATGAACTGATCAAGATGTACTGAAAGACTGAACGATTTGGAAGAATTGAATGAATCAGTAGTGACTGAGTGAACTGAAAGAACGGGATGAATAAACAAATTGCAGCCACTGAATAAGAATCATTGTACTGTGTACTGATTCATTCAGTGACTGGGGACATTTACATTATATGACTCTACTAGTTCTGATACACTGTGTATAAAGCAGCCCACCCCAATGTAACTTTTCCTCTCTACTCTACTCTTTTTTTATATAATTTTTTATATTTCTATAGGTTCATGTAATTGTCAATCAAAGCAAATTGTTGAGGTTGCCTGACTGGTAAGTCAAATGAAAGAATCTTTTAGAATAGTGAACCAGTACAGACAGTACACAGAAAAGATTAGTTGAAAAAGATTCACTTGTTTGCAAACTGTAAAACTCTACTTCAGTCAGCAAGAGGTTTAAGAATAGTATCCTCCTCAGATTAGAATCCTCCTCATATCCTATGTGGTGCTGGGCATCTTGGGAATAATTGCTCATATGTCCATTGCCCTTCTCATTATTGTACTTTTTTGTCAGTCACTAATAAATGTAATGTCAACATTCACCCAGATTTTAGTCAGGCACCTGTTGACTGTTCACTTACACAAACACAATAAAGACTAATGAGAGATGGACTTCTGATTGCCTGGTTTGAAAAAAAGTCTGACTGGCTGTCTTTTTCTCCTTTTAAAAATGTCAGGTAGTGAAAATATAAATATAATGCATTGTATTTCTACAAAATGTCTGAAACACTCTGAAAATAGAAGATACTTGAAGATAAATTACTGGTACTTAGAGACAGAGAAGAAAAGAGAGAGCCAGCTAGACAAACAGAAAGAAAAGTCTATCAGTATCAACAGAGAGAGCAACATTCAGAAACCCAGCCAGCCACTCACAACTACTAAACAACCTCTGGTTCCCTAATCCATGATCATCCATAAAGTGCAGAACTAACAAAGTGCTCAACCTACAGCAACACAAAACTCTGAAGAGCTATGCAGCAGCAGCATAAAGAGCAGGAGACACAGCATACAGAAAACTGAGTTAGTTAAAGAAATAGTTTTTACAGATGACAATGAACAAATTGGTTGTATGGGTTGTTTAATGAATGTGTAGCATGTGTATTGCCTGGGAAAGGGCAATATATTGTTTGTTCATGATTTTGCTGTGGGTTTCATTTTAGGAAACTACCTGAAATTCCCCTCGTCTTCCTTTCAATTAGACAATAATTGGTCCCAGAAAGTCATAGAGGCCCAGAGATGGGTGTGACATACATGACATACATTTGTTTTTGGATTTTAGGTAGAGCTCTAAACACAGCATGTGGCTTATGTGGCATAGAAATGTAGCCATCACGTGTAGCAGTATTCATGTAGCCTATTTGTAGCTATCATAATTAGAGTGCATGAAAATGCACTCTATTGTTATCCGAATTTTTCTTATTCTTTTTCTTCTTCTAACCAATTTTGTGCGTTTAATACAGCTTCAACCGTTTAACGTAGAAACTTCATTCAAACTGTGTTGCGTAGGTCTTACAAAGGACACTTATGCTATGTATTTTTGTTTTTGTAACATTTATACTTTTTAAACTATTAATTAAAAACTATAAGAATTTTCCCCATAGACTTAACATTGGCCTTTATGACATCACAATAGAGCCATTAAGCAATTAGAATCTTGTGGCAGCTGTTCTGACCACCTACATCTGTTTGATGTAGGCCTATATACTTTTATCTATGTAAAATTAGACTGTTTGCATTTTCATGCACTCGTAATTCCCTGGAATTACATTCTCTAGTTTTAATTGTAACTGTAATTTTGTAGGACTTGTAAAGGTTGTAATGTATAATATTACACACATAATAATGTTATATTTCATGTTGAAACTATTCAAAAACATTATTTTAATTGGATCAATATTGGATCAATAATTGATATGAATGTTATATCCGTAGTTGGGTTTTGTAGTTTAATTCATTTCTGAAAGTTATCACTAGCCGCAATATAGATTTTTATTAAACTGTGCGTATGGATTTCACACATTGCTGTCACTTTTATCACTCAGACTGATACATCTTCATTGTTCATTTAATAATTGTCTTTATTCCCTTTCAATAAGTCATGTTAACAGATCAGAGAACATGCCTCTCATGCCTGCAATACACCTCCTCAACTACAAGGGTTTGTATACATGGTCTTGAGTTTGTGTAGAGCAGGAGTGCCCAAATTCTTTCCTATGAAGTGCCAAAAATTAATCTGGATGGAGGGCCGTGGGCCAAAAAAAATGTTGATGTTATGTGAAATTACATTACATTAAAATGATCATATTTTATAGAAAATTAACATTCTAAATCTAAAATTTCAAAATAATAAAAACACTACTGTTTAATCTGCTTAACAGTAATTTTATTAATTTGCAGAGATGATTGTCAAAAACATAAAACATGCTTCTTTTTGGGAGCATAAACATGTTTAAAAGGAAAGACACCTTTCTGACAGAAAGTGCATGCAACTCAAGCTGCTTTAGAAAATTAAGTTGAAAACAGTATATAACAGGCCTATGTAATATAATAAAATATAATGCAGAAATAGCTACTAATACCACGTTTTTATGGTTTTGCCTCCCTTTTCTTCTATTAACCAAAAGCAGAAGAGACCCGCCAGTTTTGTGGTATCTTTCCCCCACAAAGACTAAGAAGAAAGATTCCAGCATAACTGCCTCATAATATGTATAATTATAACTGTTACACGCAAATAAGAATAATATTACATGTGTGGATACCCACCGGAGACAGATTGCTAGGCGTTCCGCCGGGGGTACGGAACGCTTGTAGTTGGCGTCCATCTGTGCAATCTGGGTTCTGATCCTCAACAGCAGGTCATCAAACTGGCCCCGAATTAGCCGAAATTACCGCTGAAACCGGCCATCGTCCAGACGCAATTCCTGAACAAGCCAGTGGAATTCGCCAAGCTGGGCACGTCTCCAGTTGATACTATGCCCCCAAACTGAAGAGAAATTTCGCATTGCGTTCGGTTAAGTGTGCCGGGTCATTCATTCATTAGTGGATATAATTTTAAATCCAGCAACTGTATCTCTTTTGAATTCTTTTAGGGACCTTTGGTGACCGATCTGGCCATTTTTGTTTTATTTCTTCAAAAGGTAGATACAGACAAACGTCAAACTTTTGGTCCACTTTGCCATAGATGCTGACTGAAGAGTTACCCTGCTCATTTTCAAACAGGGTAGACCTGTCATTTTTTGTTCTGTTTACATTTTTATTGTTATCTGCACAGCTGTGTGTTTTGTTAAGTAGGAGAGGAAAACCTGTAATTGCACTCTATTTTAATCAGTCTGTTATTGTTGTTGAAAACAACTGAAGGAACATTCTCGGAGATAGGCCTATTTTTATTTAATATAGGCTATTTATTTTATAAAATTTTGCATTTACATGTTTTGCAGCTGTATATTTTCAAACAGGGAAGGAAACCCTGTCTTTGCATTTTATTTTGGTCACAGTCTGATTTAATAAAAGTGCTTGTGACATCACACATGTGGCTTTGACTTACAACTGAACATTTAGCCCACTTCATAGAAAATACCAAGATATATATTGTGTATCGCCATTCAGCCTAAAAATACAGAGATATGATTTTTGGTCCATATCGCCTAACCCTAATAATATGATGTCAATGGTAATCATAGTGTGTGAATGATCGAGCATTGACAATAGTCAACAGTATTGGCTGCGCCGAGGCGGTGGGAGGCCCCCAAATCAAATTCTGCGTAGGGCCCCATAAAGGCTTGGGCCGGCCCTGCTTAACAGCCAGGGTTGGGTAGTAACGGATTACATGTAATCGGGATTACATAATCAGATTACAAAAAATAAGTAACTATAATCAGCCCAGATTACATTTGAAAAATGTGGAATTAGATTATAGTTACATTGTCAAGGATTACTTGATTACATTTTTGATAATGTCTTTTTAAATTTTCAATTTTAAAATTATGAAACTTTTTTTCACGATAACCAATGCTATTAACTCATGAAAAGCATGTCTAATATGGGCCTACAGGGTTTCTTAGACAAATCCTCCACTTTGTGGTGGGGGAAAACAGAATGGTGTTGAGTCAAGATGCAAGGTTCAAACAGCAGCAGTCCCTCCAAAACAACCTTCCATTCCTGGCAACATCACCATCAAAACTTCAACACACCTTTCGAATGGCTCTTCAGACATGGTGGCAACATCTTTACCCCCCAGAGGAACCGCTTGACAGATGAATATTTTGAACAAGTGCTCCTCTTTTGTTACAATAGCAAACTCCTCCCTGTGGCCTTTGATTAAAAAACATCAGCAACAAAAACTTAAACAAAAGAAACAATACAGTGCACCTGTAGATGTTTATGCCAGCATGTTTTTGTAAGGGTAATTTGATTTGACCAATTCTAAATACCGAATATGTTCTGCTGTATATCAAAGTAAGTTACTCCTCTCTGGTTGCCAGGTTGCCATGTTTTGTTAATGGTGACTTAACTAATATTTGTTTTTGTTTTTTAATGGTGATTTATGGATCATGGAGTGTTTATTCCTTTTTATTTACATTGAGAATGGAAGATGAACATTTTGAGTAAGTGCTCCTCTTGCGTTACGAGAGCAAAGTCCTCCATGTGGCCTTTGATTAAAAAACAGCAGCAACAAAAACTTACACAAAAGAAACAGCATCCCACATGTTGTAGAATACCTGTAGTTTGTGCCAGTACTGTTTTTGTAAGGGTAATTTGATTTGACCATCTGTAAATGCTGAATATGCAAAATGCATTTTATTTGCATTGAAAATGTTTTGAGCTGTTTAAAGAGAAAAAGGAATATTTGTGGAACTCAAATTTGTGTGGCTACATCCATTTTTTTTAGTATAAGGTGCAATATTTTCAATATTTGTAATCCAAAAGTAATCCAAAATATTCAGATTAGATTACATTTTTTGTAATCCAATGGATTGTTACTAATTACAAAAATTGCCCTGTAATTTGTATTCAGTAACAGACTACATTTCAAAGTAATCTGACCTAACCCTGTTAACAGCACTGTGCTGTACATTGCTGTAAAACTCAGATTATGTACTTTTCAGCTGCTATGAAAATTTACGTTTCATAGTCACTACGGTTAGGATTTCATAGCACTTTCAAAATAAGAGGAGAATAAGCATGAGCTTGTCAAATGCCATGGTGGGCCAAAACAAAGGGAGCCGCAGGCCCCAAATTGGGCGGCCCTGGTGTAGAGGCACAGTTATTTTCATGTCGCGTTCAAGGTTTATAAATTAGAATGTTCCATTGCTAAATACAATGATGAGCTGAATGAGGTCAATATAGATTGTCAGTTATGTACATAACTACTGATCTGTAAGGGTGTGCTCACACTAGGCCCGGTTGCCTTGTACCGTGCCCGAGCACGATTGTCCCCCCCCTCCCCACTCCCCCGCTGGCCTGCACTCACACTGCACTTAATGTTCCGGGCCCGAGCGCGTTTACATCATCACGGTGCGATTTTTTTGTGTTGAGGGAAAGCGCTCTCGCACAGCACGATAGAGTTCATGATTGTACTTACTTTGTGGCATATTTGGAGTCGTTTTGGGCGCTCTCACATGCCTTATAGATTTATCGATTATGCAACGCAGTGATTTTCAGTTAACCATGCTGCACGTATAAGAAGATCTTTATGGAGGCATCTTATGCTAAGGGACAGACCAATATTTTGTGTCAGATTTAGTGGTGTTCAAAACGATTCTTTTTAGTGATTCGGTTCCTTTCGTTCAGTTCAATAAAATGATTTGAATCTTTGACTCACTGATTTGTTCATTTCCATATCCGGTGGGGCGGCATACACGAATCTGTAAATAGTTTTATTGCATTTTAAAAGTTACTGTACATTGTTCCAAACATCATGTCCATTATTAGCCTACTCTGCGGCAAAACAGCACGTGTGAAACCAAATGTCAATGAAATTAATAATTAAATCGTAATATTCATTACGTGAAACTGCACCATGCTATTCAAACAATCATGCAGCCGCAAAAGGTAATAGAACCCCACATTAACGCGTATAATAGCCTAAGTACATGTCATTTGCTAAAAATAAAAAAAGCACTGAGGAAAAAAGAGCCACACTTATATCCGAAGCGAATAACTTCGTTTTACAAGTTTTGAACTAACCCAGCCCAAACATTTTAATATACTTGTAGGCCTAGTCAGCGATGTCATATTTTTATTTGTTGTTAATGTAGACATAGTACGCTACAAATGTGATGCATAGGCTTATGGATCACATTTCTGTTTTGTTTTGCAGCCTACTATGTTGATTTGTCAGTATTTATTAATAAGGACTTTATTCACGTTAAAAGGAAATGTGATGTCGACATTAAATACATCGTAGCCTACGTAAAATTGCAGTTGTGATAAACAAGAAGTGCGATGCATTGTGCGCACCTAAAATATGCTACTGCTAAAAATATTAATATAAATTAATATTCCAGGTAGATGAACAAAATAATATTTAATAATATTTTTTATTCCTATAATAATATCACGGAAGCGCTCTGATTCCTTTTGCATCGTCACAGTCAATGGCGGATGTAGCCCAAGCCTGTTATACTGAGAACTAGCGATTCTGGCAACAGGTAGTCACCAAGTCTTCAAGTCCGAACGAACTGGTGAACTGAGGAACTTGTCAACAGTTCATCAGGTCAGTAGGTGGAGTTTAGAGTCTTCGTAGTCACCGGACCTTTTGCATTGTCACACATCGTCAGCTGTGCCGAGATGGCCAGTGGGAGGTGCTTCGAGAGTTTTAGCATTTCAGCCATTGGCTAGTTGTTGTCATGAGCGTACTGCTGATACAGTTTTGTGATAGGCTGCTTTGTGGACAGACCGCATATCTAATATCCACTGGAGGGAGAGTTATAGCCAGTTTATCAGCGCGCATGTTTGCAATGAGGAAGGAACGAATCTTTTAGACTAGGGATTCAGTACACTCAGTTCACCTAAAGATTCGTTCAAAAGGATTCGTTCGTTCACAAACTGCACATCACTAGTCAGATTACAGTAGCCTAATCACAATAATGTTAGCTAATGTTAACCAGTTATGGCTACTACTTGTGTGTGCGCTACTGTCATCATTACAACAACAAATATCTTCTATTACTACTTGGATAGTACACTTTTCAATTCATTCGAGAATATTTGGGTTAATAACGGGTCTGGTTCTCACCTTGTGCTGTCCCCCCTGCGTGTGTGTCTGTACGCAGTTTGACAGCCAGCCAAACTCCATTCAATGAACGACACGGGAGTCAGGATGTAGCGTCCAAGCTCCTTTGTTTTAATAGCCACATTTGCGTGACGTCATCGAACAATACATGGTTGGAATGTATTGGGATGGAGTAAAAACTACGAAAAGTAAAGAAACAAAATATGTTACTGACTGAGATTCAGCAATAAAGATGCATTTTATCACAATGCTTGTTTGCTTATTCTGTTATACGATACTGCCGTGACCACAGCACGATACAGTGTACATTAGGTTGTTAATTGGTAAGGTACTTAGCTAACGGGATTAACACAAGCTAGCTAAAATAAAAAGATAAATATATTCAACAAATAAGCTACGCATAGCATACTATGCTAACGTACATAGACTTTCAATGGCACACGCGTTAGCATTATGCTAGCGGTTAGAAAAATGACAAACTGAATACTATAAACGTTGTGCGCGTTATATAAACAAAATAATCTTAGCGCTTACACAATGATAACGTAAAGAAGATGCACACTTACAGGCAATGCTGTCGAAGGCACAACAAATTTGGCTGCTTTGAGGGATGCTTTGGACATGAAACGCTAGAACCTTTCAACTGTGATCTAACTTTATTAACTTGCCATCAGGATTACGTAACTCAATTAAAGCGGTAGTACGTGGCAGTACGATCTGAGCCTTATTTTAACTGAGGGGCAGAACACATCTTATTCATGAACATGAATTGTAGTCGGCGAGTGCTCCAAATTCCTCCCTTAACGTCAGCTGCCTCCGTAAAAATCTTATACGTGCAGCACAATTAACTGAAAATCGCTGCGTTGCATAATCGATGCCAACTGGCTGGGGAGCTAACACTATCTAGCGATAGATTTGACAAACATAGCTAGTTAGCTAACAGGCTACCTATCTGAACGATTGTTGAAGACTAGCTACTTAAACAGTTTGGCTGCTTCATTTGTGATACTCTGACTAAGCCCCTGACAACAGCAATGCTTACATCGCCACGTAAATTGTGGTTAGTTCTATTTGGCTTGCTAGTAATCGAGCTAATGTGGGGATCCACAGAGTTATTTTTAGGTATAGATCTACAGAACTAATTAATCAAACATCATTTTGGAGGTAGCCAGTTTGTTATATTTAAGGAAGTCAGCTAGCTAGTCACATGATGGTTTAAAGGATTTATTATGACTGGGCGTGTAACTAACAGATATCCAGCTAACTTGCTGTATAACGGATATATTTGTTAAATGGGACAGTTGCATCATTGACGTCATGTTTGTGTTCCGTGCTCGGGCACGGTTAGCGATCACACTGATGCGTACCGTGCCCGAGTCCAAGTGAACCGTGCCCAAGCCCACCTCTTCAAGCGGGCCCGGGCACGGTTAAGCGTAGCGGAACGATCACACTAGTCAAACGAACTGGACTTTAGGGGTCAAACGTGCTCGGGCACGGTACGGATTGCCTAGTGATAGTACACCCTAAGGTTGAAGGATGACTATCTACCTGTCTGTCTATTGTCACAAGGAATCTGCTAGAACTCAGAGTTCCAGGGAAAGAGACTGGGTAGAAGTTAACCACCCAATATAAAGTACCAGACAAAAGTTTGGACACACCTACTCATAGAAGAGTTTTTCTGTATTATTACCATTTTCCACAATTTAGAATAATAGTAAAGACATAAAACTATGAAATAACACAAATGGAGTAATGCAGTGACCAAAAAGTGTTAAACAAATCACAACTACCTTATATTTTAGATTCTTCAAGGTAGCCAAAATATGTTTTATATTAAATTTTTTGGAAAGAAATTCATACATAGGCATTAACTTCACTATTCATATTTGTGCAACATGCTAAGCATTTAAGCATTTAATGTCTCTGAATGCATGTTTTCCATTATCTTAATCAGGTGTGTCCAGACTTTTGGCTGGTACTGCACCTTGTTACATTCCCTGGGTTTAACACAATAGAGTTTCCTTTAAATGTCTTATTTTATGCCATTCACAGACTGGGAAGATGTGTTTCTACTTTCTTATCACAGCGTCTATCTTACCACATGGAATTATTTACAAAGAATACCTGTAATACATTTTAAGTAATACACTCTGGAAGAACTAACTAAAAATATATTAGGCAGCTCCCACAGAAAATTCACCTCCCTACTCCACAGCCCAGTTAATGAATGCCCAATGCAATATGTAATATCCTGAAGAGTTGAGATTGGTTCAGGCCAGTAAACAATACGAGCACACAAAATCCCAACAGAGCCTGATTACAGACAAATGCACTACACTGCAGCCATCGTGGTACAAGGCAGAGAGAATAGTCTCAATCAATTCACACTCAGCTTCTACTCTCTAAGAACAAGCAACACTATACACTGCTGGCCCAGAACCCAAGACCTTGCACACTGCCCTTTCAACCTCACCTGCAAAAGCAAAGCTGCTTCCTGCACAAGCTGCTCCAAAGCTCTGATCCTTGAAGGAGGGTATGGTTGTATTCAAGCTGCAGATGACAGAGATCAGGGAGAATGCCCTAGCCACCTTCAGGGACTAACTGATTTCAATACCTGAAATAACTGAATCAGGATCAGTGATACAGAGGTGGGTAGATGGTAGGATAATTACACACAGGAATGTAACTGAACCAGTACCAGACAGAGTGGGACAGAACTGGAGAGAAAAAAGGGGTGAGGGGAGACTGATGAAAAGTAGGATGAAAATCTCAACAATCATTGGTTTGTATGAGTTCTTTAAAGCAGTGTTACTCAATCCTGGAGCCCCCCTGTCCTGCATATCTTCTATCTATCCTTGCTCCAAACACACCTGATTGAAATTAGTGTGATTAAAACAGGTGTGCTCGGCTAATCAAAAGTGCCACTGATGAGTTCAGTCAGGTAGATCATCTTTAGAGCAGGGAAAGATGGAAAACATGCGGAACAGGGGGGCCCCAGGAGCAGGATTGGGAATCAGTGCTTTAAAGTTTTATAGAGTTTTTTTTTCCAGCAAGTGGCTTTTCCCAGGGTAGGATACATATCACTATCACTGAAACCCAACGTAATTCAGTGTCCGAGATCCAAACCTATTTCAACACAATAGCAGGATGAAGACTAACATTACTTTTCTGAAAACCGTTGTGGTAATAGAACTTGAGTGTGATCCTCATATCTGAAGAGTTTGTACAAAACTGTGTTGACATAATATTTTAACATTTTGAAGGTAAACTATGATGGGCAGTCATCAGCTGTACTCTGTACCAGACAATTTGTTTGATAATTGGTTTTAATGTATAGAGCAATACAAAAAAATCCAAGCCACATTCTTACAGCTTATGATGACTGAATATTTAATGTGGTTGTTACATCTTGCGTCAGGTTACTGACAGCTTCACAAGGCTAAATACAGTGGTGGATATCTGACCAAGGCCCCTCTTGCCCGGGTTCTGAGTTTGGCCAGACTCTAGGAAAAGTCCTGGTGGTTCCACACTTATTCCATTTCACAGTGATGGACCCCACTGTGCTTCTAGGAAGATTGAAAGCTTTAGAAATGGTTTCATATCCTTGGCCAGCAGGGTTTCCGCTAGGATTTTTTCTTGCTGGTCCAGTGTCTGGAAAGAATTTATTTTACCAGACAAATCTGAAACTTACCGGTCACGTTTCAATAACAGTCTATGTTACAAACGCAAATATAATGTACACCTAGGCTGACGCAAGAGTGACAACGACCTCAAATCAGTTTGACTTTTTAATGAACAGTAACGATTAAGCAAAACGAACAATAATGATTGAACAAAACCTCAACATTAGCCAATAAAATGTAGGCTATTATGAAACATCTGTAACCTGTAACATCTGTAGCCTGTTTAAAAAAAGGGTAGGCCTACATGGCATCAAATGTAGCCTATAGGCTACCAGCTAACATTTTATATTCTCCTTTTTTTTATTGCAGCAAAGTCCTCTGCTGCCAACTTGAAATCAAATGTGTCCAATGTGTCTTTGCAGCTTGCAATGCGCATAAGCCGCGTCACTCTCTCCTCCTCCAGACGACTTTGCAGCGCCATCTTAATTCGATTCTGCAGAGAGAAGCCCCTCTCTGCCGGCACGCTTGACACGGGCAGAACACAGGCAATTTTAGCCAGTGTAGCCCAGTCGGGGTACAGCTCACTGAACTCATAAATAAGCACTTTGCAAGCTCTTGCAAAAGTTAAACCCCCATAACCGTGGCGCGCCGTCATCACTGCCACTACATCTTGTCGTGCGCGCTTGGCAACAATGAGAGGTGCGGCTGCTGATTCAGTCGTCACTTCATGGCCAAAGTGGGCAGTGACCTTTTCAATGGCATCTTTGGCGTATTCCTGAAACGCTGAAAGGATGTTGTTAATAGGCTGTTTTGCTGTCAAAACACAAATGTCCTGTTTAGGGATAGCCTTTGTTATACCTACGTTTTGTATGAGCATTATTACCGGACATTTTGACCGGCAAGTTTTTAATTTATTATTTTTTAATAAATTTTACCAGGCAAAAACCGGTAATTACTGGCTAATGGAAACCCTGCTGCTCAGATCTATGCCTTGACACAATTTGATTGCGGAGGTCTACGGAGAGGTCATTGGACTTCATAGCTTGGTTTTTGGTCTGACATGCACTGTGAATTGTGGGACCCTATATATACAGGTGTGTGCCTTTCTAAACCATGTCATTTCAATTCAGTTTGCCACAAGTGGACTCCAGTGATGTTCTAGAGACATCTAAAGGATAATCAAAGCAAACAGGATGCCCCTGAGCTCAATTTGGAATGTGACAGCAAAGGATCTGAATACATTTATGTAAATGATATCTGATGTCTCAGTCTTTGATTTTTTTAAATAAATTTGCAAAGAATTCTAAAAAAAGTTTCTGCTTTGTCATGATGGGTTATTGTGTGTAGATTTATGGTTAAAAGAATACCTTTAATCCATAATAGATAAAGTCTATAACACAACTAAGTGTGCAAAAAGTGAAGGGGTCTGAATACTTTCCAAAGCCACTGTATATAGCTATATCTGTGTTTGTATTTGTCCGTCTGTCTTTCTGTGTGTCCAGTCGTGAAATCTCCACTCTACAGTATCAATGACAGTGATATCTTCAAGTTTCAGATTCTTTGAAGTTCCAGCTCACACAATTTCAATCCCGAATTCAATCCACATTAAATCTTTCAGTAATGTTTGATGGAAATGAGTGATTATTGATTATATATTGATTTATTTGAAATTTCGGCTGTATCAGATCGCACAGAGATGTTCTACTGAATATTTCACACCGGTTCTCACTGGTTTCTGTTTTTCTTCGCATTTATAAACTTTGTCCCTGTTTAACACAGGCAGCAGAGCTGGAGACAAATCTACATCCATATTCACACATGTGCAGAGCAGACAGATGCACACACACATACATGCAGTCTTCAGCAAAGTTAGAATATAAATTAAGTGACATAGCTGATCAGATTCTGATTAAAAAGTAATAAAACAGTAGCATAGTCTGGAGTTTCAGGAACGGATCTCCCCCTAGCCAATCCCAAATAATCTACCATTCATTTATAAAACAGCCTCAGATGCCCTTTAAAGAGCTTTACTAGAAAGCATCCTCAGTAATAATATACCATATCAGAATCAGGACCAACCAGTGCCAGAAAAACCATTTTGGAGAACAGGGACGTGCACACCTTTGTGCTATTGTTGCCCGGGCAATGGCCCATTTGCCCTCTTTTGGCCAAGATGCCCCTCTGAAGGATTTTGATAGCTGGGATTAGCCATTAGTAGCACTAGTACATCATTGCTGAAGCTAGACCAAATTAAATTGCCATATTATCTTAGTTAAAGCTATTAGTTAGCTTTTCTTAAGGGTTTCATTGTTTCTTTTCTGTGCAGTGTTAAGCCAATCGTGTAGTAATGGATAATGAATTTTTCAGGTGCCACACCCCCTCCCTTGATAGTAAACCCATTGTTTAATGTGCCGGAGGTTCCTGTGAACAGGTGTGGCGATTTGCCCCATTAGGCTATCGCCTTTTTAAGATGCAGGAAAATGGAAGCCGGCGTCTCAACCCCCAACCGGAGAAGCTGCATGACCGCTGTGTTGCTTGCCCTTCCAATCGCCAGAGAAGTTGTCTCAGAGCTGACCCCCGACGTGGTAGGCCTACCTCGAAAGCACTGGTAATTAGATGTGTCCGCTCCCAGTTTATGGGTGAGTGCATGGTACCCGAGTGATTTGTAGGGGAACTCCGAAAGACTGGCAGCTGAGAAATTGCAAGGTTGTGATAATTATGGACTTCTGAAGTACTTGTTCCCAAATTGAGTGAGCGTGCAATTTTTGCTTGTGTTGCGCAGCTGATTGTATCTAGGGTTTTTGGGATTTTGTTTAGCCTATTTGCTTCTGTGCTGTGTAACCGAAAACGGTCACTTGTCTAGGCTACTCGCAATATTTTGTATCTCCACCTGCTAGATAACAAGATGCCCTGGCTGAAACAAATTAAGTGTAAACTAAATAACAGCATGCATTTTTCTTTAGTTTTGCTGCTTTCAGTATGTGTGGTTTCTTGCAAATTGTATAATATCTGCAATAAAATATGAGTGTTTTTTTGTGGGACATTTGATTTGTGCATAGGATTCCTGCGCTGTAAGGCTATATATCAGAGGCACATTTTTTGCTGGACAAGGAACCGTCATTGTAGTGCAGATTTGCAAGTTAATGCAATAGTCCCTCCTTCAATTTTTTTTCTTTTGTGTAATATGTGTGTAACTTGCTCATAATGCTGGAATAAAGTTGCAGCCCTCCCCAAGTGTGTTTTTGTTATTAGAGTGCATGAAAATGCACTCTATTGTTATCCGAATTTTTCTTATTAGAGTGCATGAAAATGCACTCTGTTGTTATCCGAATTTTTCTTATTCTTCTTTTTCTTCTTCTAACCAATTTTGTGCGTTTAATACAGCTTCAACCGTTTAACGTAGAAACTTCATTCAAACTGTGTTGCGTAGGTCTTACAAAGGACACTTATGCTATGTATTTTTTATTTTTGTAACATTTATACTTTTTAAACTATTAATTAAAAACTATAAGAATTTTCCCCATAGACTTAACATTGGCCTTTATGACATCACAATAGAGCCATTAAGCAATTAGAATCTTGTGGCAGCTGTTCTGACCACCTACATCTGTTTGATGTAGGCCTATATACTTTTATCTATGTAAAATTAGACTGTTTGCATTTTCATGCACTCGTAATTCCCTGGAATTACATTCTCTAGTTTAGAATTAATTTACACATTTTGACAATCTGACATGTATCTTAGCAACACTGCTGTGTGTGTGTGTGTGTGTGTGTGAGTGTTAGGGATGGTAAGATTCACCGATTCGCATCGGTGCACCGGCATGAAAGTTCACAATGCCATTGCCCCGATTAAAAAAGTGTGCACCGGATACAATTTGGGATGAACTCGGGATACATCGTTTCTAACATCTTTGCATCGGTAAAATCTGATTTATTTATATATAATTATTAGTAGAGGCCCTATGCTTTTATTATTTAGAAACGTGACCAATAATTTTATATTTGGATTGATTCCTCCTCTCTAAACTGTTTCTCATGCGCGCTCTCTCATCTCCTCTGCCGTCAGTGGCCAAGTCTCACTGCCAAGCCTAGCGCGAGTTGGAGGCGTGTCTGCATGAGTCACAGATTATCATGGAGGAGGAGGAAGAGCTACACGTTCCACCGAATTGCTACAAATCAAATGTTTTGCGACACTTCGGATTTTTCAAGAGAGACGGACAATTTGACAAGACGCATGCAATTTGCAAAATATGCCGTGCTGCTATAAAGTACACTGGCAGCACGACCAACTTAAGTAGAAGAACCAAAGAAATCTGTACCATATTGAATCGCATAGCATCATATTCTTTTGCATCGCATCGTATCACATTGAATCGCATTGTGTTGAATCAAATCATGTCAAATCGCACTGCATTGCAATAGGGGTGAATCATATCGTATCGCATTAGTAGTTGCTTCATATGTATTTTTAATGTATCAGATCGTTGGCAATGCATCGAGATGTGTATCGCATCGGCCTCAGTGATGGAGATGCAGATCCCTTGTGTGTGTGTGTGTGTGTGTGTGGTGCCCCCCTTTTTGGTAGAGCCACTGCCCCTCCAAACGTCTGTGCACGTCACTGCTGGAGAACTATATTTAAGCAGATGCAAGGTCAGCAACCCAAGTGAATTTTGCAATATTGGTCCAGCATGGCACACACTCACCCCTGCATTGTACATATTGACAGTGTAGACAGAACATGGGCAGCTATTTTCATTGGAAGGAAGACTGTTACTGTGCATTATTTTAAATAGTCCATCATAGTATATACAGACAAACACATCTGTCATTCTCTGTCCATTCCTGTCTATACCTCTTTCTGTCCACATTTCCATGTCTTCATCTCTCTCCCTCTGTCATTCATTGGGTTAGATTGTCAACTCTGTATTCATTTTTTGCCTTTTTATTTCATGCAGAGCTTTATAGAGAATATCTCATGCTCTTCATTCTCAAAACAGTGGAGATAAATATAAAAAAATTGTGCTTTGACTTTGCAAAGCTGCAGATCAATGAATGCTTTCAAATTCAAAATAAATGCCTCAATCATATGCTTGTAACAAACTGATGCTTTTGTCATCACACAAATGTCTCACAGTAGCAGAGGCAAAAATATACTCTTATGTTATTCAACCATTACCAGTGTTTAAAGTGGTCAGTGAAAAGTGCAAACGTTTTGATCTTAAGATCACGCACACACACCTCTACTTAGGAGGTTTCCATATATAGGAGGAAGTAATTAGCTTGTTAATCAACATTGATTTTTCATCATGATAAGGTGTGACCAACATAGTTCACCAAAGGGAGGGTAATGACACAAAAATTAAAATGCGTGTTTAAAAATATCATCCAAATAACTCGCAAGTGCCTGAGAGCGTGGAAATGAGCGCACCTTTGCTGACCTGCCCATCCTTCCCCCCAGCAGAAGGAAACCAACTTCCATCACTGTGGAATCCTGGCCATTGGGTAAGCCACCCTAATATACTGCAAATGATTGACAGGTATGAAATCAGAAGAGAATACCTCATTATCCAGGAGCTGTGAGTTTTGAGTTCTCCTTCCTGGGTAATAGGGGAGCACGGGGAACAACCTAACACAGGGCAAAATGTAACACAGACTTTTTATGTTATATACAAGGTCAAGCAGCGTGTATTTCTGGCCACGTTACCACATTTCCTAGCCACGGTCTCCCGCGAAAATTCAGAAAGATTTGTCAGCGTTTTGAAGAAATCTGTGCCAAAGAGTGTTTTCGGGGCATGCAAGTAATTTTTTTCATCACAAGTGTTTTTCAGTTACTGAGCTGTGCGTGTAAATCACACAATCCAACCTTATATTACTTTAGTCACCATCTTGTTGCCTATAATGTATCACCGTTTTGACACGTGATGAGCTTACAGCAAGTACTAGCTAGGCTTAAGTACAGCCTCCATACTGCGGGGTTAGTTGTTACACGGCGTTACAACTAAGCCACCTTTCGACGTAAACAATGACAAGAAGTTCTCTCTCATAAAAAATAAAAACAACTGATTTCATGTAACTTTTTATTCACAGAATGAGACATTGAATAAGAAAAACAGATAAGGGAGTCTCATGTCAGTATTCATATATAATTTATAATAATTCATATATAATTTGACGTGTTTGTGTGTATCTATCGATTGATCTGTCCGTCTGTCATATAGATAATATATAATGCAGTTTGCTTAGAAAATATATTTGTTTCATACAGTATAGAATTATATTGAATTAACTTTGTTTGCACTAATTTATCAGACTTTTCTAGCAAGTGTTACAACTAACCCTCTGTCTGTTACAAGTAACCCCACCCATGGGGTAAATTGTAACATTGTCATCTCCCGTCATTTTCGGTGGAATTGTACATGGACGGTAGGTGCTAGAAACAAAGTTCAAGTGTTCATTTGTAGCAGAGATGTATATGTTGCTTGTATAAAAACATGATTATTCCAATTTAAATATTTTTAAAATTATTTCGCAAAAACCAAAATGTGATAGGTTGTGTCCTGCGCTCCCCTACTCATGTGTCCATTCCATTGTATCATGGCTGGAATGTAATGCAAGTATTTTACAGAGACGTTTCAGAAAACAGAGAAATTAGAAGTGAACCTGTCATTAGGTAATTATGATATTAGGACTTAATATAATTGGGTTATGTAATTGTGTGTGTGAGAATGTAAAACATATAAGCATTGGACAACATATTGGACCTTGACAGAAATTAGGCACATGTAAGCAAGTAGTATTATTTTTGTTGCTGTTTTATTGTTTTTGCTGTAATGATAATAATGATTGCTTTGGATCACTGGGTAAGTGGCTGCGTGTTTTCATGCTTTAATGCATTGGTCTCCTGTGCTTGTAATTTTTCTTGTTAGTTTTGTAAGTGAGCTGGCGTGGGAATGGGCTACTCGGAGATTGCTTAACTACAAGCAGATCAGGAATGTAGCTCAGATAATACAGCTGAGTTTAAGGCTCTGAAAGTTGAAGGGTTTGGGGGAGTACCAGCTATCTGAAGAATTAGTGGGTGGCTGGCCCTTAGGTCAAGGCCAAAGCTTGATGCTCTAATTACCCCCTTCAGTGTTTCACTGTCAATAATTGCTGACCTACAATTTATCTTGGGTTCCTCCAATGCTACGACTTAATTATGAAGCAAAACTATCATTTTTAAAAAGGAATACAACCAGAGGCTCTGCTTTGATAGATAGATAGATAGATAGATAGATAGATAGATAGATAGATAGATAGATAGAGTACTTTATTTATCCCCAAGGGGAAATTCCAGTGTTACAGTAGCAATCACAAAATGACAAAGACACACGTAACTTACAGAAACACACACAATGAGGTAGAATTCCAAAATATATATATGTATATATCTATAAAGAAAAACTACTAAGCTAAATGAAATAAATAGAATAAAAATAGAATGTGCAAAATTAAAAGTAAAAAGTAAAAATGTGCGTTGTGCTTTGTGCAAATTGCCACTCAGTGGAGGAGTCTACTCTCCTGGGAGTCATTGAAGATGGCTATTGCGGTGGGCAGGAATGACCTCCTGTAACGGTCCCTATTGCAGCGGAACTGAAGGAGCCTCTGACTGAAGACACTCTGTTGTCTGACCAGTAGGTTGTGTAGGGGGTGTGTATTGTTGACCAATATGCTGAGCACCTTGTGCAACATCCTTCTCTCCACAACCAACTCTAGGGGCTCCAGAGCAGTCCCCAGCACAAACTTTATCAGTTTGTTAAATTTCCTAGAGTCGCCGGCTCTGATGCTGCTACCCCAACAGATGGCTGCAAAGAAAATTGCACTTGCCACAACAGACTGGTAAAAGATATGCAACATCTTGCTGCACACATTGAAGGACCTAAGCTTCCTCAAGAAGTAGAGTCTGCTCTGTCCCTTCCTGTAGACAGCCTCAGTGTTACATTTCCAGTCCAGTCTGTTGTCCAGGTGAACGCCCAGGTATCTGTAGCCCTCCACCACCTCCACCTCTTCTCCCAGGATGGAAACAGTGTTCAGCCTAGTCCTGTTCCTCCTAAAATCCACAACCATCTCCTTTGTCTTGGTCACATTTAAGAGGAGGTGGTTGTTCCCACACCATGCCACAAAGCGGTCCACCAGTTCCCTGTACTCAGTCTCCTGTCCACCACTGACACACCCCACAACTGCAGAGTCATCTGAAAATTTCTGCAGATGACAGGACTCCGAGTTGTATTGGAAGTCTGAGGTATACAGGGTGAAGAGGAAAGGTGAGAGTACAGTTCCCTGCGGTGCTCCTGTGCTGCTAACCGCCCGCTCAGACATGCATCCCCTCAGCCATACAAACTGTGGTCTGTCCGTCAGGTAGTCAATAATCCAGGAGGTTGTGGAGGCGTCTACCTGCATCTCTTGGAGCTTCTCACGCAGCAGTGTAGGCTGGATTGTGTTAAAGGCACTGGAGAAATCAAAGAACATGATCCTCACAGTGCTGCCTGCTTTGTCCAGGTGAGAGTGGGCTCGCTGAAGCAGGTAGATGATGACGTCTTCAACTCCAACCTCGGGGCGGTAGGCAAACTGCAGTGGGTCCAGGGAGGTGCTCACCTGAGGTCTGAGATGGGCCAATATCAGTCTTTCCAGTACTTTCATGATGTGAGATGTTAGGGCAACAGGTCTATAGTCATTGAGAGCAGCTGGAGAAGACTTCTTTGGTACCGAACAAGGCAGGATGTCTTCCACAGCACTGGAACCTTCTCCTGGCTCAGGCTAAGGTTAAAGAGGTGCTGTAGAATCCCACATAGCTGGTCTGCACAGGCCTTCAGGACCCTGGGGCTGATACCATCTGGACCTGCAGCCTTGTTCTGGTGCAGTCTCTCCAGCTGCCTCTTCACCTGACTGCTGGAAACAAACAGGCGGGTGGGGGAGGTAGAGGGGGGCTCAGTGTTTCTTGACATGGGGGGAGGTGTTGATGGGGCTGTGCTGAAGTCCCTGGTGGGGGTTGGGGAGTGAGGAGATGTACAGTGTGAGTCCATGGTCTTGATCCCCGGGGAGGTGTGAGAGGGAAGCAGCTGTGGGGGCAGGGAGGGTGTGGGGTCTGTGTGGCTGGGGGCAGGGGAGGAGGCAGCTGAGGGTCCTGTGCTGAACCTGTTGAAGAACATGTTCAACTCATTGGCTCTGTCCAGGCTTCCCTCAGCCTGATCCCCCTTCACATTGAAGCCTGTAATCTTTTTCATTCCTGACCACACATCCCGCACATTGTTTTGCTGGAGTTTGCTCTCTAGTTTTTTCCTATATGTGTCCTTGCTCTCCCTCAGCCTCACTTTCAGCTCCCTCTGCGTGCTCCTCAGTAATTCCCTGTCCCCATCCCTGAAGGCTCTCTTCTTCTTATTCAGCAGCTCCTTCAGGTCGCTGGTGATCCAGGGCTTATTATTGGGGAAGCATCGCACTGTCCTGGTGGGGATGGTGTTACCCACACAGAAGTTGATGTACTCTGTTATGCAGTCAGTCATGGAGTTAATGTCATCTCCATGGGGCTCACAGAGTACATCCCAGTCTGTGGCCTCAAAACACCCCTTAAGAGTCTCATTTGCTTCCTGTGACCACCTCCTCACAGTCCTTGTGGTCACAAGTTGCTGCTGAACAATGGGTGTGTAGGTAGGGGTGAGAAATACCAGGTTGTGATCTGATCTGCCAAGGGGGGGAGGGCAGTGGAGCTGTATGCATTCCTCACATTTGCATACAGTAAGTCCAGCGTTTTATTTTCTCTGGTGGGGCAGCTGACAAACTGTTGAAAAGTTGGAAGTGTGGCAGAGAGAGCAGTGTGGTTAAAGTCTTCAGAAATTGCTATGAATGCATTCGGGTGTTGTGTTTGTAGTCTGCCGGTGGCTGAATTGATGACGTCACACGCCGTGTCGGCAACAGCTGACGGTGGGATGTAAACAGCAATAAGGATGGCGCACGTGAACTCCCTCGGCAGATAATATGGACGAAAACTCACGGCTAACATTTCGATGTCCGGGCTACAGAAACGCTCCTTCACAGTAACATGTCCGGGATTACACCATCTGTTGTTCACAAACACTGCGATCCCCCCTCCTTTCTTCTTACCGCTCTGTCTGCAATCCCTGTCAGCCCGTACCGTCTGAAAGCTGGGGACGGTGGCGTTGGAGTCTGGAATATGTTCCTGCAGCCATGTCTCGGTGAAACACATAATACTGCATTCCCGATATTCCCGCTGCATCTTCGTTAGCGCCCCGAGCTCGTCCATCTTATTCACCAGGGACCTCACATTCCCCATGGCAATCGAGGGAAGAAATGGTTTATATTTCTTCCTCCTTGCTCTCCGTTTGGCACCGGCCCTGCATCCCTGACGTCTCCTCGTCAGCTCGTCTGGGATTTGGGGTCTCACTCAGTAGTGTAGGTTTGGAGAGCGCAATCAGCTGGTCCCGGAGGTAAACAATACCCCCACTCCCGTTGGCATAGTGACCCGGCACAGCAAAAGTTAAAAGTGTCAGGAGTATTAGCAGAAATCCATTCAGCTGCACAGTATCCATATTAGCGTGAAAAATCCTGCCGTATACAATGTTTTGACCGAAAAAAGCGCAATATAAACACAATAAAATACAAAAAACACGAGACGTTGACTGGAGCTACTGTAACAGGCTGCCACTAGCGCGGCGCCAACAGCCGCGCTACAGTTCATTAAAAATGAAATTATATACAGTATGTTGTTAGGATCTACATTGTATTTATCTAATTATCCACAGGAACTGTCCCAGGGCAAAATGTCACTATCATACCAAGGCAGATGGCACCAAATCATCTGCAGGAACTGACATAGAACAAAGGGTCATCAACACATCAATGCCTGTAATCCACTGCCTCTGTCTAAACCCAATCAACAACTGTTGAGGTGTGGCCTAATCACACCTAGGTATTTCTGTGAGTGCTCATCTGAGCCTAGGCAGTCTTATTTCAGGTGCTGTTTGCGTGTGTAACTTTGGCTCCTGGGCAATAAACCTTGTCTCTGCAAGACCGGTCTTATCTCATTCATCCGACTGTCCGTTCCACAAAGTAGAACCTAACAATGCGGATGCTTCCCCTTGATTTCTTCTCTTTAATATTGCATTGCCCTCACACATGCACATGGGAACATGGGAGAGGGGGTTATGATATCAACAGAAGATTATGTGCGACACACCAATCTGGTAACTGCATGGGTACCATTAGAACACAATGTCATAACGAGGTATTGCAAAGATGGCAGACAAGACGAAAGTAGTTTGCAGTAATATGCAACAATACAAAATCTAGTAAAGGCAGCATGAACAATCATTTATACACTCTAGGGGTGTCCCCGACTAAGAATTTACATAGTCGAATCTGATTTGTCAAGTCTTGCCTACCGGTGACTGATCGTCAAATCATGTTTTTTTTTTTTTTTTTTTTTTTGCTCATTGATCCATATTCTCATTTGCAACATTGGCTTCCATTTTTTCCACACCAGACAAAAGAGCTGAAACACCCATTTAAACAATTTGTTGCACACAAAAACAACTTCATAATGAAACGACCAAAACGAGGCCACTGTCAAGTGTCGGCATATCAAACACCAAAGTGGCATATAAAAAATGACCATAACAAAATATAGGTTTAAATAACAAAGGGGCTAGCACATGCCTTGGATTTTTTAATTTTTAAGTTAAGGTGAATCCCTACAAGCTATAAATTAAAGGCAGTATGGAATAAACATTATTAGTTAAACGATTCCTTAACATTAACATAAAATGAACATTTTAATGCCATGAAGTGCAGAACAATGTCAACGTTAATGTTTGTGTGCTTGCGAAAGCTACAGCATGAGATTGTTTAATTAACAAGGATGGCAATTTTAATAATTAACCCCCCTATTGTCTTAAATACTAACACCTACTACCTTTGGGTCACTATGACCCGGGGTCCTATTTATCTCATAACTCAACTAAACCTTTGAATACAAATGTGAAATTTGGCACAATGTTACAGCTATAAGTGTAGAATACAACCAAATAGTCATAAACAACATAAGCTGTATCCAAAACATTTTTAAGCTATATCCAAAGCTATATCCAAAACATTTTTCAAAACATTGAAAAATGTTTTGGATATAGGTAAAATTGTCATAAAATTCCCCAAAATACAACTCTTAGCCTTTTAAGATGTAATAGATTCTGATATTTATGAATTGAAACTGTCTCAACATAAATTAAGTCTATAGGGCCCCCTTAGCTGACTATAAAATCTGAATGTTCAAATTTTGTAAGTGAAAGAAGATAAAGCTACAAACTTATGAAAGCCAATGAAACTATCTACAGACATATTTAAACTAAGTCAAGGAGGCTGTGGTTCTATAATATTACCATGAACACATCTAAACTGCCCAATGGAAGCGTGTGAATTGGAATTTTCTTTTTTGCTTCAACCAAGACAAGTTGACTTCAAGACTGATAGCAAAATTTTTGAGTTACTGCTCTTTCCAACATCCATATAATCCAAACATACACTAATTCAAATGAATAATAGAAAAAAAAGAGCTGGTCTTAGT
This sequence comes from Megalops atlanticus, assembly GCA_019176425.1. Taxonomy (NCBI): domain Eukaryota; kingdom Metazoa; phylum Chordata; class Actinopteri; order Elopiformes; family Megalopidae; genus Megalops; species Megalops atlanticus. The sequence continues at coordinate 1,176,477 of CM032882.1, forward strand.
CTTAATCTCTTAATGGTCATAATCTCTCACCCTTGGTCTTCTTGTTATGGTTGAACCTCACAGGGATTGTGATGTGTCATGAGCATTTCACGTAATTTAAATCGATAAATGCCATCCTTGTTAATTAAACACGCTGTACCTTTCGCAAGCACACAAACTACAGACAATCTGCACTGTTTCGCGAGCATAATAATTTACTCTATAAATAGCCGGAATGGAATGATCCTTGTTTCATAACCACATTTTGCGACGATTTGACTGTGAGATTGGCAGTCGAATCAGGCTCCTTAGATCGAATTGTCCAATAGTCGGCTATTTGGGGTGATAGGTGAATCAGTTACATTCTATTTAAATACCTTTTTGTTTAAACTACATTTTACGTTTACGTTCCCACACACACACTCTGCAATGGCCTTTTGTCCATTATAGATGACCGGCCACATATAGGGTTCAAAAGGATGTCCCTGGTAGCTGACTCAGTGGGTGTCCCCAGGACATCAAGGTGTGATATGCACTCCCCGATGGGAATGCTCACACCTGCCATTTGGTTATACCGCGGACAAGGTACTTAAACCCTCATTTGTAACCATTATGTTGAAGATCTCGGTCGGAACGCACTGTCGCTGTGCTCCTACGCGAGTCTCCCTTTGCGCATCGAAATAAAGCTTTTCAATTGAAAAGTGGTCATCAGTGTGTTACTTCGCCGGTCCCGACTTGGTTCCACAAAGGGAGAAAATTCCCAACAGACTTCATGGCGACGAGGATGGGATAGGAAACATCTCCTGTTTGGATCAACGACAATCAATTCGAGGGTGAGTATTATTTTATTTACCACCCTCATTTAGGTTTTTGATTGTTCTTGAGCCAAATAGTGGAGTGACTCCTATTTTTTGTATAGAAAGTGTGGAAAGGGACGGCGTTGTGATTGAACCACTGGATGATCTAGAGGGGTCAGATAGGACCCATAGTTGGACACTTGGGTGTCATTGCCGTTTGGGGCATTTAAAGGGGTCAGATAGGACCCATAGTTGGACACATTTGGGTGTCATTGCCGTTTGGGGCATTTAGAGGGGTCAGATAGGACCCATTGGACACATTTGGGTGTCAGTGCCGTTTGGGCACATTGGTTTCTGTTAGCGGATGCTTCCGAGTACCGCTGCAGTTGTTGTTGGCATTAAAGCTATAGGAAGTAGCCTACACTTGGGGTAATGCTTTGGCCTCTTTCGCGGTTTTGGTGAAAAAGGGAGATGCTTTGGTAGCTAGATTGCGAGTGGTGAGAAACTGGGCTGTGTGCCAAGTGTGTGTAAGAAGAACCTTGGTTGTTTGCCAATGCGAATGAATGCGTAAGAGAAAGTGCACGATCGTCTGTTTGTTCCGAGCTCAATTTGTGTTTTGTGTTTTAATGTGCATGAGTTGAAGTGCCTGTATGCCGGCGGAGTATCTGTTGTATTTGTTGTGTTAGGCCTGTGTGATACGTTGTTATGTGAAGTGTACACAAATATAGCATATAGAATATGATAGCATATATATAATATAATAGGATTATCATAAATATTGATATAAACTTGTAGAGGTTCCGGTCCAATAGCATGAGGACCGTGGACATTATGAGCCCCTAAATATTCTATGAGCCCGAAATAAGGGAGTTATAGTCTCTGAGCCCGAGATAAGGGAGTAAGGTTAAAATATTAACACACATAGGAATTGCCCCTATACAGTAAAAATAAAACACATACTTTCCCTGCCCTTAGAAACTGTTCTAACACACGGGGCCGTAGCTAGTGACAAGTATAAGATAAATATATTTTCGTTAGCCGTAAAGTTTGTATTAAAGCCAAGTTAACTATAAACTCTAAACCAGTACCGATCGCAGGACTGAGAATGGAGAAAGAGATATTAAGTGATAAGATTAGGAAAGCTGCTATGGAAGCGATCGTACCTAGAAACAGCGGCATAATGAAGGCTAAACCGCCGTTCCCTTTGAACACAAAAATAGCCAAACTCTAGCTTAAGTTATGAGTGAATGGTGGAGCGGTCGTAAAAATGGTAAGGAGAAAAAGGAAAGAAACTGTTATGTATGTTGTGTTGTCATATGAGAGCACAATAAAGTTATGGCAAAAACCAAAGTTAGAGCATGACAGACAATTACAGGAACTAAAGAATTGACCGAGTGCCGCAGTTAGCTGAAACAATGTCTGAATGATTTAAAATGTAAATCAAAGACATTGCCTCTTGTATCCTGAGATAGCTGATAGTTCCCCTCATGTCCCAACCACTCCCTCATTAGCACCTGTGGCCATTGATACAGTTCCTAACCCGTAATCGGGAGAGGGGGGGGCCTGCAGCAATCGTGGTGTTAAAACATACACCTCTTAGCCCCTCTGATTTACGAGCTATGGTAAAAGAGTTACCAGAACTGCAGAGACTGTAGTGACCTAATGGCGTGGGTTGTGCGTATAACCAAATGGCACACGGCTAGGAACAAAAAGGGGAGGCAGATAGAGGGACTGCGATAAGTAACAAGACATGGGCAACTGCCAGGCCAGTCTGCTCAGATAGCTGAATTATACGCTCTAGCCGCAGCTTGTGAAGCATGCACTTTTTTTTTTAGCTTGTGGATGAATAGGGGGCTCCTGAATAGCGCAGGAGCCCCAATACAAAATGGGGGAGTAATGAGACTACATGAATACAGAAAACCAAGACAGGTGACAGTGTTGAAAGTGAACAAATTAACAAAACAGCTGTTCTCCATTTCAGGAAACGACTGGGTGACAAATCTACCAGCAGTGCTCCTCTCTGTGAGAGCAGGGCCAACTAATCCAGATTCACTTTCACCCTTTGAAATCTCCATTTCAGGAAACGACTGGGTGACAAATCTAACAGCAGTGCTCCTCTCTGCGAGAGCAGGGCCAACTAACCCAGATTCACTTTCACCCTTTGAAATGCTTACAGGTCGACCCACGAGGACTCCTGGTGATCGGCGTATTGGTGGTGGTGATTTGCATGTTATGGGTGGCTGTTTGGTTGAATATTGCAGGCTCCTGCCACAGTGTATTTCACAGGAACACAGAACCGGACCTGACCAGGCGGGGAACACATACAGTTTTACTTACAACCCCGTCAGCTTTACTTACAACCCCATCAGCTGTCCTAGTGACTGGAATTCCAGTGTGGATCCATGTCACTAGGCTGAGGAAATACAAGGGTGAGACTCAACATGGGGCACAATAATCCCCGTCTACCCTTCTGGCTCCTGGGAGCCATTTCGCTTGTGTGTCTCCAGGCAGACACACGGATCCGCAGTACAAAATGTGTGGGTAGATACAGGAATAGGCTGGGGAGAGGCAATTAGAACATATGAGATGTTAAATGTTAATTGGAACAAAACTGCTGCAGGACTGGAGGAAGATGGTTGTCCCACCCCGAAGGCCATATATGAGCATGCCCTTCAGCGAAGGGGTGGAGCGCGTGCTAAATGCAGTCCTCCAGAGAAGCCTGGTGCATGCCCTAGATTGTATAATGGACCCAAAATCGGATTGTCTTCCGAAGGAGAACCTCTTCTCGGCCTAGTATGTGTATCAATCAGACACTCTCGTTTAATTATCAAAGTGAAGCATATCATCTGGCTTAAAAACTGTTTCGTTTTCATAGAATTAGGAGAATCTATTCAAATATTGATCAGCACTAAGTTAGGAAAAGGTTACCTAAGTGTTTCATGGGTGGGAGCCGCTGGGTCAACAGTAAACGCAATTTCAATGGCACTAGAGCCCAATAAGCGAGACTGGGCTGATAACCTGTTAGCGACAGGTACTATATCGGTGGCAAACGAAGGACTACTTTCTAATCAAGCTACTCGCCATCTTGCTTCCACTACGCATGATACTGGGGAGGTGATCACTGTTCTGCTCCAGCATTTGGCCAAAACCAGTGAATTTTATGGGGTGAAAACAAGCACGTGAAGGTGGAGGAGATGTGTTACAGGACTGGCATGGCATACAGCATGGAGGTGGCAGCCTTGATAGGTGACCTGCTCGCGCCACATGTACCAGGTGGGGTGCGGTCAGCTGTCCTTAAGGATATAGAGCCGGCTCCCTGGATGGCGGCCGGGGAGGGGTCCCTGTCAGTAGTAGGGGCTTGCCATGATGGTGAGACCATCCGGGGTGGGGTGCTGATTCCAATAGGACGGAGACCTATAGTTAAGGCACAACCCATACACCCGCTTCCTTTTCCCTGTAATGGTCATGTGTGCCGTGAGCGTAATGTCAGGTATATCATCTCCAACAGCCAAAGACACACCGCCTTATCTCAGAACCAGTGCTCTACCATTGGTGGCTGGGTACTGTGTACTGCTTCAATTGAGTCAGGACAAGCCCTGTCAGATGGGACCTGACCTACAAATGCAAGTATTGCCTGAACCTCCTGGAGCAATAGCAGTGAGAACCAATGCCACCACTTGGTGTGGGTTTGGGCCTCTGTATTCTGGCAAAAATCTCTGCGCAATGCCTAACACTTCCTACTGCATTAACCCAACTTTTACTTCTATCACTATCGGCTCTATTCTAGTCACTCCAGATGTCACTGCTAACACTTCTGTTCCAGCACTCAATAGCTTTGAGAGAGCCCTTATGGCAGTTTCTGATAGAATTGAGAAGCTAGCTAAAGAAACTGGTGCAGAAATTAAGCACGCTCTCATCTCTGCTCGGGAAGTTGCTTATACCTCCTTACGCTCTGATGAGCACTACCATAGCGCAGCTAGAAAAGCGACAACTGTGACCCAATGGCTCAAAGGAACTGAACTTGCTGGGAATAGCACCCCTTGGGGGTGGCTTTGGGTGGTAATATTTCAGAGTATCTGGGGTATTAATATTGTTACCTTTGTTTTAGATCACTGTATGTACCATAAGCTACGTAGTCTGATCAATAATGTGTCGTATGACGTCACCTTCTCCAAACTTGACTAATTCTCTTGAAAGCGGTAACATAGTTAGAGCCTGAGCAGTGGTGGGTAGGATGTCTCCTCCCCCCAATACAAAATGAGGGAATGATAGGTTTGAATCAGTTACATTCTATTTAAATAGCTTTTCGTTTAAACTACATTTTATGTTTACGTTCCCACACACACACTCTGCAATAGCCTTTTGTCCATTAGAGATAACCGGCCACATATAGGGTTCAAAAGGATGTCCCCGGTAGCTGACTCAGTGGGTGTCCCCAGGACATCAAGGTGTGATATGCACTCCCCGATGGGAATGCTCACACCTGCCATTTGGTTATACCGCGGACAAGGTACTTAAACCCTCATTTGTAACCATTATGTTGAAGATCTCGGTCGGAACGCACTGTCGCTGTGCTCCCACGCGAGTCTCCCTTTGCGCATCGAAATAAAGCTTTTCAATTGAAAATTGGTCATCAGTGTGTTACTTCGCCGGTCCCGACTTGGTTCCGCGAAGGGAGAAAATTCCCAACAGGGGACACCCCTAACATACTCCCTCAGACCAATAAAATGGGCAACAGTTCTCTATCGTAGGAATGTACATGCCTACTAAGCTTTAAAAGAAATCTACCTGCATGTACCTGTGCTACACTCGGACAGACAAGAGTGAAAGAGAAAGGAACATGCTGCGGTTGGCAAGAGCTGCCTCCAGGTCATTGGCCTTCATTCTGCTAGACCTGTCTGCCACCTTCGAAATGGTGAATCCCCAGATCTTCTCTTGCTGATCTGGGTATCACCAGCACTGCACTTCGCTGGTCTGAGTCCTACCTCACAGGCAGATTCTTCAGGGTATCTTGGAGGGGTGGGGTATCTAAGTCACATTAGCTAACCACTGGTGTACCTCAGGGATCAGTGCTTGGCTCCCTCCTCTTCTCACTATACACAACCTCACTGTGCCCAGTCATTCAGGCACATGGCTTCTCCTACCATTGCTATGCCAATGATACCCAGCTCTACCTCTCATTCCAACCCGATGACCCCACTGTGTCTGCATGGATCTCTGCCTACCTCTCAGACATCTCAGCCTGGATGAAGGAGTGCCACCTTCAACTTAACCTATCTAAGATGGAGCTCCTCGTCATCCCAGCCACCCATCCATTCAGCACGACATCACATACAGCTTGGCTCAATGACACTAACTCTGTCCAGGTCTGCAAGGAACCTGGGGGTAGTTGATGTTGTCAAAGCAATCTCATGGTTCAATGGCACTAGAACATCATATCCCTCAGCAGGGTTGGGAGGGTTATTTTTAATATGTATTCCACTACAGATCACAGAATACTTGCCCTAAAATGTAATTTGTAATGTATTCCTTTACATTACTCAAGGTCTAAATACTTTGGATTACTCTTTTTTTAAAGAATGTTCATCCGAATAAGGTTCTGAACTGTTATTTTTAGAATGTTCAGGCTGTGCTCACATGAAGCGTCTTTTTTGATGAAAAAAGCTGGCCAGAGCATTTTTTCAAGAAAAAAAAAAAACGCTGGCAGCCTTTGTTCCAAAAAGCAGTTAAGAGCATCTTTTGTTGCCATAACAACACTAGCATGTACATTGTTAGCGATCTAGTTGGCTATACATTGTTGCAGAGCTAAAGTTAGCTAACAGGCTAGTTTTGCTAACGACAAGCAGTAAACACAAACACTTTCCAAAAACTCCTAGGATCCGTCCAATTTGACTCCAAATGGCATCTTTACGATGAATGTTATAATACAGTTTAACTGTCATGTTGTACAGTTCACTGTGCTCAGAAACTAGCACAATTAACTTCACCGCTACCTTCTCCATTTTTTGTGATTGTTATGGGAAACGACAGGTGTCACTACTCCGCTTGTGATTGGTCAGCTGTCAAAAAAGCGGTTGACGTAGGGCGTTTTTTTCTGAGAAGTTGAATTTTTTTCAACTGAAAAAAAAAATGCCCTGAGCGTTAAAAAACGCGCTGGACGTTTTTGAAAACACGGTCTACTTCATAGGATTATTATGTAAAACAGACGCTGACAGCTTCAAAAAAGACGTTACGTGTGAACACAGCCTCATCACTTAGCATTGTTGTGGCTAACATTTTGCCCCCACCCCCCAATGTCTATGGGCATTTCATCGCAGGTTCTTCAGAATTCTAAATGTTAATTCAAAAACTGTACATTACACGAAAACATGAGTTAGAAAAGGCACAAGCCACCCTAAATACATTGTGAGTGAGAAAGGAGTAGCAGTTTTGAACATGTGAAATTTCACTTGTTTTGTCGCTGTATCTACTCGTTAGCTAGTTATCTTTAATACTGTACCTACTAGCCTACTAGCTAGCTGAATAGCTAATCCAGTGCAGCCAAACTATGTAAGATAGCTAGCTAGCGATCAATATTAGCTTAAATAATGAAAAAGAGAACTGACTTCAAGATGCTTCTTCAGGTTAGAGGTCGACTCTTTTGAAGGGGATAGCAGTTTGGTTGCTGGCAAACACAGCTTACATTGTACTGTTAGGAAAGTAAAATGGTCCCGGTATTTCCATGACATAAACGCGTTGCGCTGGTTGCTTTCTGTCTTTCTCCATTCTACTGTCTTGTGAGTCAGGCAGTAGAGCTGGTTGATTCCTGAATCACCCGGGTTATTAACTCAAATCCTCGTACTAACTCAGGATTCATGAGTCTGAGGTCTCCATTAACCCGGATCCTATAGTCCTATGGCTGCTGCTAACACCAGGCGACGCACATTGAAACAATAATCTGTATCACTCTTATTACGACCTGTATAACATACTCTGCCCATCTACCTAGCGTTTAGCACGTAACCCAACTGTCCGACGTTCAAATAACTTAATAAATTATCAAATATGCGCCTCTGAATGTAGTTGAGTTTACTGAGAACGGATCAGAGTAACTTCCTACATAGTTGGAAACACAGCGGACCCAGAAGACTCAGATTCACTGACTTGAGTTGAGTAGATCCTCCCTCCACCACAGCAAAGTTGCAGACTCACGTCTCGTCAGTGGATGTCAGGCTTGCGCTTCGTTAGCATACTGAGCACACTGCACAGATTATTTGACAATTCATCCAGACAAGAATAAGAATATTGCAATAAACAAGCGGTTACACACACTGTTGTTCATTTTGTGGCTGATATATTTCATGCACATGTAAGGCTTATCATGCTAATTGGCTCAGTAAGCCTAGAGCTGACTGAAACATCACGGACTCAGCCTTGTGCAGTTAACCGAGTTGAGTGGATCCTTTCCTTTCCTCCACAACTCTAAACTGAACGGAACTAAGTGACTCAAAGGACTCGACACACCCGGATCAGTTTAGTGAGCGACTCAGAGGAACCCGAGTCCATAAAAGGAGCCGAGTTTACCACCACTATCAGGCAGGCTGTGCGTTTTTTTCTTTCTCTTTTTTTTTCGTGAGGGGCATATGGGAGATACACCCCGGAGTTGCCTATCATTGGATAGATTCTCCAACTGAATAAACACTGAATGAAAAAAAAGAAATTAAATGGAAAAAAAAAATCCAATGTAATCCCTTCAGTAATGTAAATAATTTTAAAATGTAACTAATTTGATTACCATGAATTTAAATGATAACTGTAACAGAATACAGTTACTTGTATTTTGTATTTTAAATACATAATGCCGTTACATGTATTCCATTACTCCCCAACTCTGTCCCTCAGTAATGACAGAAGCGTTCAAAACGTATTTCTTGACCTGTACATCCAAACTAGCTTATGAAATGGTCCCTCCCTCCATTGATCCATTAGTGTCACAGCCACAGTGATAGTGAAACCAGTTCATTGGAGTTAGCTAGGTAATGTCCTGACTCAGAAGTAGGGGAAAATCTGGAGCACAAGCAGATTACAAAATCATTTCTCCTGTAATGGTCTCTTCATAGTCTACAAAGTGGTTTCAGAAAAATGCACAGCATGACCACAGTTGTGCAAAATGTTGAGAACAGGAAACCTGTATCAATCAACAGGATATCACCGCACCACTCTTCTCGTATTTTAAGAAAATGTTTGACAGAGTTCAACAAAGCATTCTCTTTAGAAATGAAAGAAGCTGGAACACTACCATGAAATTGTGTGACTCATACTTTCATGGTAGGAGCCAATATGTAAAACATCAAGCCCCAGTAACAGGGTGTGTCCTACAGGGTAGCATGCTAAAACCCTTCTACATATACAATACATGAATTATTTGCCATCAGCACAAAGTAAATACAACATTCTCTATGTATGTATGCAGGTGACACAGTGCTGTACTACCAAAACCATAAGGGATTACAAAGAAATGTTGTCAAAGGATATAAAGAGGGCTGCAACTTGGATCCAACACGTTATACTCCATCCTCAGAAAGCAGTGGTGTTCAGCTTACCCACGAAACTGAGACATGCTGGTAAAATAATAAAAACAGAGGACAGAAGGAACACATACAAACAGTTAACCTCATTCACCTACCTTGACCCATATCTGCAGTGGTCAACACATATATTTAGCAACTAGAAAACTGTTGTCAAGACTGGGAGTTTTCAAACAGGCAAGAAGCTTGGTCACTTTTCTTACCATGTACTTTCACAGTGATGTTAACTCAATAAGATTCCCGTGCCTTAACTTGGCTTCTGACACTGCCGCACTGTAATAAAACTGGCCTAGCTTTGCTCCAACAAGTGTCACACACTGCACTCTGAGAGAACAGACAGCCATATGAAATGAGAACCTCTTGAAAGCTGCTGGGGTTGAGGAAATCACAGACAGGCTCAGACAAAGTAACTTTATGGTAATTTTCAAAGCAATGCATCATATATACCCCTCCAAATGGCAAACTTGCTTAGGTGGGGATTTACCCATTTATGTAGAGAACACACAAGAGCAGTGTTGAGGTCATTTGCCCCCTTTTACTGCTTTTTATACATTAATCACTGTCATTATCATATTAATTATAATTACTGTTGTATTAACCACAGTTATTGACAAATTAACTGAAGTTATTGATATATCAGCCATCTACTCCATCTCTATTATGCATGTGGAAGTCTGGAAGTGTATAAGGCAACCAGACAATCCAATATGTTAGGCTGAAACCACAATACATGTACATATACATCATATCATACTCTGTATGCATGTGAGCAGAAACTAAAAAAAAGGTCAGAAGTGCACAGGAGACTGCGGGAAGGTATGCAGCAGTGACACATCTCATAGTACAATTGAGAGAGAGTAGAGAGGAAAACAATTCCACATGTGTGCCATAAGTTACAAAGTAAGGCCTGTTGTTGAGGAGGAAAATGGGAGTTAGGTGTAAGATAATTACAATTATAATTGGAGTATGTGATGTGGGGGTTGCAAACTTTTAAAAAACTTTTTGTGATACTCTCTGATGCTGCCGAGTGTACTAGTACGAGCTATGAGACTATCTCCTGCAGATCTGCAATAAAGAAGTCTTTGGTCTCTGTCATCACTACTTAGTCTTGTGTTCAGTCTGCCTAATTAAAAGAACCCATTGTGTTTTATTATTAGTGTAACTGGCCTTTGATTTTTGAATTTTCTCCTACAGCAGCTACCAAAGAGTACAGCAAATGAAACCTGAAGTGTCAGTGCCAAAGGTAACAAACATAGCAGACAATAGCAGCTTGCAGTTCAATGGTCCTACAGTCTGCAACTGTCTTAAATTGCCGTGAAGGTAGTTGACAAACCTTTGCAAGTTCAAACTGAATGTAAAATATGTCTAAATAATACTAATTAATGCATATACTGTCTGTGATTTTATGCGAATAGCCTCTTTTTGTATAGAACCCAGGACTCCTTGGAATACTTTTGCTGAGAGGACAGTCTTGACTAAATAAAAAATCTTAGGGTGCCCAGACATCCAGCATTATAACAGGCAGTCCTGTTTTTGAACCCCCTGTCCTCTGTACATCACAACCCCTTGCTGGACTCCCATTTGTCTGCCTTTTTTGGGTATTAGGAGAAAATATGAGAAAACATGGGGTAAGCCACAGAAGGTCATCGCTGAAAGGGCTGGCTGTTCGCAGAGTGCTGTATCAAAGCATATTCATGGAAAGTTGACTGGAAGGGAAAAGTGTGGTAGGAAAAGGTGCACAAGCAACAGGGATGACTGCAGCCTTGAGAAGATTGTCAAGCAAAGCTGATTCAAGAACTTCACAAGGAGAGCTTCACAAGGAGTGAACTGAAGCTGGAGTCAGTGCATCAACAGCCACCACGCACAGACGTCTTCAGGAAATGGGCTACAACTGTTACATTCCTACTACCAAGCCACTCCTGAACCAGAGACAATGTCTGAAGCGTCTTACCTGGACTAAGGAGAAAAAGAACTGGACTGTTGCTCAGTGGTCCAAAGTCCTCTTTTCAGATGAAAGTAAATTTTGCATTTCATTTGGAAATCAAGGTCCCAGAGTCTGGAGGAAGAGTGGAGAGGCACAGAATCCAAGTTGCTTTAAGTCCAGTGTGAAGTTTCCGCAGTCGGTGATGATTTGGGGTGCCATGTCATCTGCTGGTGTTAGTCCACTGCAGTAACGTGTGGTGAGGTCCATGGATGGTGAGGCAGTGTATTATTATAAGCATGTAGTCAATTAACGCAGCAGATTTATCAAAAGTTTACAAAAGAATAACATAGCTTGCTTTAAAGACAAAACGACGCCATAGCAGCAACACACCAAAATGTTCATTATTGACCCAAACAGAGAGAGAGAGAGAGAGAGAGAGAGAGAGAGAGAAAATTACTCCGACATCTTTAAGAGAGAAGTCGGCTATATATACACTGCTCTTACCAAATGTTTTCAGTGCAATTTGTGAGTGCATGTGAGCTGACGATTTTTCATGCTTTTCTAAAGCCCTTGGCAAGTTGTTTAAGTCACTGTACCCCCCTTTCACCCACACGCTATCAGAGCTAGAGAAGAGTAAGCAAGGATAGTAGAAGAGCTTGTTAGCCTGACTACAACCACACAGCCAGTCCTTCTTTTGGTACTATTCCGTATTAAATGTTCATATAATCTTCTGCCCCTTTCTTTGGGTTAAAGCTTTCAGTTCAGGTGTTGGCCTTCCATGAGAAATGACATTTTTTTTCTCTTCAAATGTCAGTGTAGTAAATCGTTTAAGGTAAGTGATGGAATCCATATTGAGTGTGACAAGCGAAACGACAGTTTGCTTACAATTGCGCACTTTTTGATCAAACAGCAGGGGACGTCATTGTACGGCAAGCGAGATGCACCTAAACTGTCAATATAAAAAAAGACCTGAGAAGCAGCATAGGACAGTGCCTCAAGGTTGATCATTGAAGACACTGTAACACCACAGTACACATCCGCAAAACTACGTAACCGTTTGCTGTTATTCTCAAGGCGGACAAAGGCACAAGGAGACTCTGCCTCAGCGTGAGCCAGAATTACACTAGAAGCAAGTTCTTCTGATGCCAGGGCATGCAGCATACACGTTTTTATTTTCATTTTTACGACATTTAAGTTAGGACATTACAGTTCAGGAAAAATAAAAAAAAATAAAATATATATATATATATATATATATAAAATAAATTAAAATACTAGCTATGATAAGGTGAGGCACTGCCTACCCTGACCGCATGTCACTGGTCCACTGTGTTTTATCAAGTCCAAAGTCAACGCAGCCGTCAACCAGGAGATTTTAGAGTACTTCATGCTTCCGTCTGCTGACAAGCTTTATGGAGATGCTGATTTCCTTTTCCAGCAGGACTTAGCACCTGCCCACAGTGCCAAAACTACTACTAACTGGTTTGCTGACCATGATATTACTGTGCTTGATTGACCAGCCAACTCGCCTGACCTGAACCCCATAGAGAATCTATGAAGTATTGTCAAGAGGAAGATGAGAAACACCCGACCCAACAATACAGACGAGCTAAAGGCCGCTATTAAAGCAACCTGGGCTTCAGTAACACCTCAGCAGTGCCACAGGCTGATCGCCTCCATGCCACGCCGCATTGATGCAGTAATTCATGCTAAAGGAACTCCGACCAAGTATTGAGTGCATAAATGAACATACTTTTCAGAACTTGAACATTTCTCTATTGTAAATCCTTTTTTGATTGATCTTAGGAAATATTCTAATATTTTGAGATACTGGATTTACTTTTGATTTTCATGTGCTGTAAGCTGTAATCATCGAAATTAAAACACAAAAAGGCTTGAAATATTTCACTTTATGTGTAATGAATCTAGAATATATGAAAGTTTCTCTTTTTGAATTAAATTACGAAAAAAAAAGACCTCCACGATATTCTAATTTTTTTAGATGTACCTGTACATGCAAAAACACAACACAGTTTACACCCACTACACTAGCAAAGTACAATGTGCCTTAGAATATCATACTGCATCGGGCAAACATAAACTCAGTGTTTGGAATTTCATTTTGTCAGGTTGGTGGATCACCTGCAGACCACAAAATTAAAGCCGTAGAGCTTAGCAAAGTATATCATGCTGTCAAACATCACCAGTCTTACAGGAAGGTAGACAATGGAGTTAAAGTGGACTGGGACATCTACAATTATTGATTACATTACATCACAGTCATTTAGCAGATGCTCTTACCCAGATCAACTTACATAGGTTACAGTTTTACATATTATCCATTTATGCAGCTGGTTATTTACTGAGGCAATTCTGGGTTAACAGCAGTGCACCAGCAGGGAATTAAACCAGCACCCTTGCAGTTATGAGCCCTGCGCCTTACCACTATGCTACACTGCCAGCCCATTCAATAATAGCTAAACGCAGAATGTGGAAAAAAACACGTCACTGTCTACATAATTAGTTTTTGTATTTCCAACACATGTTGTCATTAATAAAACTACTGGGCAAGTATGAATAAATAAAACACCCCAGACTCTATCATATTTTATTTGTAGACATTACATTTTGGTATCTGGATTAACTTTAAATTTTAGGTGAATGATGATTTTACAATAAATGCTGTTTTAGAAATTGAATTTGTTCCCATATATTGGGTGTTTCCAGGCTGCCTGCCACCACATGCAGTTGCCACATGGAGGTGTCCTCCCTTTTGGGATCATGCCCGTGGCCACCCTACAACTGGGACAGTTTGGTAATGGTGATTGCACTGAATGAGAAAAAACGTTAAAAAAAGAAAAAACGTACATTTATGTTACATTTAATGGTTTGGCAGAGCTTTATCCAAAGCGGCTTACAAGTGAGACAGAGTACAACACAAGCAAAAAGCCATTTAAGGAGTCAACGATATTAGAAGTGCTGCATGGCCAAGTTTCCGTGGTTGGCCAGACAAGGTGCAAGTTAGCTGGTAGAGATATGAGCACATGAAACCATATAATTGGAAAATACTTCTATTGGGATATAACGCACCTTTATTCTATTTTCTAACCTGTACTCCACAACACTAGGTGGGGGTGTAGATCTCTGTTCACACACCGATATAGTTCACAGAAGAAGAACTATAATCAGCAGGAATTTCCTGTTCCGGCTGCTGTGTGTTGCTGTGTTTTTAGTGGAACGGCAGCGTGATGGCCGCGCGGTTGATGCGGACTTGGCCCTTCTTATCCCACTTTCGCCTGGGTTGCGGCGGCACAGCTCGTTTCGTGTCTCAGACACCCTCATCAGGTGCTGCTGGCTCCGCAGCTGTTTCGGACCTGCAGCCATCTCACGCCAAGGACAGCGATGGACACGTAGAGGTCAGCGCCTTCAAAAAGGTGAGCTGGGCCAGAATCAGATGAGCTGTGGAGTTTGCGATGTGTTGACTGAATTTACTGTTGCTTGAATTTACTGTTCTTCAGATGCAGTCTCACTGTTGAAAATGTTGGTACTAACAGTTCATCTCGGTTTGACAGTAGCTTACAAATCCACAACTGTATTCAACAGTTGGCAGCAACAGTAGTGTATTTAGCAGTTCTGGGAATAATGTAATGTTATTGCAACAAATATGACATAGAATGACAAAAGGTATTTATTTGCGATCGTTGCTGGCTAGTTGGCTGGATAGTTACCTTAATAGGATGTTAGTTATTGGTCCAGGTTGAAAGAACTGTGTTACTGTAATGGTATTCGTAAGGAAACTATGTCTGACTCTCGTGTAAGGATCCTTGAAGAACTGGCATGTTTATGGTACTAAAAATCGAAGCTATCTTCTCACTCTAATGGCTATCATGGTAAATGTAAGCAAGAGTAGAAGCATTACACTTAGTCATACCATGTATGGAATGAGAATTAATATAGAAAACACGTTCACAAAGTAAGGTTTCTGTGTTTTCATTTGTCAGATGTTCTTTAACTTCTCATCATGACAGTTTTTTCCTATAAAGTGAAGTGTTCTATCTGTCATTCTTTTGTGTAATATTCACTGTTGTTTATATGAAAAGCAATCTGAAAATATTCTGTAACAATTCTTTTGTTAAGGGCTCTATATCAAATACCATGAGTGATGGAACCTGAGCTCCCTCTTCCTTTTCACTACAGAATCCTGACTACCATGGGTTCTCTCAGGACCCCTATGTGGACCAATGGAACATGAGGATGGCCTTCTTCTTTGGCATTTCAGTGACCATTGTTATTGGGGGCACATTTATCCATTACCTTCCAGACCATGGGTAAGAAAGGGTGCCTCTGTGCAGATGAATTTAGGTTAAATGATTCCATCTCACAGACTAAGCAGACAAGAACACCCATAGAAGAATATATGGCTTACATGTTACACATCACGTAATATGTACAGCTCAGTATTAATTGTGGCAATCAAAGCTCCATTTGGAAGGGTACGGCAGCATCTTTCTATGTGGAATTTGATTGAACAACATTCCTGTATTGTATTCACTGTAACTATTAGTGGAAGCAACCCATACATAAATGGGATATCAATGTGTACAAGACATCAGAATAACTTCAGCATATCAGTCCACATTTCAAATAATTTGTAAAATAGCACTGAAATACCATGTAGAGCTAGGACTTTAACCATTAATTCATGAGATGAATGAAATCAAAATCAAAAGGCAGAGATGAAGAGTAAAAAGAAGCTTCTCTGCTGCAGGTATAACTGCTTAATTCTATAAATGCTAAAATGCTATAAAAAGAGGACTATTTGATGTGTGGTTGGATTTGATATTTGAATTATGGCTTTGTCATTTTCCTGATATTTACTTGAAATGAAAAATATTTTAATCTAGACTGGGAAGTTAACACAATGAGAAATTACTCTGAAAATATGGATATATTTTTAATTTACAATTAACAAATAGTTTCTTTTTTTTGTCAAAGATTCAGCATTAAAACCAATGTCTTTACTCTGTCACCAGTATGCGGCAATGGGCCCGAAGGGAAGCAGAAAGGTTAATCAAACAGCGAGAGGAAGAGGGCCTTCCACTCATGGATGAGAATTACTATGATCCCAGCAAGATCATACTGCCATCCACTGGAGAAGAGGAGTAACTCTGGGATCAGTTTATTTTGCACTGATGGGATAACTGAACAGATCTATTTGTTGATAACATGCTTATGTGTCTATTCAACTGTAAGTTTGATATTCTAAATTAGTAATAAACCATAAGCATCCAACCCATTCTTTTCATTCAGTTTATTGGCTCATTATTAGTTGTCAGTGAGATAGCCCTCTATTTATTTTTTCTGATCTCATAACTTTGGAAAAATATCACTTTTGTTTTCTTTTGTATGGTCAAAGCAAAAATAATGTCAAAGAATGTGTGCATTTAAACTGGCTATTTGTGCTGTAAACTGATGTATACCAGAGAATGTGCGATCCTAATTTAAGGATATTTCTTTGAAGTGCAGACGGTGGAAAGTACCAAATAACAGTAGTTATTTAGGCTATTGAAGAGACAAATACATATATTACAGGAAATATTTGTCTAAGATAGTGATCTGCAAATCGACAGCTCAATTGAACTTAAAAATACTGACAAGTTTTAACCAAATCAAGGAAATTATCAGGGAGTGTGCCAGTAGTACATTTACATATATTCGTTTGGCAGATGCTTTTATTTGAAGCAACCTACAAGTGAGACAGAGTACAGAGTACTTTTTTTTAAGAAAAGCAGAGTTTACTACATAAGAAATTGCTTTAGGTGGTAGTGATTCAGGTGATCAGGTGAGTGCGGAAGAGCTGTGTCTTCAGATGTTTCTTAAAAATAGTGAGGGATTCGGCAGAGCGGATGAAGTGTGGAAGGTCATTCCACCATTGGGACCATCAGACATTGTTCGGTAGCAGAGTGTAGTGGTCGGGATGGAACATAGGCTTGTAGTAGAGCACTCAGGTAGGTAGGTGCAGCTTTGTTGGTTGTTCTGAAGACAAGCAACAAGACCTTGTACCTGATGCGGGCAGTGACAGAGAGCCGGTGGAGCCAGACAAAGAGAGGCGTAATGTGGGTCCTTTTCAGCTGTTTGAAAAACAGACACACAGCTGCATTTTGTATCAACTGCAGAGGCTTAATGGTGCATGCAGGAAGGCCAGCCAAGAGAGCATTGCAGTAGTCAAGTCTTGAGAAGAGCCTGGACAAGGAGCTGTGCAGCATACTCAGGTAGGTAGGGCCTGATTTTCCTGATGTACAGTGCAAATCTACATGATCTGACTGTCATTGCAACGTGCCTGTTAAAGTTTAGCTGGTCATCAAACACTACCCCAAAATTCACTGCAGATCTAGATGGAGTTAGTATCACTGAGCCAAGCTGTACTGTGATGTGCTGAATGGACAGGCTGGCTGCGATGACAAAGAGCTCTGCCTTAAACAGGTTGAGTTGAAGTGTAGTGTAGATAACCTGGATAATCTTGACAATTTTCACTTCTGCAAAGACTGTGTTTGTATGTTATCTATCATGTGGTTTCTCAGCCCTGATCCTAGGGACCAATGGTTTATGGCTGGCTTTGCTACCAATTGACCTCAAATAATTGGCTTTACCTAAAGTGTCACCTATATTCTGAACTGGATATATCACATATTAAATGTTAAGAGCTCCAGCTTCTTTGTGAAATTGCTGGTGAGCTTGCTATAAGACTTTTTTCACCACCTTGTTTCTTTTCATTTATGAACAATGACATCACAGTGGTAGGGCAATTGTACCTCTGGTCTTGTACTTTGGGACGGTTATTGAGCTTAACCTGGGCGTTACACTTCCGCCCTGTTACTGTTAACGGTTTGGTGACCACTGGATCAAGGCGACTCATTCCTTAAACGAATGGTTAATTTGGCTGAACAGAGCTGTTCTATTGGTCCGTTTAACTGGAAGAGGCGGGTGTGATTGGCGTGGCAGTGTCGAAGGGGCGGGCAGGAAAGAGGAGAAAAGCGAAGACACTGGAGACAAAACTAAACGGTAAATAAGTTCTTTTTAATACAATTTCAATGATTTTTATTCAGTGGAAGCTTAACTGCATATCTTTGAAATGTCTCCAGCTGGGTGGTGAAGTATTTCCAGTAACGACAACAAACCAACAAGGAATAACCGCTAACGTTAGCTGATTAGCTAGCAAGCTAACGCTAGCAAGCCAGCTAGCAGGTATTTGATGACGGAAACGGACGGACAACAAATGAAGGAAAAAAAACTTGTTCGGACACCCAATTGTAGTCTTTTACCCAGACTTAAGCTAATTTAAAAGAATCTTGCTTTTGACTTCAGTTGTTAACAAAAACACTAGATTACCCTTATAGCCACGGTGGCTACCTGTAGCTAGGTGTCTAAAGTTAAAAAAAAAAAAACAAGGCGGTAGTGTCATTGGGTGTCACCTTTCTTTTGCCCTACAGGAAAAACTTTGGTGTTTATGATTGATCGTTGGCTGAATTACTAGCTGGTCAAAAAACAACCGCTCAATTCAACATCCACACTGTTAGCTAGTTACTGCTGCCTGGCTAGCTAGCAAGCTAATTTAGCCAGACTACTCACCGTGGCAACACTGCCCTGTTGGGACATGCTGTTATATCTAGTGAGCCGCTCTACCCTAATGTGTCGCTCTTAACGACAATAATAAGCTGGTTTGCTAGCCGGCCAGTTGATGTAGATGGTATTTAGTAGACAATTCATTTTAAATATCTAGACTCCGGTTACATTGGTAGTGTGGATACCGGTAGCTATCTGGCTAACAGCAGTGAACCAGCGTCACCTGTTGTGTCTTGATGGATATACTTAAAAGAAAAACACTAGCCAACTAGCTAGCTAGACTGAATATCAACTACAAACGCTTTCTGAGTTCAGTAAATCCGGTTTGTTATCTACGTTATTAAGGTTAATCTTTTTATTCTAATTTAGCGGTCAGGATAGTTGGGTAGGTTAACGTTAACAGTAACTAGCTAAAATTACGTGGCGGAGCTATAAAGCTAACTGGACAATGACATATAGCCAGCTAATTTTGAAGATCGCATTTATGTCGAGTGTAGTATTGGTTGTTTCCTTGGGGAAATACAAATAATTTCACATTATTTTTATTATGGGCAAGTATGTCGATAGCTTCATACTTGAAAAATGGGTGCGGCGCCTGGGCCCTGCCTATGCTAATGGTCTGTGCCGCAACGGCTCTTAATAAATATTTTTATTAAGGGACATTTCTTGCTTGCTTGTTAACTGCCTGTTATTAATAAATAGACATAAATCAATCGCACTGTGAAAGTGAAAGACCAACAAGTTTGTTCCTTACAATTTCTAAAATGTGATCAGAGTAAGTGGCGCTGGTTAGCTGTTTTTCTCGCTTTCCGGTGAGGCCTCACTTCCGCATGTGTACTTCAGTCTTCCCACCCAAGAGTTTCCATCATCTCAAACCTGATGTTTCCAGCATACGATCACAAAATCGGAAGCCACTCCAACAGTCGCAATATCCGCATCACAAGCCTTTTAAACACCTGCAGCCTGCTCTACGAATGAAACCACTGCTGTCAAAACTACCCCAATTTACAGTAAACTGATATTCCAGCACAATAGAACACGTGTAGTGTATAGATGTGTATCCATTCAAGTTTAACACTATTACAAACTTTTGCTTTTGTTTTTCTTACATTCTCTAATTTGGCTTTGTGAATTTAAACCTAATCATATGACGAGCACGTGGTATTTAAAAGTTACATGAAAAACCATAGTGTAAAATGGCAAGAAATGAGATGAAAGCACTAGTAACTGAGCCCTGTTAGCGTTGTGGAGACTGTTAATGAATATTTTGTAAAACTGCATTTGGCAGTGTGTGTGTGTGTATTCAGTCCAATATCTGATATTTCCTAGTGTAGTACATATCTTTCCATTTTATCTGAGTTATAATTCTTGGATAATTGTGGTTAGTAAGTAAGAACTGGGCAGCAATGTGGTGTACTGGTAAGGAGCAGGGCTCGTAACTGAAAGGTTGCTGGTTCGATTCCCTGCTGGAGTGTTGCTGTTGTACCCTTTGGCAAGGTATTTAGCCTACAATTGCCTCCGTAAATATACACTTTTATAAACAGAAAAAATTGTAACCTGTGTAAGATACTGTGGATAAAAGTGCCTGCTAAATGACGATAATGAAATCTAAAGAACTGGTTATGGGGGAACACAGATACTTGTGTTTATGCAATAGTTTGTTTCTCAGGATGGTTGGACTTTTGTATGTGGTTGAGGTTTATAAATTATAGATTTTGTTCCACAGCAAACATAGAGTATCGAAAAGGAGCCTACACATCTTCTGTTGATATATGTAATATTTAGAACTTGTAAAGACAGTATTGTGAAATTATTACAATATAAAAGCAAGCAAACCCATGTCACATTTGGAGTGTACTTTGTAAGTGAAGTATATGACATGCATAACAGAACTTTTTGAACTCCCTGAAACCTTTTGGCCTTTTTTTTTTGTTTCACACATTTAATAAATGGTGCACGAGTAGAGATTTTTAGAACCAATACTGACAGGGGTGTCATGCAAACCAAATTTGTGGGTGGGCACGATTTTCATGCAACAAGTGGGTACTCTTCTAGATGTGGCTGTATGGGACCCTTTCTTATACTGATCTCTTGCAAACCTGTCTGTGGGAATTATGAAATCTGAATCCTTATCTAGTGGGAAAAACAAACAAAAATATTTTTTAGACTTAATTGTACTAACACAAAGATTTGATTGTTTTTTTTTTTAATCCCATAACCTGAATAGCCTACCACATAGCTGTCCCTTGCTGGAGCATGAAGCTTCAGGAGCATCTTCTGTTTGGTCCAAATCTGCCTTGTCCTGTCATTTTTTAATCCATATAACGCCTCTAACCTTGTCTGCTTCATTCTACCAATGGAAATAATACAATAATATAAAATAGTTACTGACAGGATGATGGTCATACATTCAACAATAGCAACAAGTGGGCGACTACAGTCAAATTCTGTATGTGCCCTGTGGAAAGTTGCTACATAGGCTACTGTTTCCATCAGATTGGAAAAAGGAACAAGGCACACAGAACAATCACACGTCCACAAAAAACAACTGGCTCATAAATTAATCGGCTAAAACACACCATGTAAGTAGATACCGAACCATGTAACTATTTACGGTTGCCATAGTGCATTATGGGGCGAGCATGAAATCAAGCAAGCAAGCTTGGCAGTGTAACATTTAGCTAGCTATCTAGTTAACGTCAGCCAGAAAATAGTTCGCTAGTTGTGTTCAAAATACGTGACATGGAGATGGAAAGGGCTGTGCTGTTTTGGTGGCTAGCTAGCAAGCACTGACGGACAGTGTAATTGGTACAGGCAAAACTACAAACGAGCTGCAGCTGGTCTGGCGTTATAACTAAGGATGGGAGACCTTGCTGGCTAATGTTAGCTAGCTAACATTAACATAAGTTGATAACGCAGCTTCAGAGTATGTCTTTGTTAGCATATTGATTTAATAGCTAGCCAAGTAGACCTGTGTGTGATACATTTTGACAGTTTTAGGCTACTGCAGCATATGTCTGTGGGACAACACAGGAACAATTCAGCTGCCTTGCAGCAGCACATTTGTTTGGCTAGCAGTTGTAAACAGCTAAATATCCACCTTATTCTTAGCTCCCATGATACCTTGCGTGAATTATCGGCGCGACTTCCGCTTTGTTACACCACTGAACCAGAACCGGCGTTTGTGAGCGATAGCAAAATAAATCGTAGGGATGCACAGATTGTGAAATTCTGGGCCGATACCGATGTTTAAAATAACAGTTTGGCCGATAGCTGATACCGATGTTAAGAAAGACCTGGCGCACCTAGCTAACTAAAACACTGCAGACTACCTAGCTAGCTAACTATAATGTTAATTTGGTAGCTAGCTAACAGTACTAAAGTTGTCAGAACAGGTTGCTTACAGTGTCTGCGGTAAAATTAACTATTTGGTCACAAGAGACGTGATGAGGCTTTATTAGTTTGAGCTAGCTAGCTCTTTGTAATATGA
Organism: Megalops atlanticus; assembly: GCA_019176425.1. Taxonomy (NCBI): domain Eukaryota; kingdom Metazoa; phylum Chordata; class Actinopteri; order Elopiformes; family Megalopidae; genus Megalops; species Megalops atlanticus. The sequence continues at coordinate 1,198,857 of CM032882.1, forward strand.
CAGCTGAGCAAAGTGCGTGAAAGCCAAATTAGGTAGCAAGCTATCTAGCTTTCCACATTGTTTTTATTGTAGCTAGCTATGTGTTTGTTTGCAAGGTGATATTTGTGTTAGCGGAATGTGATAGTAACTAGCTAGTTACTTTATTGTTTTGTTTGTATTCTAGCTAGCTAGCTAGATTTGTCTTTGTAAGGTGGTATTTGTACTTTTCAGCTGAATGTGCAAGTAGCTAGCTAGCTAATTTGGCTCCCACGCACTTTGCTAGCTATCAAACCAATACAGGTTCATCATGTCTCATGAACAAATAGTTAATTTTAACATTCGTGCTGCAAGCCAAGGCATTGACTTCTGATCTTAAGTACCGTTTGCTAGCTAGCAACTTAACTTTAGTTAGCTAACTAGCTAGCGTTAAGTGCGCCACGTCATTTATTCATTAGTGGATATAACTTTAAATCCAGCAACTGCATCTCTTTTGAATTCTTTTAGGGATCTTTGCAGACCCGTCTGGCCATTTTTGTTTTATTTCTTCAAAAGGTTGATACAGACACACGTCAAACTTTTGGTCCACTTTGCCATAGATGACAGACTCACTTTCATTCTTAGAAACACTTTTTATTGTACTGTGAATTAGACATATATATTATTAAATATATTTATATAAACCTGGTGGTCTTTCGTAGTCCATCCACAGAGTAGGATGTGGGTTTGCCTCCGTTGGTTTCTTGTCAACAAAGTGACATGAACATACATAAGGCGTTTTCGGTGGTCTCTTTAGGTTCGTCAGCCAGTATCGTCTCGATTCATCATCTTTTGGCAGGCAATGGAAAGTCTACAACTGATGACAGCTACAGTCCCTCTTTGTTTTTGGCACATGATCAAAGCATTGTTGTTGAAGCCACACATTTAGCTTATAGCCTGGTTATTAGTACAGCCGTGAACGGCGCAACATGTACCTGAGCTCCGTAATGCCATTTCAGGCAACGCTACTGACACAGAAAGAAATATATTCCCCCCAAAAGCAATATATGTAACACTATATACCGTAAACCTTCCAATAATAGCCGAGTCTCCGATAAACGCCGGTAACGTTAAGTAATTAAAGCAAATAAACTGCTCAACGTTTATTGGAAGTTTTACGGTATGTTACACGCGTTTGAACGGACTGCAGTGGGTTGCGAGTCACTCGGAAGCACAATAAGTTGTTGCCACTTATGGCTACTTCCGCTGCTTCACCGGAAGTTCCGCCCATAATCGTTTCCACAGTACCCCCCCCGGAATAAGGTGGATAGCTAACCTTGTTTACTGCCGCTGCGACGTGAGATGAACTCGTGAATGATGGGGAGTTATCGGTTGAAGACAGGATGAGGGGTGGGGAATGGGGGAGGGGATTAAGAGGTGCGATCTGGCGGAGGAAGCTCGCTCATTTCAACTAAACCTAGGCCGGGTTACCCTGACTGCAGGCTTAACGATGTAGGCAGGTTATTGATTTAATAATTATTAATACATTTTTACAAAATATTGGCTGGGCACGTGCCTACCTAAATTGATTAGCACGATGCCACTGGATACTGGTAGCTGACATTAACCAAATCATATATACTGATACAGATACTTCAGAAAGTTTGTTTTTTATACAAGTGCTGGGGAAAGTGTGATTCTCGTAGTTGTGCAAATGTTCTTCTGAGCAGCAAAGTCAACTAAGTGAAGGCAGTAAACAGAATCAGTGAACAAAAGCTTTTATGAATATAGTATAAAATCTCTAAATGTATGGAGGTCCCCCATGTTTTGCTTTTGTACAATTCAGTCCAAACAGTGTAGCTGCCAGGTTTGTTTATTCTCTTATTATAGTGTTAGCTAGCTAGCTACCTTGTTACCTAAGTAGTACTACAACCATGTAAAACACACTTGATTTAAAATGAATATTTTTATAATTTATATAATCTGTACTTTCACCTCTCCAGCTATTTCAGAATAATTTTTAGAGGAGCCACTGGCAAATTATAACATAACATATGAAAAAATATTCTAATCAAAATTATTCTAATCAAAAATAACATGAAAGAATAAAGTTAACAAAATCAAAACATGTGCTGCACGGATCTATTTGTTAGGATATTGTTCATTCCTTAGTGAAATTCAGTAAGTTTGAATGCAGTGATGAAAAAAAGGCTTTATCTGCAGCTGTTAACTTTTTGGAATGTGCAGTGACTGCCATAGTGCATTTAAATGGGACAGGAACAAGAGAGATACATCATTACAGCACCAGTTGCCTCTTTTATAAAGCTGTTGTTGGCTAGTTATCTTGGAATCAGTGGGTGTGTGTGTAAATTGTACTGTTGGCGAAAATGCTGTGTAAAACAGCATATTCCTCTGTAGACATTTAGTGGGCTTAAATACACTGCTCAAAAAAATTAAGGGAACACTCAATCATCACAGTATAACACCCAGTCAATTAAACTTCTGGGCTATCGACCTGTCCAGTTAGGAAGTGTAAGTGATTGTGAATCAGATTCACCTGCTTTGGTGCAAATGAAAGCGACAACAGGTGGACAGGAGAGGCAACAGCAAGACAACCCCCAAAAAGGGAACCATTTCTGTCTCCTGATCCTTCCTGACTGATTTTTCTCAAGTTTTGCATTTTGCTAGAGCTCTTGTCACTCCTGGTAGCATGAGGCGGTACCTGCAGCCCATTCAGGTTGCACAGGTAGTCCAGCTCCTCCAGGATGGCACATCCATACGTGCCGTCGGAAGAAGGTTTGCTGCATCTCCCAGCACAGTCTCCAGAGTGCGGAGGAGATACCAGGAGATCAGCCATTACACAAGGAGAGCTGGACAGGGCTGTAGAAGGGCAACAACCCAGCAGCAGGACCGGTGTCTGCTCCTTTGTGCAAGGAAGAACAGGAGGAGCACTGCCAGAGCCCTACAGAATGACCTCCAGCGGGCTACTCACGTGCATGTTTCCGACCAAACTGTCAGAAACAGACTCCATGAGGGTGGCATGAGGGCTCGACGTCCTCTAGTGGGACCTGTGCTCACAGCCCAGCACCATGCAGCTCGATTGGCATTTGCCAGAGAACACCAGAATTGGCGGCTTCGCCATTGGCACCTCGTTCTCCTCACAGATGAGAGCAGGTTCACACCAAGCACATGTGACAGACGTGAAAGCGTCTGGAGACGCCGTGGTGAACGTTATGCTGCCTGCAACATCATCCAGCATGACCGGTTTGGTGGTGGCTCAGTGATGGTCTGGGGAGGCATATCCTTGGAGGGTCGCACAAACCTCCATGTGCTAGCCAACGGTGCCCTGACTGCTGTTAGGTACCGGGATGAAATCCTCAGACCCATTGTCAGATCTTACGCTGGTGCAGTGGGCCCTGGGTTCCTCCTGGTGCAGGACAATGTCCAGCCTCATGTGGCCAGAGTGTGTAGGCAGTCCCTGGATGACGAAGGCATTGATTACACTGACTGGCCCTCACGTTCCCCAGACCTGAATCCAATTGAGAACCTCTGAGATGTTATGTATCGGCGCATCCGACGCCGCCAAGTAGCGCTACAGACTGTCCAGGAGCTCACTGATGCCCTGGTCCAGGTCTGGGAGGAGATCCCCAGGACACCATCCGCCATCTCATCAGGAGCATGCCCAGAAGTAGTTGGGAGTGCATACAGGCACATGGGGGCCATACACACTACTGAGCCACATTATGAGTAGTTGTGGTGAAATTTACGCAAGTTGGATCAGCCTGTGATTTTAATTTTTCACTTTGATTTTCAGTGTGATTTTGAATCCAGCCCTCAGTGGGTTGATGAGTTTGGTTTCCATTGACCATTCTTACGTCATTTTGTTCTCAACGAATTACACAATGTATATCAATGAAGATTTTCGACTTGAATATTTCATTCATTGAGATCCACTGTGTGATTTAAGTGTTCCCTTAATTTTTTTGAGCAGTGTATATTCAATATAGAAGATGTTTTCACATCGCTTTAATTCTAAATAGCTGATTATATACAGCATTCAAATCCAAATTTTATACTTATACTTGATTGATAGTTTGAACTGTATATTTAAACTGTAGTTTATGCACTATATATTTAAACTATATTTTATATTATATCTGTATATACTTTATGAAAAAGCTGAAAAAGCTGCACTACTTAGTTCACAGACAGGTATTTTTGTGTGTAGTATGGATAGCTGACTCTTTTTCTGTTGTTATTTTTAAAAATGAAAGTGACTCAGTGGTAAATTACCTTGAGGACATTCCTTCACCACAGAGTTTGGCAGAGTAGTCATCAGAGTCTGTGTTTTGGTCATTGAAACTCCTGTACTACTGACATGCTTTGGTCGTACAGGCTTATGCCTCAGTTTCACCATGTGCCAATACAGCATTTTATCGTAATAAGCCATACAGCAGTACAGTCCTGATTTGTAAGACCAAACACCTTTCAGATGGTAATTTGAAAATTCACAGGACCAAGTTAGGGAACATTGGATAGCATGGCTTTGGAATGCTGTATGTTTTGTCTCTTTTAAGCAATGTTGCCTATATTGTTTGCTGGAACTTCAGTTCATTTTGCTTCAACTTTACAAAATTTGTACTGAATTTTTTTATTGAAAAATTTCTGTACAAACTATTGTAGAATATGGAATTTGTATACGTTGAGTAATTTTTTCTGCAATGGAAAAGTCTTTTTTTATCTTGAGGTGAATTTTAGTCTTTAGTGTAGTAGTGAAGAATTGTGGCAGTATTTTTACCCATGAGGCTGCTCATTGATATGAAGTCATCGTAGTTCTGTACGCATAGTACAGGAAGCAATTCAAAACAGTGCATTTACACTTTTTTTTAAAAATGTAAACAAATGTTTTTTTGCCTTATCAAACACCAACAAGTAAAAGGGTTTCCCTCACACTTCTCCCTTAATCACTGTCATTTATGAAAAATGCTAAAGCAGAGAGGATAATAAAAGGAAAGAGCATGGCATCAACACCTTACCGCAACTCCTTTTCTGCAAGCCACAGTTTCTCATAGTGTGTGATTACCCAATCGGTATGTTGATTATAGAGGTTATGCACGTGATGTCACAGTAGGCGGAGTCACTGCGGGTTACACCTGAGTGGGAGAAAGACTTACGGAGTGGCAGCGTTAGCGTTCAGCTTGAATGCCGCGAAAACACAAAAAACACATCTAAAATGGGAAAGAGCTGTTGTGCGATTGACTGTACAAACAGATTCAACAAGAAATCGGAGCTATCTTTTTGCAGACTGCCGAAAGCTAAAGAAAAGAGAAGCAAATGGATCGCTGCAATTCACAGAAACAACTGGAATCCAGGCACCGAAATGTGTAGCTTACAGTTTTCCAAATAAAAGCTGTAATAGAATAAAAATATTTGTACAAACCTGTCCACATACAACCAGAATATCCATTGGTGTCCTCGTCACTTTAATTTTGCCAACAAATTGAAGTACTTCCGCCTTGAAGTACGACCAAGTGTCAAGGCTTTTGCGGACATTCTGAAACGCTTAACGTGGCTTAATGTTCCAAAACAGCGATCAGTGATCACCAAATATCTCTCGGGCATCTCTTAGATAGTGTTTATGACATGTGAGATGTTAGACAAATTTGGTGATCATTGATCGCTGTTTTGGGACATTAAGCCACGTTAAGCTTTTTCCTTACAATGGGCGTCAATGGAGAGGAAAATGCTTAACCTGAGATAACGACCATACTCCTAGGATTTCGGTTTTGATTTTTTGACAGGAGGAAGTGTTTCTGACAAGAGATGTCCGAGAGAAATTTGGTGATCAATGATTGCAGTTTTGGAACATTAAGCCACGTTAAGCATTTTAGAATGTCCCAGCTTTTGTATGCCTTCAGCCTTTGCTTGGTGTATTTCCCCAGCATCGAAATCAGGTGCGTATAAATGTGAGGACACCCGATTCCTGGCCACATGTCAATGTGCATGGACCACTGATTCTTTGGTAAATTATAAGGATCACTGTCGAGTCCAGCTGCCTTTAATTTAAGCAGATAATTGTTTGTTTTACTACTGGTTTTGCAGTTTCCCCTACTAAAGGGAGCCATGTTGCAGGATGTTTTGTCACTCTGTCCGACTGAGGGCTTAGTATGAAATCCCCATGTTGTGAAAGTAGTATGTTTAGTATGAAATCCCCATGTTGTGAAAGCCCCATTCAAACAGATTTGTAGGGCTCCCATGTAGCTCAGTGATTAAGCTGTTCACTCTGACCACATGCTGAGTTCTATGGTCTGAGCTTGATCCCAGTATTGTCACCAGCACATGATGACCAGGAGCCTACTGTGGTGGAACAAATTGTCTTTGTTGTGCAAGGATTGGAGGTATTGTTAGCTTGTGACTCATCAGACATTGTAAGTTGCTTGGCTGACATCCATGAAGCTGCACCCTTACTCCAGCACTCAAAATACAGTTGCTGTATGAGCATCTGAGTATTATGTTTGCTATGCCCCAGCATTCCTGTATGAATACAGTGGTTGTTGCGGTGAAAAGAACATAACATATCCAGCTGGCAATTCCAAAAATAGGACAGCATAAAGGAGGGGAAATTTTTAAAATCATTTGAAATCATTATTTTTTTACAGATATTTTTTTTTGCATCCCCCCCCCTTATTTCAGATTTCGTTCTTTATCACCACAACCTGTCTCACCAGGTCCTGTAGTACACTAGAAGAGCAAGCACTTAATTTTTTTTTTTTTTTTTAAACATTTATTTATTGCAGTTTTGGAATGAAGCAAAAATGTTGTCAACAGAATACAATAGCATATCATTCAACCTATCCCCCCTGCCCTCCCCCTACCTCTTCCCATAACCTCTCATATTTCAATCTTTCATCATATATATATATATATATATATATATATATATATATATATATATATATATATATATATATATATATATATAATTTATTTATTTATTTATATAACATACACACACACATAGATGGGTGACAAATTAAAGGAAAACCCTGAATAAATGAGTGGAGAAACATAACAAATACAGATGCTTTCACACAGGTGTACAGCATGGTACAATTAAGCAATTAACATCCAGTCATGCTCTGTGGCATGTATAAAAATGCTGAGCAGGCCCAGTTGATCTTGATCTTGGATCAAGATGGCAAGAGGAAAAGATCTAAGTGACTTTGAAAGAAGGTTCATTATTGGGGCACGGATGGTAGGAGCTTCAGTCACAAAGACTGCTCAACTGGCTTGTGCTTCAGCATGACCAGTGACTAAAGTGACATCTGCATTTAGATCTATGGGAAAAGACATCAGTAAATAGGGTCGGAAATTGTGGTCGACAGTACACATTCAATGACAGTGATGCTCGTGCATTAGTGTGATATGTAAGGAAGAAGAGAAGAGCAACTCTTCCTCAGGTGACTGAGAATGTCAATGCAGGACGTGATCAGACTGTGTCAGCAAGAACAGTCAGTCGGCAATTACATAGAGAGCGATATTATAGTAGGGTTGCAGTGCATAAACCCCTAATTACAAAGATGAATGTACATTTGAGATGGTGCAAAAACCATAGGCACTGGTCTACAGAGATGTGGAAAAAAGTGATATGGTCAGATGAGTCATCCTTCACCATGTTCTCGACAAGTGGGCAAGTGCATGTGTGGTGTACACCAAGAGAACAGTACAGGCCTGAATGCTTACAGTGCCTACAGTGAGGGGGTCCGGTGGCTCTGTTATGCTGTGGGCGGCATTTTGCTGGCATGGTTTGGGTCCACTTGTCCCCTTAGAGGGAAGGGTCACTGCAAATCAATACAAAGTTGTTCTGAGTGATCACCTTTATCTTATGATGAAACATTTCTATCGATGGGAGTGGTCTCTTCCAGGATGACAATGCCCCCATCCATGGGGCACGAGGGGTCACTGAATGGTTTGATGAGTATAAAAATGATGTGAATCATATGCTATGGCCTTCGCAGTCACCAGATGTCAACCCAACTGAACACCTATGGGAGATTTTGGACCGACGCGTTAGAGAGCGCTCTACCACCACCATCATCAAAACACCAAATAAGAGAATATCTTTCGGAAGAATAGTGTTCCATCTCTTCAGTAGACTTCCAGAGACTTGTAGAATCTATGCCAAGGTGCATTGAAGCTGTTCTGGCGGCTTGTGGTGGCCCAACACCTTACTAAGACACTCTATGTTGGTTTTTCCTTTAATTTGTCACTCGTCTGTATAGTCTATATTAGGGCTGGGCGATTAATCCAATTTTATTTTCAATTACGATTTTGGCTTCCAACGATTATGAAAACAAGATAATCAAGAAAATGATTATTGTGCTGCATTATTTATTAAAATGTATATGAAGAGTTCATTTGCAAAAACCGATAAATGCCATCCTTTAAAAAAAACAAACTGACTGTAGTGAGTTATTCTTAACACATAGCACATTCTGAATCCTAAACACGTTTTGTCACAAAAGCCGTTATTGTCCATTGTCAAGGCATTGCAAGTTCACGTTTTACAGCAGAAAACATCGGCCAACGCCAGTGCTGTTCTTGAACACAACCCGATAAATCCATTCAGCAAATCAGCGCGCAGTACTCAGGTCAGGTGACGCAACATGACTGCGACTCTGTTCAGCTGGAGATGTGCTGTCTGAAAGGGAATTTCGGCGTAACTTTGGCTCAAAGTCATCTTTAAAGATGGATAATTTTGATGAAACTGAAGAGTCCGTGATGTTATCTCCTTCAGGGAGTAAAAAGAAGAGGAAAGCTGAAACTTATTCACGTAACATCGCGAAAAAAGCACCTTATAGCGGTCAGGGAAAAGTTCCCTCCATTGTTTGTAAACACAACTCAGAAAAAGTTTGTCAGGCTCTGCAATGAGTGTGTCTGGTCACCACTGTGGTAGCTCTTTAAAAAAAGGACAGCTGTAGTAATTAATCACGCTCTGCAGGTTAAACATTGGCACGTTCATGCTCAGGGGTTTTGTAGTCTGGCCGGGATTTTCCAAGGTATGGTCGTATAAATGTTTAATGCCCATTAATGGGCTGTTAAAAAGACAAGTTTTTTTTTAAAGTTCAATAAATGCATGATGTTTCCAAAGTCAGTGAGTAATCGTGTTAAATAATCATGATCTCAATATTGACCAAAATAATTGTGATTATGATTTTTGCCATAATCGATCAGCCCTACTAGTCAGTCATGCTGCCATTTTTCTGAATGAGGCTAAATAAAGAGTTCATTGTTTAAAGGGTGACATGTTATTTTTTTCTTAAATATAAAGTTACCGAAACTGTACTGTTACCGTGGCCCAAAAACCGCAATACATACCGAACCGTGGGCCCACTGTACCGTTGCACCCCTAGACTGCATTGACAAAGGGGTGGTGGATTACAGGATGTAGCCTTTCTTGAGTATTAAGAAAAAGAATAGTTGATTTGGATTTATTTACTCTATACCAGAGGTGCCCAAATTCTTTCCTATGAAGGGTCAAAAATTAATCTGGATGGAAGGCCGTGGCCCAAAAATAAATGTTGATGTTATGTGAAATTACATTACATTAAAATTATTATATTTTATAGAAAATTAACATCCTAAATCTAAAATAAAATTTCAAAATAATAAAAACACTACTGTTTAATCTGCTTAACAGTAATTTTATTAATTTGTAGAGATGATTGTCAAAAACATAAAACATGCTTCTTTTTGGGAGCATAAACATATTTAAAATGAAAGGCACCTTTCTGACAGAAAGTGCATGCAACTCAAGGTGCTTTAGAAAATTAAGTTGAAAACAGCTGTAAATTATTTTATATTGGGCCTATATAATATAATAAAATATAATACAGAAATGGCTACTAATACCCCCATATTTATGGTTTTGCCTCCCTTTTCTTCTATTAACCAAAAGCAGAAAAGACCCGCTAATTTTGTGGTATCTTTCCCCCGCAAAGACTAAGAAGAAAGATTCTCGCATAACTGCCTCATAATATGTATAATTATAACTTATACGCAAATAAGAATTATTTTACACGTGTGGATACCCACCGGAGACAGATTGCCAGGCGTTCCACCGGGGGTATGGAACACCTGTAGTTGGTGTCCATGCAATCTGGGCAATCTGGGCTCCGATCCTCAACAGCAGGTCATCAAACTGGCCCAGAGTTAGCCGAAAGTACCGCTGAAACCTGCCGTCGTCCAGATGCAACTCCTGAATGAGCCAGTGGAATTCGCCAAGCTGGGCACGTCTCCACTTGATACTATGCCCCCAAACTGACCGCCGACGCTGGGTCCAGCGGGACTAACAGCGAAGGTGAAGCACAGCCACGGCACTGACTCTCTGTCGCTGATGCATGATCACAAGAAATGACAAACTGCTTGTGTGCGGTATCTATATACATGTATGCTAATTAACTAGCTAGCTAGCAACGCAAGATAAATTAGCTGTCTTCTATTGTATCTAGCAAACTTGCTAGCAGCATTGGTGTAATCAAAAATTGTTGTGACGTGGCACAAAATTACTTCATTTTTCAGGCAAGTGATCAAACCCGTGCAAGGAAAGTGAAGAGAAATTTCGCTTCGTGTTCAATTAAAATTCAGCTTAACAGCACTGTGCTGTACATTGCCGTAAAACTCAGATTATGTGTTTTTTAGCTGCACCAAATTTACGTTTCGTAGTCATTATGGTTAGGATTTTACAGCACTTTCAAAATAAGAGGAGAATAAGCACGAGCTTATCAAATGCCATGGTGGGCCAAAACAAAGGGAGCGTGGGCCAAACGTGGCACGCGGGCCCCAAATTGGGCAGCCATGCTCTATACCCTGAGGGTCATTCCATATCAAGTCACCCAGAGGGTCCCAGGTCACCCTCTCAGATTCCCCTGAAAAATTTCACATTTTAATTAATTTTATGCATTTTGCTGAGCAAGAGCATGATAACAAGAGCATGACAGCTCATTCTTTAAAAAAATTATAACTCCAGAAGAAAGCTCCACAACAACACCAAATTTTTGTCAGATCATCATATGAAAATGATGGTTAACTGCCCACATGGTCAATTGAGGACATGAAAATAGGCAATTTTGAGGAAATCTGAACATCGAGCACATTTCAAAAAATTATCCTGACACTCCTATAACAGTAATAAATATGGTTACTCCATACACAAGGCCTAATATGCCATAAATAACAGGAAAAAAACTGTGTGCTTTATCTAGCATACTGTTTGAGTGAGAAGCTCTCAAAGGGGGTGTCGTTTTGTTACGTTTTGAATTTTCAGCCATTTTCAGAGCCTTGTAGGAGGAAAATTACATAAGATACACCTGATTCAATTCAATTCCTATTATTGAATTCTACAGAAAAAGTTAGCCCTAGTCACAAAGTTTCAAAGCTGTACATGCCATATCAAAGGAGCTATGAATGTCGGAAGTTGGACCGAAAGGCTCGTTCGGCAATAAAATTAATAAAAATTTCAAAGGGCTGTAGCTTCAAAACTATTAGAGATTCAGACCTAATATTTGGAATTTCTCCATAGGTTTGGTATAGGAGCACCTGTGCATTTTTTCAGGGGAATCTGAGAGGGTGACCTGGGAAATGTTTCTCAAACTGGGTGATTTGACATGGAATGACTCCTGAGAATTTTCCAAATCTCTCAATTAATTTAGTTTTGGCTGGAATAGAATTACTAAGGTTGGTCAGAAAGAGAAGAGTATCATCTGTGTAGAGTGCTATTCAGTGTTCCAGTTCTGTTGTTTGGATTCCTTTGATGATAGGGTGGCATCTAATAGCCATGGCAAAGGGTTCTAATGCTAAAACAAACAGCATCCGTGACAGAGGGCAGCCTTGTCATTTACCATGATGTAGACTGGAAGATTTAGAGATTATATTATTTGTCAAGACTTCTGCCATTGGACTAGAGTATAAAGTTTTAACCCATCGTTGAAAATTATCAACGAAATCAAACAGAGGTAGTACTTCAAACAAATAAGGCCATTCTACCCTGTCAAATGCCTTTCAGCATCAAGTGGTAGGATACAGGTGTCTTTGGCCTCTTCTCTTTCATGAATTATATTAAGACCCTTCTCATGTTGTGGAATGCTTGTCGTTTTTTTTTTAAATCTATAGATCTATTCCTATTAGAGTTGGGAGACATTATTCTAACCTTAAGGGCCCTATTTTAACGATCTAAGGCGCATCGTCAGTGGCGTGAAGCACACTGTTGTGGGTGTGGTCTGGCGCGTTTTGCTATTTTGACGGCGGAAAAAACACGCCAAGCGCCGGCGTATTGTTCCAAAAGGGTTGGACTACTCTACCTAATTAATCAAAGGTGTGTTTTGGGCGTGACATGCAAAGAACCAATCAGATCGTCATCTGTCATTCCCTTTAAAAGCGAGGCGCTTGATCAATGGCGGACTGCTATTTCAATGGCGCAATTACCAGGGAGACCAAACCGATTTTCTTCCGAAGAGACCAATCTGCTCGTGTGCGAAGTAAAAGCACGTGAGCAGATCATATATGGGGATAGAAGAAATCCCCCTAAACTCCTCGAGGTCAAGCAGGCGTGGGAAGACATTGCGGCGAGCGTTTCCTCGTCTTCTGGCCTCACCAGAACACCTCTGCAATGCTGAAAACGCTACAATGATGTCAGGCAGATGTACAATACTGTACAATACTGCTTACTACCAGTTCCATTAGTATGTAAAAACAATGAATACTAACATTTTATGTATTGTGTGTATTGTTTTTAAGTAAATTCACTTTGTCTATATATTTATGCAACACATTGCACACATTTCAGTTCTTTTCTTTCTATGACAGTGCGTGATTTTGCGTGTTTGCGATTAAAGGACAATTCACGCACTGTTGTTGGCATGATGTATGGTGTAATCAGCCATGTCTTTAATGGGTAGCCATTGTCCCCTAACAGCCACCCTTCCAGGGGAGGATTCCTCTGAAAGACTGTAGGAATGACAGAATTGGCCAGAATGAAGGAGTCATGATTTCAGCCAGGGTAATTTGCGAACACATGGGTGACTCGACATGCAGCATCGCAGATCACCTGTATGTTAATTGAGTGGGTCCCCTTGCGGTTGACATAAATCAGTGCGTTTTCAGATGGTGCACGTAGTTGTAGTTTTTAAATAGGTCTACCTACCCAATTTTTCTAATCTCCCGTATCTGTGAATACCTGAATATTATAACTACTCACTTTGACATACATTTCTTCATATCTTCATTTATCCCAAAACGATGTGTCCCATTCTAATATAATTTGTTATATTTTGCATGGATGTGTGCTATTGCTTGTTGTTGTATGACAGAAGCAGGGTGTATGATCGCGCAGCCTGACATGAGTAAGTTGATACTGCGCCCTTAAAATAACATTAAACAATGCGCCACTGACTTCCGACCAGGTTTATCTTGGTCAACGGCGCTTGGTCAGCGGTGCATTTTCAGTGCTGTCAAAATAGCGTCTTATAGACTATGTGCTTGACCACACCTCTTTTTTAATTACCACGCCTACAGCCGCGCATGTTCACCTGCTATTTTGACGGCATGAGTGCATGACACGAAAACTGAAAATGCACTGCCTGTAAGCTAGCAAAGACAACTGCGCCGCCGCGCCAGCCGCCATGTGCCGGGTGCTTCAATTTTAGTGAATAATTTAGTGTCTGTGTTTAACAGAGAAATGGTCTGTAAGATTCACATTTGGAGGGGGGCTTATCTGGTTTTAAGATCAAAGTGATTAATGTACTTCTTAATGTAGGCAGTAAACATCCATTTTGAAAGGACTCCTCATACATCTCTTTCAAAGGGATGACCAATTTCTCCTTAAATTGTTTATAAATATCAATTGGAAGGCCATCTGGGCAGCCTTTCCACCCTTCAAGTATGTTATGGCATCTATGATTTCACTTTCTTCAAGTGTGGATTCTAGCAGAGATTTGTCTATTTCTGTCAGTCAAGGGAACTGCAGTTCATTTAAGAAAAGGGATTGATCGTCTAAAAATTCAGTAGATTCAGATTTACATGGAGAATGGAAGAATGTTGCGAATGTGTTTTTTGTTCCTAGAGGGTCCGCCGTTACATTCCCATTTGGGGTCTGGATGCTCTTAATGACTCTTTCAACTTCCATCTTTTTTATTTGCCAGGCTAACACTTTTCCTGATTTTTCCCCATGTTCATAAAATGATTGCTTTAACCTTATTAATCTATTTTCAGCCTTGGCAGCAGAAAGGGCATTGTATTTAGCCCTACATCTTAGAAGTTCTTGGTGGGTAGCGTGTGATGTATCTAAATAAGCCTCCCTCTCCAACTGTTTAACTTTCTTTTCCAAGTCTTACAATTCCAAATTAAATTTTTTAGATTTTGAGCTAGTGTAACAAATTATCTGTCCTCTAATATAGTCTTTGAATGCCTCCCATCTTGTTGAGGCAGAAGTCTCATCTTTGTTTGTTGTGAAATAAAGGTCTATGTTCTAAAATACTAGAATCATGAAGCCATGGTGTGTAAATGCCATCTTTGCGGTTCTTTTGTCATGTCTGAGTATTTGTAAATGAGAAACACTGGACCATGGTCCGAAATAATGATGGAGTCATACATACAGTCCATCACCACGGAAAATATATCATTAGAGGTTAAGAAAAAGTTAATTCTTGAATAGCCTTTCGTTACTGAGGAGTAGCATGAGTATTCTCTGTTGGCTTGGTATAATATCCTCCAGCGGGTCACACAAGTTAAGTTCTTTCATAAGGTTATGCAGTTTTGCATGCTTTGCATGTGGGAGGTGTCTATACCTGATGATCTGTCAAGGTGAAGTGAAAGTGTACAGTTAAAGTCCCCTGCAATCAATAATTTCCCCTGAAATGAGGTAAGAAGTTTTCAAAAAAGCCAGGGCAGTCATTATTAGGTCCATATAAGTTAACCATTGTAATTTTCTCATTTAACAGTGATCCTTGAATAATTAGATATCACCCTGCTGGGTCTTGAATTACGATTGATATCTGGAATGGATCAGATTTCTGTATCAAAATCATGACTCCTCTGGAGCTGGGGGAAAATAATGCTGAAAAAACTTGACTGCGCCAGCGCCCCTGTATGGGTTATGTATCGTTAGATGACATACGGCTTTCTTGTAAAAATATCATAGTCGATTTAAGTTGTTTAATTCTCGTCATGACCTGTTTAATTTTTGTCAGTTTCCCCAATTCTCTCACATTCCATGATGTTATCTTTATGTTTAAACCCCCATCCATAATAATGTCTTGATGTTTAGTGTTTGTAAATCTACCCATGGGTCACCATCCCCCATCTCCCAGCGAGTTTGCAAAAAGAAGAAGTGCTGAAAGTACTGCTTGGTACAGTGTATATGAAACGTCTCCCCCCACAACTAGACAAAACACTGATCCTACGATGAGGAGCAGTTCGCTGTAGCACATGTGTACACACTCTGTTTGCTCCCACATACACTGGCAATAACGTACAGAACATACTTGTAAAATAGTCTGTGTCAACATCAAAACAGAAATAGTCCCAAAACGTTAAATGAATAGCTCTCATGTATATCAGAATTTCTGTAGCCTAAGTCTGAATATTGTCTAAACAAAAATAGCAGTGTCTTTCCTCGAATCCCTAAAGTCCGATAGCTACCTAGCTAGCCAGCCTGCCAAAGCCACACAGTAGTATAGCCCAATTGGGCCAACCAGCCAGCCACCAGTGTTATACTGAGGTGAGTAGGGTTAGCCAACGAAACACATAAATGTGCGGTTATATGATCTAGGCTGGTTAAATCAGACAGAAGAACAAAAATAATAACTAGAAAAATACATTTCCTGAAGAAAATGCAGAGTGTGATTGCGACCCAGCAGCGAAAATGTGCTAACGTATATGAGACGATCGCTAGGATGCGACTAAGTGGTTGCTAGGTGGTTGCTAAGGTATATATGGTGTTTGCTAGGGTGTTGCTAGGTGGTTGCTAACCTGTTGCTAGGTGGTTGCTAGGGTGTTGCTAAATGGTTACTAAGGTATATGAGGTGGTTGCTAGGGCGTTGTTGGGTGGTTGCCAGGATGTTGCTACATGGTTGCTAGGGTGTTTTTAGGCGGTTGCTAGGGTGTTGCTAAGTGGTTGCTAGTTGGTTGCTAGGGACACACCCACCTTTGGTGAGTGTTGGGTCACGTGACCCAAAGCACCATATCAGGTCCCGTGGCTATTAGTCAAATGGTGACCGAGTGGTAAGGCTTTGAAAAATAAACTGAAGTAAATGGGAGGATGGAAGGATGAATAAATGAGTAAAGGGCGAGTACGGGGTCAGTATGGGTTTCAGTGAGTGTTGGGTGGCACGACCTGAGCCAGCATACGAGTTACTGTGACCGTAGGCCGAAAGGTGACCACGCGATAATACTTTGAGAAATTAATTGAAGTCAATGGGAGGATGGAAGGATGAATAAATCAGTAAAAAAACTGATGAAAAAAGACGAGTGCGGGTCAAGATGGTCTTGGATGAGTGTTGGGTGATTTGTTCTGAGGCAACATGTGAGGTATGGTGGCCCTGGGGTGAAAAGTGACCGAGTGGAAAGGCCATGAAGTATGAGGGGGTGATTTTGAAAATGAATGGGAGTCTACGGGAAAAAAGGGATGAAAAAAACGACAAAAACTGGAGAACGAGTACGGTACGGCTTAGCTGTACACAAGCAGCCCGATCGGGGTCAGACTGGACGGGTTACAGTTGGTTTGGGGTCGATATCTCGAAAACTGTGGGTGTTGTGTAGTGGAAACTTCGAATAAAGACCACACAAGTGTCTTCTCCCAAACACATTTACTGACTGACTGACACGGTACATGAAATAAAAAAATAAAATGCCTTGAAAAGCCATATTGTCAATGCCGCAAGAAAACATAAAACTCGGGACAGGTCACTTCCTCTCAACTTCAAAATAAGAGTGTCTATAAATGCAAAGCAACAAAATGAATTTCTTGTTAACCCTGTCAGCATTTTTATGTTGTTCCAATAACTATTAAATTTCTTGTATAAACATCCGTAAATACTGTAAATATCATATTTTAATGTCTTTATCAACCATTTTTAAAGTTGTGAACTGTCTTTAACTAAAATAAGTCACAACAGTGGGAGGAGAAGCGGGACAAAATTTGGTGGAATAAGAAGAAGAAGAATAAAACTATCGGATAACAACAGTGCTTTGCATTGCAAGCACACTAATAAAACTATTGGATAACAATTTTTTGCTTGCAATGCTTTGCATTGCAATCACACTAATTATCAAGCTGAAATCAGTATGAATTAATGGAGTTGTGTTCATTTGGATTCAAAATTGGCTTCATCATAGGATACAGAGAGTAATTATATGATTCTTTCATACATTGGAGTCAGCCTGAAAACTTTATCATACAACCAAGATACTCTGAAATGTTCTAGCATATATTGTGTGTATTAAATTTACCGATCACATCTGCTACGACTACCATATCATGCAGATTCATGCTGTAAAACATCAGGAAAGTCAGGCCCTGCCTATCTGAATATGCTGCGTAGCTCCTTGTCCAGGCACTGGTCATCTCAAGACTGGACTACTGCAATGCTCTCTTGGCTCGCCTACCTGCATGCACTATGAAGCATCTGCAATTGATACAGAATGTGGCTGCACGTCTGGTTTTCAACCACCCAAAAAGGGCCCACGTTACACCGCTCTTGGTCTCACTCCACTGGCTCCCTGTAGCTGCCCACATCATGTTCAAGGCCTTGATGCACTAGCTTTGAACATGATGTGATCCACACTTCAGTCCCTCTCTGTCCTCAAGAAACATCGGAAGACACAGCTCTTCCTTTCTCACTTGAGCACCAGAAACACTACCCCCTAAAAGAACTTCTCATGTCTCAAACTGTCTCCTACTAAAATATAAAATTATTTTTTAAAAAAGTAATATAATGGTTTAACACACTCATTAGCTTTACCTGCTAGTTTATACCTTGCCGGTCCAACCTTTGAAACCTGGTCATGCAGTGCTTCTAATATTGTTGACTCCATATGCTTTTTCGCTTGTGTTGTATTGTACCTCACTTGTAAGTCACTTTGGATAAAAGCGTCTGCCAAATGAATAAATGTAAATGTAAATGTGTATTAAAATATTATCTGTTCTTGCCATAAGTGTGGAGACTAATAGAGAGGATGTGTGTGTTTGGCCGTGATGCAGATGGCTGCCATCCGTAAGAAACTGGTTATAGTGGGAGATGGAGCATGTGGGAAGACGTGTCTGCTCATTGTGTTCAGCAAAGACCAGTTCCCTGAGGTGTATGTGCCCACAGTGTTTGAGAACTACGTCGCAGACATTGAGGTGGACGGCAAGCAGGTGAGAGCTGCCACTGCCACAGTGTTGAGATGAACTGATGCCTTGTGTTACACCACTTATCTTTTCTGTTGCTATTTTTGCCAGGTTCAGGAAATCATTTTCCAGTGTTCTTTAAATTGGCCCTGAGTTTTCAGATTTTTTGATTCCCTCTGGAAAATGCACTTGGCTGCATCTGCAGTGCTTTGTGACAATCTTGATAGTATAAATGCACTGTAACAAGTAGAATTTGATTGACTGATTGATTCATTGACTGAGCAGCCACCATTTTTCACTTAATCAGTCTGTAGTAGACACAGCATCTATTAATACCATACCTGTTTGTGAAGTAACAAAACTGTTCAAGCAACATGGATGTACGTAGTCCATAACGTTCATTTTAAATTTTATTTTTTGTTATTTCTCAATGTATGTTGTCATTTTGCATGTTGTCTTTGGTGCTAAGGGCTTATGAAATGTTTTTGTTGTAGTTGTTATTGTGTGATGATTGATGGGAGGTGTTATCAGACTTGGTCAGTGCAAAAGGCCCTCGTAGATTCTTAAATTTTGCATGCAGAATTCAGGCAGGCTTCTTGACCAATGAGACAATCCCATGGCTGAAACATTTCTCTTGACCTCCTGAAGGTTGAGCTGGCCCTGTGGGACACAGCTGGACAGGAGGACTATGACAGGCTTCGGCCCCTATCCTACCCCGACACTGACGTCATCCTCATGTGCTTCTCCATAGACAGCCCAGACAGTTTGGGTGAGACTACATTTCAAACATTCTGCCTGTACAGACCTAACTGTAAGTCCAGTGAGACATACTTCACCTCTTTACATGTGTGAGTGTGTGGGGGTGTAGGGATGTAGGTGCTAGCAAGGTTTTTTATGTGTGTCTCTTTGTCTGACAGAGAACATTCCAGAGAAGTGGACTCCAGAGGTAAAGCACTTCTGTCCCAATGTTCCCATCATCCTTGTGGGCAACAAAAAGGACCTTCGCAATGATGAACACACACGCCGAGAGCTGGCCAAGATGAAACAGGTACACACAAACACACACTTGCTGTACTTGCTGATATACATGCACCCAAAAATTTATGAACACAAGTGCACACATAACCACACCAACACACAAATGCATGAAAACACTCTTCTCAGCAAGCAGCATACACATCACTGCTGATTCTGTGCAATGTCTTCAGTGTCTGCTGATCCAGAATGACTTGTTCTTTGTAAGTTGCTCTAGATAAGTAAATGTAAATAACACGCTGTAAAATGCAGTGATTCCTTGTAGAATGCTGTAGGTCTCTGGAGATGGGACATTTAGCAGACGCTCATATCCAGAGCGACTTACATCAGCGACTTACATTCAGCTGTTACAGCTTTTTACAATGTTATCCATTTATACAGCTGGATATTTACTGAGGCAATTGTGGGTTAAGTACCTTGTCCAAGGGTACAGCAGCAGTGTCCCAGCGGGGAATCGAACTGGCAACCTTTCAGTTAAGAGTCCTGCTCCTATGCTACACTGCCGCCCAAGATATGGCTATAGAGGACTGTTACACACTCCTTTTATGAAGACTGTGATGCACACATTAGAACTGTGCTGCATACTCTTGTGTACAGGACCATGTTTCCCATACACACACATGCTCATGTGTAGGATTGTATGACATTATGTGTGCACATTTGCACATCAAGACAAAGTAAGCTACTTACAAGGCTTAGCGCCTTAAAAGTAGGCAGGAAAGTGCAAGCACAAGTGAAGCACAGTTAAGTTGAGTTTGAAATTTGAAAGTGGTCGCTCATTCAGAGGACTGTGCAAGAGTTGCCATTGAGGGTTTTTAAGAGTCCGCTGAAATTGATTTCCTTCCTTTCATGAATTGATGTGTAACCTTGGTGTGTGAGGAAACCCTCTGACATTGTTGAGTCTGACATTGCTAACGTTCTCCCTGCCAACAGGAGCCGGTGAAACCCGAGGAAGGGCGTGACATGGCCAACCGCATCAATGCTTTTGGGTATCTGGAGTGCTCAGCCAAAACGAAGGATGGAGTGAGGGAGGTGTTTGAGATGGCAACCAGAGCTGCACTCCAAGCCAAGAAACGTGGCAAGAAGAATGCTTGTCTTCTGCTATAGAGAATTGGGGAAGGGTGGGGGTGGGTGGTAAGCAGGCCAAGGAGAGCAGGAAGAAGCTATAAAGAGGTGGGACAGCTGTCAGTGGGCTCAAAGGGGAGGGGGAGAGGGCAGGAAAAGATTCAAATCAAGCCAAAGGAGACGGAGGAACAGATGGAGGGAACCCTTCAAGGAAAAAGGGAGGTCACATTTTCTTGGCTGCACTGTTGACAGTAGTCATCTTTAAAAATCCTGTCTGCTTTCACTAGAGTGATCTGCCAGATGAGAGAGTAAGATGAGAAAAACTAAACAGGGGAGAGGTAGAGGCTTGTGAGGGACTGGTGCTGAGTGAACATGTGGATCTTTGGCGCTCCTTCTGTGTTATTTTTATTCCTTTTTTTGGCCCCACCTACCACTCTTGCATCACTGTAGAAAGGAACGTTTTTGACGTTAATGACATTATTGTACTTCTCTCTGCATGTTTTCTCATGTTAATTTTCCATTCGCTTTGTCCCCAGCACTGTGGCTCTGGTGAGACTCCAATGTTACAGAGGGAGGGGGCAAGATTGTATAGATGGCCAAATGAGGAGCATGTTCCCCGTTTCTCTTGAGACGTAGCCTGTCTCTGCCTTTGCCTCATGTCTCCATGAGTGTCCTTGTCTGTGTGACAGTCTGCATCCCTACCTATGCATGTGCACCCCTCTCTGTGTGCATGGGGAGATGGGGAGTCCACCCACCTCTCCATCCCCCCATAGTCCTTTGCATCATAAATGAGGTCATTGGACAAAAAGGCGGTCCAGATTAACAGCTCACTGAACCAACCAGCAGTTCATTTAAATGTCTATTCCTTGTTTCCTCTGCATATAAAGTTCACATGAAAATATATAAAAATGATGATGCTTATTAATTTGTATTAGTTATATGCTTGTTTGTGTAGTTTTGGAATAAATGATATGAATGAAAGTAGCTTGGATTGATTACTCACTGTAATTTTCAGTGGAACATAGTGAGAAATTTTAGTTGATAAGAATGAAGTGGACTGTGGGGACAGTCAGGCTTTGGAATGTGGTATTATTTTGTGCTGATTCTTTAAATGGATTTGGAAATTCAGTAATTAGCTTACTTGTGGACGGTTTTTGCCTGTGTGCCAGGATCCTTAATTGTGAAGGGGGTGGGAATGTATTGACCTGTTATCTCACTCTCCCTGTATAAAAAATTAGCTGCTCCCTCCATCTTTCACTCCATGTACCTCCCCCTTTTTCTTTTTTAATTATATATTTTTTTTCATTTGCTTCTGTACTGTATATTTTACTCTGTGTGAAATTCTACTGGCTCATCCTTGTCTCTTATGCCTCTTTTGCAAAGTCTAGAACCTTATCTTAAAATCAAAAAAGAAAAATGCAAAAAAGTATAAAAAGTAATAAAAACATGAAAAAGAGCAAACAACTAAATATTATACTGTTAACTTTGTAAGATCTTACATTTAATTGTTGTAAAAAAAAAACTGAGCAGCAGAAAATAAATCTTGGTGCAAATAACCTTTTGTACACACATACATCCTGGAATTTCCTCAGTCTGCTTTTAAACGTACAAAAAAAAATAAATTCTTTTTAGGGTAGTTGTATTTGTATTACTTCTTTAATTGTTATGCACTAATTGTTCACACCTTTTCTTCTGTTAAATATTACACCATCCTGATCAATACAGTAGTTGCAAAGTTTCACTGTGGGAATGAATTGTCATTGCCTCTGGGGTTAAAATGTTTGTCTTTCACATCTTTAAGCTGACCTACCAGGGACACTACATTTTGGATGCATTTTTCTACATACAGGATACACCTTTTTTGATTGAGGTAGTATACAGCTGTTGTGTTTGTGTATTTGAGTGAATTTGTAGAATGAAATGCAGGTGGTATATTGAGGCTTCAACACAATGTCCATATTGAAATTACAAATTAATAAGATAAGCAATTACTATGGAACAAATGACTAGGGATACAATATTAAGGCAAGGAAATGTAAGATTTACAAAGAGTGTATTGCTGTAGTAGTTTTTTTTTTGAGCAGAAACTTGTCCAGAGTCAGTGCAACTCAACTTACATAGGTTAAGTACTACAACCCCTGGCAAAAATTATGGAATCACCACACTTAGAAGATGTTCACCCAGCTTTTTTACTTCGTAGCAAATAAACAAATCACAGATATGACACAAAACAATTTTTGTTGAATAGCTGAACATTCTGGCTTCATGAAACATACCTCAAACAAATTAAATTATTTTAATTAATGGCATACGTTTCCAAATGAAGTAGAGGAAAAAATTATGGAATCACTCAATTTTGAAGAAAAAATTATGGAATCATCAACAAAAAAATCACAATTAGTACTTTGTTGCTCTGGCTTTTATGGGGCCTGAATTCTTTGAGGCATGGACTTCACTAATGAAAAATATTCTCCATCAAGCTAGTTCCAACTTTCTTGAATAGCGGCTAACAGGTCGGCTTTGCAGGATGGAGCCATGTCATGGACCATTTTTTAAAATTTCCACCATAAATTTACCATAAATCGGATTGAGATCCGGACTGTTTGCTGGCCATGTCATTGAGTTGATATGCCTTTCCTGAAGAAAAGCTTTAACACTGTTCGCTCTGTGGCAAGATGCATTATCATCCTGAAAAATGACTTCATCACCAAACCTATTTTCTATCGATGGAATGAGAAAAGTGTCCACAATTTCAATGTAGACCTGTGCATTGACTGTTGAGGTAATGATTGCCATCTCCCCTGGTCCTTTACCTGACATGCAACCCCATATCATAAATGAGGGGGGAAATTTGACTGTTTTCATCAGGCAGTCATCTTTATATGTTTCATCAGGACGGCACCAGACAAAAGTTCCAGCATCATCTCCTTGGCCAATGTAGATTCGTGATTCATCACTGAATATCACTTTCATCCAATCATCCACACTCCATGATTGCTTGTCTTTAGCCCACTGTAACCTTGCTTTCTTCTGTTTCGGTGTTAGTGCTGGTTTTTGTTTGGCTTTTCTGTATGTAAATCCCATTTCATTCAGTCGATTTCTTACAGTTCTGTCACAGACATCCACTCCTGTTTCCCATTTGTTTTTCATTTGTTTTGTTGTGCGTTCTCTATTTTCAAGGCATATTGCTTTGAGTTTTCTATCATGACGCTTTGACGTCTTCCGTGGTCTACCCATATGTTTTCCTTTTATAACCTTCCCATTTTGTTTATACTTGCACCAAATTTTAGACACAGGTGACTGGGAACAACCAACATCTTTTGCCACAGTCCGTGATGGATTTCCTTCTTGAAGGAGTTTTATAATCCTTTCCATGGTTTCAATTGACAACTCTCTTGTTGGGGCCATGTTTCCTATCAATTAGCCAAGTTCAATAGCTCGTTAAGGGCTGCAAGCACTCTCTTGTAACTGCAGACTAATTTGCATGTTTTTTTTTTTTTTTTTTTACCTGTGCCGGTATTTGTTTTAGAAATGCAAATTACAAGGTGATTACATAATTTTTTCCTCTACTTCATTTGGAAAAATGTATGCCATTAATTAATTTAATTTAATTTGTTTGAGGTATGTTTCACAAAGCAAGTAAAAAAGCTGGGTGAACATCTTCTAAGTGTGGTGATTCCATAATTTTTTCCAGGGGTTGTAGTTACTTTGGTGGAAGTTGAGTGTGGCATAGCTCCTTTACCACTACACCATACTGCCTACTATATTTGGATATAGAATTGAGTGGATCTCACAGGAAGGACATATATTTTCTTTTGTCCAATATGAAACCTGTAGCTTGAGTTTGTTCCAGTTTCCAAAGGAGGTTTTTACACAGTCTCATTCATAGAACCGTCTTATCAAATTGTGAATAATTCTGTTCTTTGTAGATAGTTGTGAAAAAGCCTTACCATTTGCTGCAGAAACTCAAGTACAGTAATAGCACATAGGTTTCTGGTGTAACATTTTGTTGGTCAAGGGCAGCTTCAGTCTTTCTCTCCTATCAGATTGGGTTCCCTATACCCAGTAACATCGTTGTTCAATGCAAGGACAAATGTGTTCGTTATACCTTCAGACACTAGAGTCCCAGGATCACATCAAGGAGATAGAGTAGCCACCAAGTACCACATTACTGATGACTCGCATCACTCAAGACAAGCTGAAGAAAAGCAGTCATCTTCTTAGCCAAGGCTACCATGGATGCAGATGTCCTGACTCCTTTGCATGCTGGTTATGCTCTGGTTGGCCGTATTCAGATTCTCCTGAATCATACAGGGTACTGTCAGACCACTCCTGAGGCCTGTCAGATTGATGCTGAGGTGGGGGTCAAGTACACTGTAGGCCATTTCTAGGAGTAGAGTGTCACATAAGTTACATACTAAAGCATGTATGATGGAATGAGTCATAGACCATGGTTAGGAAATTACCAGCCCTGCTGTGATAGACCCAAATGACCAAAAGGGAGTCTTAAAAACTGTTTCATCCCATGCTCAGTCCTACAATCGCGTAGCCAGGTGATGGCAGTTACAAGGCACACAGGGAAAGTGACTGGAGGGGAGCGTCAGTCCAAGCTCTTTGGTATCATGTATTTTTGAATTACTGTTGTTCCTGTTATGCTGTAGTGCCGACCACAAATGAAATAAAATCTTTTCAGAATGCAAAAACCAAAATTGTCACACACTGAAAAGTAACAAAAATAAAGGAGCTCTCTGTATTATACAGCATACAGTATTATACCTATTCCTTGTTATATTTTGAGAAAAATGACACAAGCCTTACACAGTCATATACAGGTACATAAACTCCATCAGATCAAAAGATATGGCACTCCCATTAATAACTCACTGCATGCACAATAACCACTGCAGATGAATTACATTTCTGAGCAATAGAAAAAGTACAACACAGAAAAAGTACAACACAAATAGAAAAAGTACAACACAAATGTAGGAGCAGGGCCTTTGACAATATGTTCGCAAAAAAGAGAAATGATGGATCATGATTTTCAGTGGCCCTAAAGTCACAACAAAGTGGAACTCCTCTTTGTAGTGACACCCATAAGTTGTTATTTCAGCTGTTTATGTAGCTTCACTATGGTTACATACACATATAACTATATGTTCCCGTGCTTTCCTTTAGGCACCCTTAATTTTATTGATTGATAATTGCAACACTCACTGTAATTCATGCACTCTGACTTGTCACATGCTTTTCAAGAATCCCGCCATGCTGTCTGAGGAGGAACGGTCAACGTGTGGCTTGAATGCAGACAAGAGCAGAGTCTCAGTGTTCTGCTTGTTCTGATATTTTGAGAACTTCATAAGCAACCATTAGCTTTGCACCATATGTAAATTCAATATCTAAGTTCATATGCAAGTTCACTCTTTGCATATCAATAAAATTGCTAAACAATTTTGCATGACTTGCACTACATTTTTAAGGATAATTAATTGAATTAATAAGCCTAGAGCTTGCATTAACAATTAAGTCACAATGTTGAAAAACATTGACATTGTGCCTGTTAATTGGGTCATGTCAATAATGTAATGCCGTACCGCTTCACAACACGGGTGAGATTTGTATCGGAATAGCGTCACACTCCTGATCCAAACTGGAGTGATTTGAATGCTACGCATTCCGTGGCACGAACACACCCTGCGTTATGTAATTTCACAAATTATCAAAGAACAAAACATACATATTACATACATAAGATGCCAAATATGAATCTTTATCTTGTCATCAAAAAGTGCAATGCACTTAGAAGTGCTTAACAGAAACACACAAGAAATAAGACATTTACATCTGAATAACTCTGGAGCACTTGTTACAGCAGCTATTATATTATGATCGTGTCTCTGTAATGTAAATGTAAATTTACATTTACATTCATTCATTTGGCAGGCGCTTTTATCCAAAGCGACTTACAAGTGAGGTACAATACAACACAAGCGAAAAACCATACAGAGTCAACAATATTAGAAGTACTGCATGACAAAGTTCCAAAGGTTGGCCAGGCGAGGTACAAACTAGCAGGTAAAGCTAACGAGTGCGTTGAACC
The DNA here is from genome assembly GCA_019176425.1 of Megalops atlanticus. NCBI lineage: Eukaryota > Metazoa > Chordata > Actinopteri > Elopiformes > Megalopidae > Megalops > Megalops atlanticus. The sequence goes on from CM032882.1 coordinate 1,225,397, forward strand.
ATTACAACCCAAACCATTATGTTAAACCATCACAACCAAACCATTGCATTTTTAAATATAGTTTAGTAGGAGATAAGGGGGAAGTGTTTCAGGTGCTCAGGTGAGAGCGGAAGACCTGTGTCTTCAGATGTTTCTTGAAGACAGAGAGGGACTCAGCAGAACGGATGAGGAGTGGAAGTTCATTCCACCACCGGGGGAAAGTCCTGGATAGTGATTTAACACCACTATGCGACAGGACCGCCAGGCGCCGTGCGGTGGCAGAGCATAGCAGTCGGGAGGGAACATAGGGTTGCAGCAGTGAGTTCAGGTACTTAGGTGCAGTTTTGTTGGTCACCCTGTAAGCGAACATCAAGGCCTCGAACATGATGCGGACAGCAACAGGGAGCAAGTGGAGTGAGACTAGAGAGGTGTAACATGAGCTCTTTTTGGTTGGTTGTAAAACAGACGTGCAGCCACATTCTGTATCAACTGCAAATGAATTTTAAATTGCAACTTAATAGCTGACGTGCCCCACCTGATTGCACGTAGTAACTCATTGCCACGATGTTCTACGCCGATTACATGAGGCCCACTGTCAAGTCATGGCGTCTTTGCGTAGTTGAGTGGTGTGATGGACACAGACCACTGCTAACTCCGCCTGTCCGACCACGATGACAGCTGGGGCCAGTACACCGGGAATTCCTGCCCTAAGTCGCCTGTCTAACGCCAAGTAAAGCATTGCTCTGTCAGACGTGCAGTAAGCGCGGAATGCATTCGGGTATTGAACGGATTGGGGCTGATGGATCGGAGCAGCTCTTGCTAGTCAATCACATTCCAGAGGTAAACGTCTGATGAAAGATTACAAAAATGGCTAGCTACCATAAACCTGATGAGAAAACACTGCAAGGCCTGAAGGATATTGCGAACAAGTTGAGAATCCGACCATCAAGGCGCCGTGTGCTTCCAACTCAAGGTAAGTCACCTCATCACTCTGATTTTGTGTTATTTTTGCATATGTTTCTATAAATATTTGTTTAGCAGATGCTGAAACGTTCGGTCGTGTTCATGTTATACGGCCTGTCACCTCCAGTTTAGCTTTCACAATGTAGCCAACTAGTTAGCTAGCTAGGCAGTTGTATTGCTAGCATGTGAATTTCAATAAGATAGGTATTTAAACAACAAGTAATGATATGTAGTCGTAGGTACAGTTATTATTTGTACATTTATTTGATTAGCTGATTGCGCTGAATGACGTACGCCTAATATGGGCCCTACTATACGGAACATTTGCTAGCTGGAACGACCCTATGCGATTAACTGTTTATTTGTCCTGCCGGTCAAAAGGGTTAGAATGTCCCGCCCATTCCTTGGAATATGTCATTGCAGTTTGTTGTCCCGCGCGGCATTGAGTTTACATTGGAATAGGCCTTTTTCACAGCGGAATCGGTTACCGGAAGTGTTCGTCGAAGCAGTGTATCGCTATTTCCGGTTTTTGCTAGCTGCTTGTTTACCATGGTATCGGGATATCGCTTCTCTAGTTCACGTTTGACTTTGCCGAAATTTGGCCAAGACGATGTGTTGCAATTAGTGAAGCAGCATTCACAAGTCAAGGGTTCCAAGCTGGACAAAGGCTACAAGTTGTTCTTCGAGCAGTTTATTTTTAACTGTAGGGATAAGCGACTTGCAAACCTAACCTAGTCTGATAGCTAGTTAGCTTGTAACAACTCTGCTCGCTAACGCTAATTATAGCCAGTGACAACGGACTATTTATCTAACATTAATTATAGCCGACATAAATACAGTATAATGGGAAGCCATTTTTGAGTTTTAAAGTCTAACAGAGTATGCCGATTTGCAGTATTTGGGTAGATAAATGAGTTAATATTATGTCTGCAGCAAGCTGCTTCCATTTAGTGTGCGCAACGTGAGACACTCATTTCATGTTATCAGCTGTCAGAACCTGAGACTAACTTTTTAGCTTTCAGCAGGCTAAGTTTTAAGTTATCAGTTGTCAGTAAGCTGTGATCCCCCTTTATATGCAGTGTCAGATTTAGTGAACGAGGAAGTGGTAGTACAGTCAAGCTGCTACCGGTCAATGAGAAAGAATGAGGAGCCCCATACACTACAGGTTGCATATAATGTTCAGGAAGTGTAGCCCTGAGTCCAAAATGATGCCGTAGTCCCTATTCCTTAAAAACATCAACATGCATTAGAAGTATTCTGTGCTCTCTGGTGTACATCATTTGGACACTAATCTATCGCAGTGCATTGTTGTATTTCAAAAGTTCTCCACTATAGTTTCAGACATGGCTACAAAATGGCAAAAAACCGGCGTGATGCAGCACCGGTTTTCAGTCTTTTTCTGCCACTCTTGAGACATAAACATCGTCACTTTCGAAGTGCATGCCACATATGAACGTGCTCCCACGGACTATATTAAAAGAAGGACCTTCGTCCCTCCTCATTAACTTCACTCAGGTGCTCCGCATTACTTTGTCTTTCGAGAAATAGTGAAAACTAAGGTAAGGATGCCTCTGTTTTGAGTAATAGCAGCCAGGTACACTTGCAATAACACCGGCGAGAGGATTCCGCCATTGCTTCTCGATAAACCGGAAGGACAGATACACCGCTTCACTGAATTCCAGCCTCCCGGAAATAGGAAGTGTGAAAAAGGCCTATTCCTGGATTGGTATTCTGTACCCTTTAATGCAATCCACTTCCTTATTCTTTGTTGGTACCAGTGAAAGCATTTTTTTTATTATTAAAGACGATCATAGTTACACAATGCAAACCCTTCTACAGTTTGATGAAAATTATATCTGTAGCAGCCCTTGGATCCAGAGAGTCTCAACTGATGCGTCAGGTTTCTTTATTTAAGTTCATCACAGCAACTTTAATCCATATCTTCAAATCGCCATACAGCACCGTGAAAACTATGTCAAAACATGCAAAAGACAAACTTCACAACCCTGATCCACAGTCAAACTCACTATATGAAAATATCAACAACAAAGTTTACATTGCACAACAATAAAATAGTTCACACGCTTCCATGGTTATACATTTTATAAAACAAATAAATGTCATACCTCGCTGCGCTCACCAAGGAATGCAATCCAAAAACACGATAATCCTTTCTTCCGTTATTAAACGTGCGTCAAACGTGCGTCAATTCCACTCAGTTTAAGTGCAAACGCCACATAGAAATAATGTAGGCTCAAACAAATCAGTGTCTACCAGCCACCCCCGCCAGCCAACTTTAAAGCTCATCTCACCTGATGCAAACTACGGTGTCACCAGAAGGACAATTTTCAATGTTACAGGTGTATAGGATTTCCTATCGAAGTACACACACACACGAATCACAAAGACATTCAAATTACAAACATTTGTTAATAAATTACAGAATAAATTACACAAATATCTTATCCCATAACCCAACCCATACCTATTCCATAATAAACAGCAGAAATGCAAAATGGTCCCTTACAATATCTAAAAAAAAATTAAGGTTATGAAAAAGGTGGCAGTTCAGTTTCAGAGAAATGTGGAAAAACACATCCGTTCAAAATTGTGATGTGTTTCCTTTTCATGTAAATATGGCACAGAGAAAAACATTTTTACATTAAAACTGGTGAATGTGAATAACAGTATTAATCAGTAATTCATGTTGATTAATGATTGTCAATCAACATTGCCTTTCAGTGTTTTAATCTTAGGCTTGGCTTGAGGATGCTGGGTGGATGGGTAGTGTAATGGTTGTCTACAGTTACACTGGTTTTTTTCCATGTCATGGAATGTCAAAGGACTTGAACTATAGTATATTCCTCTGATGAAGACCCTGGTTGACCCATATATGGCCTCAATAATGCCCATCTGGGTGTGTGATAGTAAGTGTGTGATTCTGCTATGGAAGAAAATTGGAATGATGTGTCATGAGTCATGACAGGCATGCATACCATAGGATTGAAGTTTACCTTAGTCTGTCTTCTTCTAAGTGTTTCTTTAGTGAAGATCACATAACTACGGAAGCACACTGCATTCACAAAAGAAAAAAATAGACACCTTATCTCATAATTATGAGAAAAGATCTTACTTACAAGAAAAAATCTCATAATTACAAGATCAGGATCTTATCCTGTAGCCTAGGTTAGCGTCAATTGATAACTAGGCTACCTTAACTTTTCTCATAATTACAAGATCCTGATCTCGTAACGTGTTCATGATCAGAAATGTGTTAGAGAAGTGTCATCCTGATACGTCGCTGTTTTGGTCCATAATGCTGTGTTAAGCTTTTTCCTTATAATGGGGGTCAATGGAGAAGAAATAGCTTAACGCAAGATAGTTACCCCTTTCATTGGATTTCAGTTTTGCTTTTTTGATAGGAGATAGTGTTTATGACATGTGAGATGTCAGACAAATTTGGTGATCATTGATCGCTGTTTTGGGACATAAAGCCACGTTAAGCTTTTTCCTGGGCATCAATGGAGAGGAAAATGCTTAACATGAGATAACGACCATACTCCTAGGATTTTGGTTTTGATTTTTTTGACAGGTGGAAGTGTTTATGACAAGAGATGTCCGAGAGAAATTTGGTGATCATTGATTGCAGTTTTGGAACATTAAGTCACGTTAAGCGTTTTAGAATGTTCAGACTTGAGATGCCTGCGCAGTGTTGACATACTAATATTAATGTCATCCGCATTAAGTAACATTAATATCAGGGGCGTCATGCAAACCAAATTTGTGGGTGGGCACGATTTTCATGCATCAAGTGGGTACTCTTCCAGATGTGGCTGTATTGGACCCTTTCTTATATACTGATCTCTTGCAAGTCTGTCTGTGGGAATTATGAAATCTGAATTCTTATCTAGTGGGAAAAACAAACAAAAATATTTTTTAGACTTAATTGTACTAACACAAAGATTAAATTTTTTTTTTTTTTTAAATATCATAACCTGAATAGCCTACCACATAGCTGTCCCTTGCTGGAGCATGAAGCTTCAGGAGCATCTTCTGTTTGGTCCAAATCTGCCTTGTCCTGTCATTTTTTAATCCATATAACGCCTTTAACCTTGTCTGCTTCATTCTACCAATGTATAATACAATAATATAAAATAGTCACTGACAGGATGATGGTCATACATTCAACAATAGCAAGTGGGCGACTACAGTGAAATTCTGTATGTGCCCTGTGGAAAGTTGCCACATAGGCTACTGTTTCCATCAGATTGGAAAAAGGAACAAGGCACACAGAACAATCACACGTCCACAAAAAACAACTGGCTCATAAATTAATTGGCAAAAACACACCATGTAAGTAGATACCGAACCATGTAACTATTTACGGTTGCCATAGTGCATTATGGGGCGAGCATGAAATGAAGTAAGTTTGGCAGTGTAACATTTAGCTAGCTAGCTAGCTAGTTAACGTCAGCCAGTAGTTCGCTAGTTGTGTTCAAAATACGTGGCATGGAGATGGAAAAGGCTGTGTTGTGTTGGTGGCTAGCTAGCAAGCACTGACGGACAGTGTAATTGGTACAGGCAAAACTACAAACTGACAAACAAGCTGGTCTGGTGTTATAACTAAGGATGGGAGACCTTGCTGGCTAATGTTAGCTAGCTAACATTAACATAAGTTGATAACTCAGCTTCAGAGTATGTCTTTGCTAGCATATTGATTTAATAGCTAGCCAAGTAGACATGTGCGTGATATATTTTGACAGTTTTAGGCTACTGCAGCATATGTCTGTGGGACAACATAGGAACAATTCAGCTGCCTTCTTGCAGCAGCACATTTGTTTGGCTAGCAGTTGTAAACAGCTAAATATAGCTAACCTTGTTTCCTGCCGCTGCGACGTGAGATGAACTTGTGGATGATGGGGAGTTATCGGTAGAAGACAGGATGAGGGGTGGGGGATGGGGGAGGGGATTAAGAGGGGCGATCTGGCGGAGGAAGCTCGCTCATTTCAACTAAACCTAGGCCGGCTTACCCTGATTGCAGGCTTAACGATGCAGGCAGGTTATTGATTGATTGAATAATTATTAATACATTTTTACAAAATATTGGCTGGGCATGTGCCTACCTAAATTGATTAGCACGACGCCACTGATTAGTATTTCCCAGTGTCTCATACCAAGAAGGAAATAAAGGCAGATTAAATGCGATAGTGCCATCATTGCCCACTCTTATCCTGTAGCCTAGGTTAACGTCAGTTGATAACTAGGCTACCTTAACTTTTCTCATAATTACGAGATCCTCTTTTCTCATAATTACGAGATAAGGGGCCACATGTATCAATGGTGTGTATGCACTAAAATCGTGCTGAGCACTTTTCTACACATAAAACAGTATTTATGAAAAGATACTTCCCGGGAAAACGTGTACCTCTGCGCATGGTCTCCAGGTGGCGTACACAAAAAATTCGTAATTTGCAGATTGGCGACACCAAGAGGAACTAACAGTGATGCAAGTAAACGGGTCTTGTGTCAATCATTGATGAGTGTTCACTGTTGCCAACTTAGTGACTTTGTCGCTAGATTTAGCGACTTTTCGGACCCCTTTAGCGACTTTTTTTTTTTCAAAAAAGCACCTAGCGACAAATCTGGTGACTTATTGGATAAACCTAAGCTACTTTCCATAGAAGAGAGTGGCCAGTATTGCCCTGCGAGCAAGAGGCACACCTCTCTCTGCGTCTACTCTGTTCAGTGAGTGGCAGAGAGACGGAGCAGCACATTCAGCACGGCAGCTGACATAGACATGAATGAGCTGCGCATGTGCAAACAGTGTTGTCAAGGACCAATCACTAATCTGTATTGTTTGCTCCTTCTTCGTTTTAACTTAAACAATTTAATTTGATCATTTTGACTGTTATCACTGTCTTATCACTCACTAAAACGGAACATCCTTCTTGTGGTTTGTTACCCAGACGGAGGCTGTGCGCTGTGTGAGAGAAAAAATAATAAAGATATTCTGTCGCTTCTAACTTTCTCTCTGAGTGATCATTTTACATGTAAATATAGCCGAAATCACAGCGCAGCCATTGTCTTTAAATTATGTGTATGGTGATTTTGTCAGACGACTTTGCAGTTATAAAATCAGAATTTTAGCAGTGCAGAGCAGCAGCTTGGAAACTGCTTGGAAGTGACTGCTGGTTAACATGTAGTCTTAATGGGCCGCGTTTCAGTCATTATTTCATACTTCTCCCGTTGTCTGACAACAGAAACAGAAAAATATGTAAGTGAGAACAGCTTTATTGGGAATTCGGCTGTATTAAAATACAGTATATGTGAGCACAGAGAGTAGGAGAGAAGCGATGTAAAGGGCTGACACCATCTGACTAATTAGCTAATTAGCACATGACGTCATCTAGCGACATTTAGCGGCTTTTCGAGCAGGCTTTAGCGGCCAGGATGAAGTGACTGAGGGGGCAGTTAAAAATGGCGAGGGGGCAAATCTTTTTATATAGTAATACAGTAGGTTATCCTGTTATGCCTATTTCTGCATTTTTTCATCATGCAGGTGGCAATATAGTGGCATTTTGACTAGATGCGAACAATTCCCTACCTTACTTTTTCCATGTGTTTGTGCGTCATGGCCATAATATGAAATAGGAATAATTGGGGCAGATTGCCAGGTCACCACCTGAAATTGGTCTGGTGGTAGGTTTAATGAATTCAGTGATTTAACCATGCAATAGCATCTGAAAGGCTAAATAACAACAACACAAGACTACTCAAAATCAAATAATACATTGATTTCTCTCTTGTTGACCGAAACTTCACTTCCCTGTGTCCTTTCCAACAAGTATTCCAACGTTTCCAATATTTTTGTTGTTTTTGATATTTTTCTATAGGTTACATAAAACTTAAACTGGGTGGGGGGGCAGAAAATACAACAAAGCCCCCTCTTGCCCCCTCGTGGCGCCGGGTGTGGACACACTGGTCCTGTGTGCGCTTATTAGTTTTTTGGCCTCTCTTTTAAAATCTGACCACTTCTTCACCTCCTCCACTGTACGCACCTCTGGTGAAACTGCATTCATAGCAGTCACCACTTTGAGCCGCTCCGCATTTTTCTGTCGCTTTGAAATGCTGTTAGTCTGGCCTCCAAAAAGGACATTTTTTCTCCTCTCCACCTCATCAACCATCACCTCTATCTCCATGTCCAAATAATTTCATTTCTTATGTCCTGCCATTGATCCTCAACATCAGTCTCTGCATTTCACTCGCATTAGCATTTTTAACATGCTAATTTGGCTAATTAAAGGCGTGTCTCGGTCCATATGACAACAATTGTGGGAGTGGACGTTAAGCGCGTTCATGTGCGCATAATCTCATGCTGATTTGATTTACACTCAGATTTATGAAGACAATTAGGTGTACGTGGTGTTTGATAACTCTGACGAAAAACTTCACTACACAAATCGTGGGATTGTCTTCATCTGGTTTTACGGCAAGTTGTACACAAAGATTGATACATATGGCCCATGGTGTCTAATTTTTTTTTCTTTTGTGAATGCAATGTGCTTCTGTACATAACATAGCCTGAGTGGTGATCTTTCCATGTAGGTGACAAGAGACCTCACTGACACTAGTGCATGTGATTGATCCCACACAGCTGTCTGTTTGCATGCAGAACTTGGAGGACTGGAGGGGTGGGGGTGAGGGGTCCTGACTGCAAATGTCTCTAATGGTTCTGCTTCTTTTGCAGTGTGCTGTTGTGATCTGTCACTGGGGTGCTGCAGTTGTAGCTCCACTTGAGCTTTATGAAATGCCTGCAGAATAACTCAGCTGTGGTCCCAGTCATGTGTCTGGATTCTGTGTGTGCCATTAACCTTGTACTCTGTTAGCTGTACTTTTTGCTTGGTAATATGGATTTGTAAATCGGGGGATTGCTGACCTCTTCAGGTGGGGGAGAAGTGTTCACTCTCCTGTGCCACACAGGCAGAAATTCACAGGAATGTTAAGCTGGTACTTGTTTCAGTGGTAACTGTCTCCCACTGGTGTGGGTGGGTTACTTCCACTTGTCACATGGACCCTCTCTACTGTGCAGGGATTGAGAAAGAGGATAGTTGGCATGGGAAACCCATTCCTAGAGACCGTGTGGAGGGGCTGCTGTCTGATATCTTGGCACAAATGCAGACCAACAAACCACTGTGCCCAGATCAGCCCTGTGAGGATGCCCCCCACCTAGACCTCTCCCTCATCCGCCTGCCCTTTCCACCCATGTACAAACCGGGGGAAAAGATGAATGTGGGATCCTGGAGTCATTTTCTGTTTTCCTTAACATTCCTTTATGCACATGTTTGCATGCTCAGCATGGACATATTCAGAGCAATTCTTCTCATAAAATTATTCTCATAAAAATTTCTTTTTTAGTTAACACTTGTTTATATGTTTGTGTAGATTATGTGTATTTGACGTAATGAAACCATGTTTTCTAGCCTTGACACCCCCTCTTGATCTCAGTGTTGATCTGTATGTTTGTGTGTGTGTGTGTGTTTTCTCCTGGCCACAGATTGCGACTCGCCGGGCATATGGTGTAGCTCTGGCTAAGCTGGGGCAGGGGAGTCCAAGGGTGGTGGCTCTCAATGGAGACACTAAGAACTCTACCTTGTCTAAAACCTTCAAGAAAACCCATCCGGAACATTACATTGAGTGCTTCATCACTGAGCGGAACATGATGAGGAAGAGAAGCGTGTTAACTGGCAGTTATGCATTGCTCAACAACCATCTCTCACAACCCCATAGTGCACTTCACCGCACAATTGCAACTTCCTACACAGTAATACAAAGTAATGGTGTTTTTTGTGATTTTAATGCGTTTTATGTAATTTTGCTAATCTACAGTCTTTTTCTTGGTCATTGACTGAAACTACAGTATTTGCACTTGCTGTGGTAAGGAGAGCTGCTTTCAGTTTTATTTATGCAGCAGTTTGAACCTTCCTTTTGACTGTGCAGGTGAGTATGGCAGTTGGCTGTGCCACGCGAAACCATACAGTGGCATTTGCCAGCACGTTTGCCACTTTCCTGTCCCGGGCCTATGACCAGATCCGCATGGCTGCCATATCCCAGTCCGATGTAGTCAGTTCACACTGTGGCGTTTCTATTGGTGAGAAGTGAGACCCTCTGCTGGCCATTAACTCATTGTACTTTTCCATTTAATGGTTTTCTTTGTGTGCTGTCAAATGTGGACTGAATACTTTCTTTATCTGGATGATACTTTACTTACTTGGTCAATAAAATACCCCTTCACAGTCAAAGAGTAACGGGCAATTTTGGTGGAACTGACTGGCCCTGTCCCTGCTTCCGGTACCCAGGAGAGGATGGCCCCTTTCAGATGGCCCTGAAAGACCTGGCCATGTTCAGAGCCATTCCCACCTGCACTGTCTTCTATCCCTGTGATGGCGTGTCCACTGAGAGGGCTGTGAAGCTGGCTGCAAACACACAGGTTTGGACAGAGAGAGACAGAAAGCAAGGAGGGTCTGAGCCTGAGAGTCTGTATGGGAATGTTTTGTGTGTGTGTGTGTGTGTGTGTGTGTGCACGCGCATATGAGAGAAAGCAAGGCAGACAAGACCACTTGTTTGAATTTGTTCTTCCTCCTCTAGGGAATTTGCTTTGTCTGGACAAGCTGCCCAGATACTGCTGTCCTCTACCCGCCCGGAGGAGAAATTTGAAGTGGGGCAGGCTGAGGTTAACAGAACAACTCCTACTCACACTGCCAGTGCTGCTGTGTGTTATGTAGTGTGGTTGTGCTGTTTTGTTGTCTTCAGTATAGTTTGTAGTCTGTGTGTGCTGTCATGTGGATACACTACAGTATGTCTCAGACCTGAGTTGGTTTTTGCTCTCACTCTTCTCTCTCTCCCTCTCTCTATCTCTGTCTGTCTTTGTTTTTCTCTCGGTCTTGCTGTGAGTGTGTTCGTGGTGCAGGTAGTGTGGGAGTCGGACAGTGAAAGAGTAACAGTCATTGGTGCCGGAGTGACAATGCATGAGGATTTGGCTACAGCTGATCAGCTGGTAGAGAAAGACTGACTGACTGCTGAGTGCATCATGCTATAACCAACCAGTGGCATTTTTCTACAGATTTAAGCTCATATGAGCTGGTCTTCATAATATTATTATTGACTGATTACTTACCTAGTTCATTTAAACATTACTGAATCTTTGAGCAGTCTTTACGGCATCTGCACACCATGACATCTTAACATGTGATCTGTAGCAGGCAGACTGACACTAGTTGGCAGTGTGCATTTCCTAAAAGCATGTTTTCAAACCATAGTGCTGTACATACTGTACATCCTGAAGTTTTTGTTCAGGAAGTGTAGAGTCCCACTTGCTTGGGGGATCCATTTCCATCTGTTGAATGTGCCACTTAGACTTAGGGGATGCACTGATAGGATGCGCATCTGTCTCCCCCTCCTGATCCATTCTGCTTTCCTTAGGTGTGAATATCTGAGTGATTGACCCTTTGACCATCAAGTATGGGGTAAGGATCCAATCAAAAAAAAAAAACGTGCAAAATTAAGATTTTGTAAACTCTCGCGTAAGTAAAATCACATATAAAATATGCGATGTGTATTTTGTCTGTGAGAATATGATTCAAAAGTTCAACTTACAAATACGAAGTGCATTTTTACAAAGTGCATTTTTACAGTTGTGGTTTCTTCATTATGAATACAAAGTGCATTTTTACGGTTGTGGTTTCTTCATTATGAATACGAATTGACAATCGTGAGTTTACTGTCAAAAATACGTCATGGGGTCACAGCCATTATGTGTCGAGCAGATGATTCATCGATTCCACAAACTGCGCATGTGTTCAAGATGCCTACCGGCACGACAAACACGGCACGAAATCAGGTACTTTATTTACATCATATAATATAATTTTCTTACGTTCGTTCAGGAACAGATTCAAGCCTACATATGTTTTAAGGTCAGTTGGGTCGGGCTACTTAACTAACCTGTCTGATTGATCTTACAGGAGTCACTTCTGACACAATTAATGATGCGTCTTGCATCAAGAATAAGTGACAATGTAAGTCAGCCACATTTGGATTTGGATTATTTCCAGTACATTGTCAACCAGGAGGTGTTTATTTTGACATCTGTGTCAAGCGTTCTTCACATACCCACGGATATCGTGGACTGTCTTTTAAGCCTTCAAGGAAAAATTAACGCAGCTCTTTTTCAAGAGGGACCCCGTACTCTTATTACAGAAGTGAGCGGTGGACGAGGGCGACCCAAATTGAAAGTTTCTGAAGACCTGCTTGCCCATCTGATAGCCATGCCCTTACCAATATCATCCATTGCACACCTGCTGGGAGTCAGCGAATCCACCATCTTCAGGCGCATGCGTGAACTTGGGTTGTCAACAAGATCTTCCTACAGCAGCTTATCCGACACCGAACTTGACAACGCTGTTTTGTCAGTAAAAAACAGACTACCCAATGCAGGATACAGAATGGTAAAAGGTTGCTTGCAAGCAGACGGACACAGAGTTCAATGGGAACGCATCAAAGAGTCTATGCACAGAGTTGATGCCACTGGAGTTTTGGAAAGAATGATGCAGCTTGGGTGCATTGTCAGAAGGACATACTCTGTACAGCATCCTTTGTCTTTAGTACACATGGACACCAATCACAAGCTAATAAGGTAATTTTTTAAAGCAAATATTACTGGAGCTTTCATTGAAAATTAATAGTGAAAGTTACATAGAACTTTTTTTTTAACTTTTTTTTTTTCAAGGTACAACATTGTCATATTTGGGGCAATTGATGGATTCTCTAGAAAGGTGTGTTGTTGTTCACTACGTATATCAATATGTGATATTTTTGTTATTTCAGACATAATTTGTTGCAAGCATTATTGTCTGTGTGTACAGATAATGTATCTGGAGCCAGCGAAAAATAACAAATCAAGCACCGCTCTTACATTTTTTCTGAAGGCAGTAGAAAACTATGGTTGGCCTTCCAGGTAGTATACCTACATACATACATACACTATGCACTATGAGGCTTCTGATGCCCCCCCCCCATACTTTACAGGGTCAGGGGTGATGAAGGAGTGGAAAATGTGGCAATACCTGAAACCACGTTCAGCGTGGCGGGGACCAGAAGAGGCAGCTTTATAGCTGGCAAAAGTGTTACCATAGCGTTTATATAATCTATAGCAGCAAATGGTCATTTCAGACATCTAAGTAAGAAAGAATCTCAACTCGGGACTCAGGCATGCACCAAATTGCAGAATACAAGAGAAATCTTTAAGCTATCAGTTATTTGTGTGAAATAGACATGGGAGAAAATATGAACAAAAGTCATTACATTGTTTAGCAATAATTAATTATCTAATAGTGAAAAAATCAGTAATTACAAGTTTACTGTTGTTTTCCTGTCACTGTTTTCCCAATGATATGGGTCAATTTGGTCTCTGATTTAGAATTGAACGTCTGTGGTGAGACGTCTGGACCAGTGTAACACAGCTTTACTATGAGGTGCTTCACAGCCTTGAGGAAGATGGACTTCTGGATTTGTCGGACACTGTGCATGTTTAGTGCACACTATGTATTCCTACCTCGGCTGGCAGATGCACTTCACACCTTTACAGAAGGATGGGACAATCATCCTTTGAAATCTGAAGGTGGACTCACCCCCAACCAGCTTTGGGTTTTGGGACACATGGAGAACCCTGGTGATGAAACTGAAGAAGACTTGCAGGTTTGTTTAATATAAGCTTCACACTATGCACCCTTGCTTCGCTGTTATTTCAAATACTTTTCCTTTTTACATTTAACTTTACTGTTATTGTTTAAAATCAATTACAGAACCCTGAGTTGTTTGGAACTGACTGGGAGACATTTGATGGTGTGAGTGAAGAACCCTTTGGAGTTCAAGTCCCAGAAAATGAGTGTCCTCTGTCTCCAGCAGCATTGGAGGCAGTCAAGTCCATCATCAATCCTCTGGCACCATCTGAATCATATGGTAGAGACCTGTATGTATCCATGGTTCAGTGTGTTCAAAGTCTGTGAGCAGCAAGTCACGGTATTTGAGTATCTAGTACAAAAATGCGACAAATCGTTGTATTGCACAATGTTAGCAAAATGAATTAAAGTCAGAGTTTGAGTCATAACTGCACTTCTATTCTATTGAGAAGAGCTGAATAGCTCACACCCTATAAAAGGACTGCCCGTGAGATATGGCTGTTTCCATAATGATTTTGAATTCATTGAATGTTGTCAGGTGAGCAACTGAAAATGTAATTGTGCGGCTACATGCACTCACAATTGGAAAACAAATGGTATGATGTCTGTCACAATCATGGTAGAATTTCACAGATATGATGAAGTCCTTCTTCTCACTTGGCAGAACAGGCTTATGCGCTTGTCCTGTCATCCACTGCATGACTCTGCCAACAGTCAGCTGCTGTGGAACTTCACTTCCCTCATCACCCTGGCCTTCTTGTTCTTAAATAAAAGATGGGTGTTAGTGTGAATGGAAAAAAAAAACATTAACAGATCAGTAACTGTATCAGCTCAAACATACCACAGTCCTCAATTTCTTGTAGGAAGTCTTGGAAAAAGTTCATAATGTTAACTTCTCTACTGTACTTCACAGAGCCCTTTTCGCTGAAATCAGGTTGGCATTTTTCCAAGATGAAAGCTGCATCCACCTACAAAAACAAAGCACAAATGGTGCAGATCTACAACACTGCATGTATTGCACCAAACTAAATTTAATGGGGACACCCTAACAAAGACAAATGTATATACCTTATCATCTTCCCCTGGAACAAACAGTGGCAGACAAAGGTCTGGGTGTGTCTTCATAACCTTCAGCAGGTCATACAGTTGCAGGCCTTTTCTAAGCTGGTCAAGCATGGGGATGACCCTCATGGTTGAATGCAGTACAATAGCCCTGGACAGACAAAAGGTTTTTAAGTTACACAAGTCAAGTTACGATGTAAACAAATTTTCTGTGAGATTGGGGGAAAGTCAAATCCTAAAAGGTATACTTAGAAATTCTTGTTATAACCATTACTATACACAAGATCATTTTAATTTAAAATTACCTGATTATGAGGTCTTTTTTATCTACAGACACTTTTCCAGTGTATCCACAGCTTAGGATGTCATCGATATGATCATTAATATTCTCATCTGTTGCTCCGTTTATCTGAAAGCACAAATGTCATTAAATAGAACTGTCTCAAAAAATAGGCCTATTATTTAAATCAGCAATTAACAGCAATCATCCCCCTAAGGTTTGATATGTGCAAGTACATTTATGAGCAAACAGTACAGTATATAGTTGGATTTCAAAAACTTAACATTACCTCAATAATAAGCTGTGACAATTCCAAATCTGTGACATCACTGGTAGACACCTGAATGTGGTCTGAATCACCAGAGCAGAGGTATCTGTAGCACCATTCACGCATGAAGTTGGGAAGAGGTCCACCTTGTGCCAGACTAACCGCTATAACTTCTCCTGCAGAATTTAAAAAAGAATATGCATTTAAATTGAAGTAACCTTTCAATGAATGTATTTCTATACAGCACACAAGGACAACACAATATACC
This sequence comes from Megalops atlanticus, assembly GCA_019176425.1. Taxonomy (NCBI): domain Eukaryota; kingdom Metazoa; phylum Chordata; class Actinopteri; order Elopiformes; family Megalopidae; genus Megalops; species Megalops atlanticus. The sequence continues at coordinate 1,240,954 of CM032882.1, forward strand.
TGAAGTAGTTTTGATCCAGGCTGTTAAGGCAGTAAATAGGATTTTTTCCCTTCTTGTCAGTGCTGCCCAAGAAAAGTTTCTTTTCGATCTCTGCAATCATTTCTTAATTACAAAATTATAATTAATTAGCAATTAACAGAGCCTGATTTAAAATGCAATTCTAACAAAGTTCACTATTTGCAGTTGAAGTACCGTAATCCACAGCCAGATGCGTGAGTCTCAATGATGTCAATGTTGAATACACCTCTGCACACAGGACACTCAGCAGTCTAAAAATAATCATTTACAATATATTATACTAGACTCATGTGGCATGTTTTATTAATAGAAAAATAAATACAGAAATCTCACCATCTCTGCTTGATATTCTGGGTCCACTAGAGGCATATGGACGTGGGTGGAGCTTTCCTAGTTATAAACCACAAAATAGTATGAAATTACTCCACAGTTTTAGTTACAGCAAATTATACCCAACGTACAGTAGCCAAAGATTTGATGTACATCCCCAGAAGAGCTGCACAGATCTATATTCTCCTCCTTGCAGCTCTTGATATGGAGTGGAAGGGCCTGAAGTGGAATCATCTTTTTGCAAATGGTGCATGGAGCTTTGGGCATGTTTTCAAATTCTTTTGCTTCTGGTGGTAATGGAGTAGTGTCAATTTGTTCTTGTAAAGGAGCTATGTACAGTGTACACTTTCCATTACCACTCACTCCTTTTAACTGCTGCCCACTGTATCCATCTGAGTCAGGAGGAATGACAAGTAATTTGCGCTGCCCACCCCCACCTAGAAATGGAAAAACAAGCAACTTTAACAGTAACATTCCTTTTATGAAGAATTAGTACTTTTAAAGAGCAGCACTTTAAGTTCATACATGCCTGTGGACTTGTGTAGCAACCAACCCCCACAGATACTTATGTACAGTGTTAACAGATTATACATATTTATTATCTGTTAACACTGTACATACGGTAAAATATAACATTTCCTATACTGGAGTAATTACTCAACTGCACTTTCTGTAAATAATACTTGTTTTTGCACTTCTGGTTAGATGCTAACTGCATTTCATTGGCTTTGTACCTGTACTCTGCACAATGACAATAAAGTTGAATCTAATCTAATCTAATCTAATACTTCCAAGTCTTGGATATGCATTCAACAGCAAACCTGTCAACTTGAATAACATGCTTCATATAAATTTACTGGGTCAATGTGATAAACATATGAATTAACACGTCATCATACAGCTTTTTTTTAAATCTATCTAAGCATGCAATTAAAAAAGGACTTACTATTATTACAACAAAAGTTAATGGTGGTGCCAAAGGTACTCCATTTCCTGAAACATACCTCTGAATGTGTGATGTCTTCAGCTACTGTTAGAGAACGTTTCCCAAGACCAGCCAGTACAAATTGGAGTTCCTCATCTCCTTTGGGTGTCTTTGAACGCTGTCTATCAAGCACGAAAAAACTCACCAAAAAACTCTTTTGTGGTCGTGCATATGGTGCAAAACGTCTTTTCCCTTTTGCCTCTTTGCGAAAAAGTCCAGGAAAAGATCTGAAAATAAGTATGTTTGATTACTCACCAACAAAATGAAATGATTTCAAAACATCAGTTGCCCACATCAGTGAAATGCGATAAGATGCACTGGTGACGATAAAAAGGTGCAGCAATGCAGCCAATGAACATACCTAGCCATTTCTTGATGCACTTGAGCCATTACGCTGGGGCCTCGTTACTAGTTGTCCTGTTTGTTGAGGTGTCTCTGTTTGGCTTCCCTGTCCCTCAGCAGGCTGTCTTGTATTTCCCTGTCTAATTGCACTGACATTCCCTGGAGTAACGTTACTTAACCTGCTGTTCAACATCGACACCAGATTGTGTGCCGTGTTTAAAATATCCGCCAACTGGACCTAACACAAAGAAACCGATGACGACAACTTGGCTCATACGTGGCTTCAGTGTCAATGCAACAATATTTTACGAATATCGTATTAGTAATATGCAGTGACATACATGAAATATTTAACTTTACCTGAATTCGTGCCGTGTCCGTAGTGTCTTCTGTAGCCATCTTGGCGCCATAAGTTCAACCAAAACACACCGCACTTTGAACGCATACGCAGTTTGTGGCATCGATGAATCATCTGCTCGACACATAATGGCTGTGACCCCGTGACGTATTTTTGACAGTAAACTCACGATTGTCAATTCGTATTCACAATGAAGAAACCGCAACCGTAAAAATGTACTTTGTATTCAAAATGAAGAAACCACAACTGTAAAAATGCACTTTGTATTTGTAAAAATGCACTTCGTATTTGTAAGTTGAACTTTTGAATCATATTCTCACAGACAAAATACACATCGCATATTTTATATGTGATTTTACTTACGCGAGAGTTTACAAAATCTTAATTTTGCACGTTTTTTTTGATAGGATCCTTACCCCATAATCAAGCCCCTGGACTCCTCAGCGCTCGGGAAACGGGAGGCAGAGTCATTACTTTGGAGGACCACTACAGGGAGGGTGAGGAGGCAGTACCCATTTCTCTGCTTAGCGTTTCTTTCTCTGTCGGTTTTTTTGGAAGGTGGTAATCTTCATCTTAATTTTACTGTCAGGGCACTGTTTCTCCAGAAGATCCAGGTTCTGTTGTAGCCCTTGCTCTGTGGTTGGCAATAATGTGAGGCCATAAGCATGGAACACGAGTGAGGCCAGGAGCCAAATAATAACAAAGAGTATCTTTCCTATTTTAACGAACTCTGTTGTTTGTGGGATACTTAAGGGGTCTTGATTCTGTGGAGCTATGTACATTTGTGGATAATGTCTGAGAATGTTCAAATACACTCATATATTTATCTTCACACTACCTTAAATATGTTAGAAAGTAATAAAGTTATTTTAGGAAATGGATATTATGTGACTTGCCAATCATGTGGGTTGTTTTGAAATTGTAATTGGCCATTTTACAAAAGTAATAAATATATACCCTCTCTGTCATTTTGAAAGATAAAATTTTCTGTTTGAGGGAATCTGTTTATACTTTGAGCCGTCCTGCTCTTGTATTACACATTTATTGGTTCAATGATGACACCACTCCGTACACCACTTTGCAAAACTGTGTAATGTAGGCCCTCGTGCTGGATTAAGTCAAATGCTCTTTTAAAGTTGATGAAGGATGGAGAAAGTTAGGCATACTTGTTTATCAGTTAATGTCTCTGCCTTTTTGTTTTTTTTTCTTCTGTCTCTCTCTGTCTCTCTCTCTCTCTCTCTCTCTCTCTCTCTCTCTATATAGGGGGGCTGGGTGAGGCTGTGTGCTCAGTGTTGGGGGCGAAGCCTGACATTGTGGTGCAGCAATTGGCTGTTACTGGGGTGCCACAGAGTGGGAAACCACAGGAGCTGCTAGATCTGTATGGCATCAGTGCTCCGAACATTGTGACAGCTGTCAGGTCCACCTTTGTCAACTGATTCAGGTCACCTTTGTGATCTGACTCTGACTCCGACTCTGACTGACTGAGCACATCACTGATGTCATCATGCCCCTTTTGCACTCATCCTGTTTTCTGTAAGGTGCTCAGATTCAGACCATGTGATCCTTTTATGTTCTCCCTCTGTCCTCTTTAGGTCCAGGCTAAGGTCAATCTTACAGTAAAGGTGACAGGACAAGGTTGGTCCTACAGTAATGGTGACACAGCAGTATGACACATTTGTATGCTTTCTCTTGAGTCTCTGTACGTTTGGCATCTTTACCACTATTGCACATTATCTAATCCATTCATCTAGCATTCATCTTAAACATACATTTGCTGCAACTATTTCTGTTGTGTTGTAGGAAAATTTCTAGGTCACTGTATTTTCTCCCTAATTCTGCTCATGGTTTACTTGTAGTTCATTATTCAGTATTTGACCTTGCTTGTGTTTGTGAACCCCTACAGAAGTTTTGATTTTTGGATTTGGAAGACTATACCTCTGTACTTATGGGAGCACTGCTTGTAGCCTGATATGCTATTTTACTAGGTAGTCGTGGCATTTTATGACCACTAAAACTATTTTTTGGCGTCTGAAGGAATTCATGGCAACTAAGAATGGCTTTACTCCCCATAAGCCTGTTTTAAGCAGCTATTGTAGGGCTGTGTGTGTCTTTCCATAAATGTCTAACCTTTGAATTGTCATGTTTTTAACCCTTCCACCTCCTGCTTTGACATATGCCTGTCCATTGTTGGTTTGTGGTAGATCAGATGTTTGATCACCTTTGGGGTCTTCCTTTTGTGAAAGCCTATGACTTTTGTTTTGCCTTGGTTATATCCTCTTAACTGATAAACTAAACTGACACTCAACTGATGTGTCTTTTCTGAATGTGTGTTGTATGTGGTGACTTTCTTCATGTTAATAGGCTGCATCATGACTCTTGACAGATGCTATACACCATGATGCAATTCTTTTCCAGCAAATGCAGCAGCAGAGGTGTTTCTCTATTACACGTGGCTACCACCTACCCTAATACCACACTGAAAAGTGCCACTGCCCCTGCAGTTCTGTGAAATGGACAGTGCCTCTGAGAGAATATGTGAAAATGCAGTATCAGTGTGAACACAAACATGCCAAAATCATTTATTCAAATGTCATGACAGAGTGTTTTTTTCTTACCAGCCTGTAATAACCCTAAAACCACTGACTGAACTAGCTGACCCAGTCTAGAAATTTAATGGGCGGCACCAACAAGTCTAGGCTTAACAGCAGCCACCGCCTTGTCCATAACATCCGAGTTTTTCTTGCAGAAAGACTTTACTAATCTTTACTAATTTCTCTTGCAGAAAGATGAAGATTAGTAAAGTGCAATTTGTGAGATTCAGCACAGATACGTAATGTGGAGGTATACTATAAAGATGCAGGGGAGTTGAGGTGGAAGGATACACAACTTGAATAATATGTTTTCTCTTTCAATCAATTGAAATTCTCTCAAGTTTACTGTTGGCAGTGATAATTTATCCTGGTGATAAACATAAATGAAAAAAACACATTAAGTGGCCCCAATAGCTGTATGTTTATGCAGTACCTACAGAGGCATGACTATACCTACATAGTAGTACTGTGGACATACATAGTACGGTTTAACAAATTCAAGCGCAATGTAACTGCATGGGTATTAGGGCCACAATGTGAAATGGGACATCTGTATCTACTGTCATTAACCACCTGTATTCAAGACAAAAGTTGCCTGCTGAAAGATGGTCGAAGTAAAGTCCTAGAACTTAAAAGTCTCACATCAGAGAAGAGGGTAAACATTCTGCTGTCTAAAAGCACTCATCACCCATAATCAAACTTAAGTCAAAGTCAAACACTGTCTTGTTGCTTTACTGCAGGATACCAGGCCAAAGGTCTCTTCTCTGCCTGTCATCTTAGAATGGACAATACTTCAAACCATGTCCCAGTCTCTAGCATGCTGCGTACTACTGTTCTGCATAGGACTCCCTGTTACATCTTATAGTACACATCAGAATGTATAGAGATAAAACTTGCAGTGAAATTGAACTGGGGTTAACATTTAAGTAAAATAAAATTTATTGATATGTTTGGAAATCTGATGATTATATATAATCTTATCTTTCACATCCACAGTAAGTAAATGCAGTTCAGTAAATTTGGATGCTAATATTGTTTACTACATGCATAATTTTGTAGAAGGAGTACATAAAAAATAATTTAACTTTTTGAAGGTAAAATCTACTCAACTACTTCAAATTGATCATCAGTCCTAATTAAATAAAACTAAGTAGTTCTTACTCAGCCCTTTTGTTGAGCCAAATTCCACTTTGAGACATGTTAGGACAAAAAATAATTGAATAAATGATTGAATAAATATAAGACCATACACCATAGTAACCTGGCCAAGATAACCAGTATGTCTGACCTGATTTATTACACCAAATGTATTCAATTGGACTGCTGATGTATTATTACTGAAGTGGTTTTGGTTGGGCTTAAGTCTAAATAGATCCCTAAGCAAACCTCACACAGCATTAACAAGAAGCAACATATTAGTCTGTCTTCATGACTACAGGATCCATAGAGCACTGACTGAACTTTCAAACCATGCTCAGGGAGTATGGGTAAAAGCAGCAACAGTATAGATTTTATGTTCTTATTTGATATGACCATGTGTGTCTCAAGAGGTGATGAAGTCCAAGAGTGAAATGCCAATGCTGGAAGGGTTGGAGTTAGTGTGGCACTGACTAAAGCTCAGGCCTCTTTCAGCCAGCTTGTTTATGACTGCACAATCAGGCTTTGTTGTGTTTGGTCTGGTGAGGAGTTGGATTAGACAGGGACCCCCTACAGGATCATGGAGGTGGTGGAGCTTCCCAGCTGCCCATTGTGCATGCTCAGTGACTCAGGCCATGTCCACACGTACACGGGTATTTTTGAAAACGGGGGACTTCCTCCTTCATTCTTAAAAAAATCTCCGTCCACATGAAAATGCAAACACACGCTGTCAAGCGCTGTCAAAAGCATGCCAAACCAACAGGCAACGATATAACCCTAACCGTAAAGCCATGTTGGCCAATCAGAAACCTGAAAAAAAGTTATTACGGCACACACTCTGATGTTACAGGCTAAAAACTCCATTTTCCCTGTCTACATGTCAACACTGAAAACAGAGTTTCTGAAAATCTTCACCCTGGAGGGCGTTTTGCCAAAGGTCGGTTTTCAGTGGCCTAAAATGCTGTTTGCGTGTGGACGAAAGGCCAAAACGCATAGAAAAAGCTACATTTTAAAAAATACCCATGGACAGGGCCTCACTCATTTATGTTGTGTCAAATGGCATGCAAAGTGGCTTTTGTGCACATTACACATTTTGAATATTAAAAAATAAATGAATGCCATGGTGTGTGATGAATTTGTGATGTTGCCTAGAGCCTGGAAGGAAAGGCACTACACTGGAGACAGTGGTTACAAGTAGGAGCTGGGTGTTCGCATGATATGAAGAGTCTTGTATAGCAATGAAAAGTCTTGTATATGCATGTTGTGACACCTGAGGTAGGGTATTTTGTATATAATCCGCCAGAGATGTTCTGTTAGGTCTAAGGTTAGTGATGGGACAGGCTTGGCATACAATCACCACCACATGCCTCTCAACTGAAAGAATTTTCACCAAACTGACTTTTAGAGTCATCGCTCTGTGTGTTTTCATCTGCACAGAGAATGCACAGCTGGGACTTCGGAATAACTATTTTTACAAAGCCCCTGCACCCAGACAATTTCTTGCTTTATTTGTGGAGATTTGATACATACTGTAAGAAAACATGTAGTCTGTGCAATAATGCAATTTCATTTAGTGCCTAAACCACAATTCCTGTTGGGAGAAGATGCTTTCGCATCCCAATTTTTTACACTTACTACCTTACTGCAAAAAAGCTCTCTCATAATCATATATATCATGTAAATAGTTTTTGTAGAAAAGGGGAACAAGTAGGGATTGGGGGTAGAGGACAATGTCTAAAGACATGAGAGAAAAAAGGAGGAAGGGGAAGGGAGAGCAGGAGATGGTAAGAGTAGTTTACAGCAGTGGCGTCTCTGGCATGGAAAGCCTGGTGGGGCACAATGAACTCGTCAATGAAGCTACACACGAACCTACTTGTTCAATGAATCCAAACACAAACGCACCTCATCAATGAAATCACAAATGCACACATTAATTTAACTTTCATTAAATTGTCGACTTGATTCATTAATATATTGCCTTGCTATTAGTAGTGGCTAACATAACTGTGATGACTAACAATGGCTAGCTGCGTAGCAACGGCAATACCGTAAACAACGTTTACTAAACGTCTTGATGTATGTCATTCTATTATTTTTTATTGGCTGCTCTCAGCATGGGGCCAACATGATCATGCCCCACAGCTCGTTATTGAAAGCGCATTGAACATGCGCACAGTGTTTTCAACTGCTCACTTGGTTAAACAAACACTGACGGGCCGGCCCCATGCTAACCAGACAAAGACTACTAGGAGAAGTACTGACCTTTACGCAACAGGTACAGGAAGATATTTGGAATGTATCGGACACCGCCACCGTTGTCATATGTAATAAACGTGCAACAATGTTAGTTATGAAGAAAAAAAATACATATTACTTGTTGCACTGAATTATTGATCATGTCGTGCACTGCTCCACGTGACATCTGGTGGGGCCAGGCCCCACTGGCCCCTAATGTAGAGATGCCCCTGGTTTACAGACAGATTGTATCACACAGATCCAGTTTTTCCTCATCTTAAAATACTGAAGTATTTACTCTACAAGCCCGAGAGGTCAAGGGTTAAGCTAATCACCTGTTTACAGGGAAAATAGGGTCTTTCTGTTCTTCGCAAAGGTGGTATGTTGACAGTTCCTATTTCCCTTGTGTAATAAGATAACCTACAGAGGAAATAAGGAAGTTCAGTTCTCTTTACAGTGTTGACAATTTTCACTGACACAGACATAATAACATTAGTGTGGAAAGAATGTCCTGGGTATTACTAAGTATGAGTGCCTCCTACTATTGAAATGGTTTATTAGCATTAGTTATGTCCTTTCTCGCCCTTATTTGTGTGTGAGTCACCCATCGTGTGTTGATCCAAATGACCTGGAGCAGGAAGTGTGGGAGGATGTGGTATTAGCTATGTTAAAATTGTCTTGCTTTTAGGCTACATGCTCCATCTTGTGTTTAATAAACAGGATGTACTCTGATAATAGGTAAAAAGTGAGACTGGAATGTTTTTCCGAGTCATATTTTTGTCATTATTTGGAAAAATTAAATGGGGAAATTGTCCACAGTGTGGGAGGAAGATGTGTGTTTATGGGTTTTGAGTGGGTGGCATGCTATGCACTACTATTTTGTTGGGTGTGTTTTTCTCCATGTAGTTGAGGTTGTAATATTAAAATAAAGCACATCAAAGTCATAACGTGTGTATAGGACAGATTTATTGGGGCTGTTGAGACTGAAGTGTGTGTAAACAGTACACTGACAGGCAGTCACATCAGGTCCCCACAGCAATAAAAGTCTGGGAGTATCTCAGTCTTTATCTGTCTTGTACCAGTGGGTAGGGGGGCAGCCTCTGGGGGGCGAGGAGGAGATGAAGGGGCCATTTGTTCTATCCTTCTCCCCAGACTTACGCTGTCCCACAGTGAATTTTGGCCAGATGTTCCCAAGAAATGTAAAAAAAGAAAACCCCCATGTTCACTTCTGAAAATGCAAAACTACTTTCTGTCATTTTCTCAAGTGTTTTAGGGGGAACTGCTAAAGAAACCCCACATATCTGGACTATTACCATTGTTATCATCATTTGGAAAGTGCCACCTTTGACGGGGGGCTGGTAATTGGTTTGGTTTTTGAGAGCAATGAAAGCGGGTCTTTGTTGACAATGATTTCCTTACTTTTCTCTCCCTTTCCCACACGTCACCTCTGCTGGTCACTCCCTGCTGCTCTGCTCCAACCTGTGGTTTATTTGTCATGAAAATTCGAGAGAGAGGGAATTTAAAGGGCCAGCCAGAGCAAGGGCTGCAGATCACTGTTCTGGTATCCTGACTGAGGCAGGGTTTTGGACTAAGGTCTCATTGGCACTATGTACAAGGTGGTAGTGCTGTCTCTCTACCTGTGTATGGCACTCTGGCTCACAGAGGGAGTGCGTTTTGGCAGGAAAGTATTAAAGACAAAGGCTTCCCATGGCCTGGCAACTGTTGCTGTGGAGAAACCTCATGGTGAAGCCCTGCTTAAAGGTATGTGTAGTTTTGCAGTTACAGTGGTTATGTCAACAGTCAAAGAAGGGTTGATGTGTTTGTGTTTGTTTCCTTTGGTTTTTTGTCACCCTCAACCATGAGCTATAGTATGAAATTGATTTTCATTGAAGAAACATATAGGCATTTCTTGTGTATATGTATATCCAGTGTATATGAATGTGTGTTCTTGTGTGTGTTTTTGTATGGTGCAGTACAGGTGTGTGTAGTGTGAGTAGTTCCACATCTGTGTGAAAACAATGTCCTGCTTGTGTGTATGTATCTGTTCAGCACATATCTGTTCAGCACAGGGTAGGTCATGTAGCTTAGCGTAATGTATTAAAATGATTTTTAGTTCAGTGGTAGGGCTACAACATTTAACGCCGTTAATATGAATAATACATTGGTTCTATAAATTGTTCTGCTTATAAATCTTGTACCACTTTCAGGGAGAGGGACAAGGTGATTATCAATTTCCCTTCTTCCTATTTTTGTAGCTCATAAACTGTCACTAGTGTTTGTGTCTGTGTGTAATAGGGGATGGCAGCAAGTGTTTGGTCCATGGGCTGTCTTTCCTGGAGGGGGCGCTATGGTCTCCAGAGTCATGCTCAAAGTGTCGCTGTCAGAATGGAGTGGCAAGTTGTCACTCCTTTCCCTGTACTAAGGCTGGTAAGAGAGCTTCTGCACCTCTCAGGAGGAGCAGTGTTATTTATATGGTATCAATAGATAATATATGTTTAAATTGGAATTATTATAACTAATGTTATAATTGAGGGCACAGCAGAGGTTTGTACCTTTGTAAAATGATCCATTGGTATGCATATAGTCCTCAAGGTATTTTTTCATATCCCTGGTAAAATAGGGGAAAACCATGAAAATTTTTTCTGGAACTGTTAAGAGGCCTCAGAAAGTTTTCTGTTTCCCCGGGGGTAGAGAATGAGGTAACAAACTGAAGAAATTCACCAAGAGCATGCATCATCATGTTTAAGGTCAGAAAGCTCTCCAAAAACTGCATACAATTGGTGTTGGCCTCTGCAAGTTGTGAGATAAAGTTGAACCTACAGCTTTCCACTGTAGTGTCCATTAACAAATGTCAGGGTCCTGGTACAGGGGGAACCCTGCTAGGGTGAGTATGCAAATGTAGCTTGCTGCCAAAGGCTGTGGGCCAGTGGTTTGGGAGGCACATATGAATCCAAAGAAAATAGTTAGACATCTCCATTCAAATTTTTCTGCATGAATGTGACATTCACACCCTGATAGCAGGGAAGGCAACCCACAAAAAGAGGCTTCTTCAATTTATGCATGTTCATCACCATTGTGTTTGTCACAAAAAGATGAAGCTTATGTTGAGTAAAAACCCATTTCCAGCACAAAATATAGCAGGGTGTATATTATGTTTTGGGGTTTCCTTGTATCTGTTGGTCCTAGAGCCCTTGTTCAGGGCAAATCATGAACACATAGCAGGACATTTTGGCCAAAACTTGGTTCCCTCTGCCAAGAAACTCAGTTTGTAAATGGACATTCCTGAAAGACAATAATACAAAGAATTCCTCCAAAGGTTGTGAGAACAATAGCAGTAAAGAGTCTGCAAGGACTTCTTTTTACCATTATCAGTCTTTGCTCTAATTTGTTGTGTCTCTCTAATTCTAATTTCTTGTTTTCATTCAGGGAATCAAATAAGGTTTATTAATTTTATAGTTTATGTGCGTACGCTGTATTCTTCTCCCTGTGAATAAACCATGTAACAGTGTAATTGGCATCTTGTTGTCCCCCCTGCTTTTTCCTGAACCATCATACCATGCATGCACAGTATTGACTATCTATACAGTGCTTTATATGCATAAATATATTTAAATATGATTTAAACATGATCAAGCCCTACAAGCCAGTAAGAGTGCTGTGCTCTGTTGCCTTGGGTTGCCTCTGTGTCCCGAAATGCAAGGGCAGACACTCAGACATGCCTTTTCTCAGTACTTGCTCCACATTGGTAGAATGAGCTTCTTGCTGAGATTTGTACAATAGACTCCCTAAGTACCTTCAAGCGAAAGCTGAAAACTTTTCAAGCTGTATCTCTAAATCTCTTAATCAATTGTTCATTGATTTTCAGTGTATCATCACTTATCTTTTTCCTTGTTCCATTTCACATTGTGTCTTCGATAATTATACCCTCTGAGTGACTGAGTGGGTAGAGCACTTTTCTGTGTTTCTGTGTCAAGGTGTTTGACATTTGATCTCTGACCTCTCAGGTCCACTCAGCCATCCCTCCCCAGGCCACGGAGACAGGGCATTGACCCAAAACCCAGCCAGGACAGCAGTGAATTCAGTCAATGAGGTGGGTGATCCTGAAATTGTCCAGAGAGGGAGTGGTAATGCTACATCTGTAGGACTGACTGATACATTAATGCATTCATTAATGTCCAGACTTTGAATGAACAACAACAGCTGTTTATTTTGCACATATTTCTGTTTCAGTCATGGTAGATTTTTTAAAATTAAGTATTGCTGTTATTTTTATTCATGTGAGTTCAATGAATGATCTGTGCTGGCTTGTCTCTCTCAATGTTGTGTGGAGCTGAGGAACCAATCTCTCACTGCCCTTGTGTGAATCTGTCTGTCAGCTGGCACAGACGGCGTTGGCTGTCGCTGGGAGACGCGTAACGAGAGCAGGGAGGGAGGAGGAGGCAGGGACAAGGGTGGAAGAGATGACATCTTTGGTAGAGGGGGGAGGGCAAGGGAATGTGACGATGTCAGAGGTGGGGAAAATTCACAGTGACAGGAATCACTTCATGGGTGATGGTGATGATGATGATGAATATGATGATTATGATGATGATGATGAAGACGAAGATGATGATGTTGATGATGGTGATACTGATGATAACAAGGATGGGGATGATGATGATGAGGATGATGAAGATGATGATCTCAAGGACAATGACCCAGTAGTTGGACTCCTTCCCACTGCTCCTCCTGCGGAGGGGCGTGGCCTCACAGAGTCCCTTCCCATTGGGTGCGTGCTGTCCGAGTCTCTGATTGCATGCAGAAAGGCTGGCCTTACCTACCTGCCTGTCATCACGGACCCGAAGATCAAGGTTCTCTCCCTGTCAAGTGAGTGTGGAGTTAGGGAGTGGACAAGGAGGGATTAAAATATTTAACTGAGATTCAGAATGAGGGAGGAGGGACTAGTAAAACTTGGCTGATTACATGTGAGAGCATTTGTTCTGAGTAAGAGTGAATATAAGAGCTCTGAACAAGAGTGAGCATAAGAGCTCAGAGTAAGAGTGAGTATAAGAGAACTGAGTAAGAGAATAAATGCTCTGAGTAAGAATGAGTGAAAGAGCTCTGAATAAAACTGTCACACTGACTTGCTGTCACTTCTCTGGTGTAGAGAACAAGATTCGTCACATCCCTCTGAATAGCCTGGCTGGGCTGCCCAACCTGGAATGGTTGGACCTTAGTAAGAACAAACTGAGTGATTCCTCACTGACCCAAGATGTGTTCAAAGTGAGTATGAGACCTCAGAAAGAGCAAGCTGAGCAACTTTTCAGAGACTCTCAAATCTGTTGTTGGATGTGAAACCCCAGTCAGATATCAGAACAGCAGGTCACAGAAACGTGAGTTATGCTCAAGTAAGCATTCCTGGCAAAAAGTTATGGTCAAGTAGGAATCAAAGCTTGCAGCTGTTTTGAAAAGGTGTAGCAAAGGATAAAGTCCTGCTGCCCTCTGGATGGGAGACACTAAACTGGACAGTCTGTGAACTGGAACTTGCGTAGGCAACAGCAAGCAACAGTGCCCTCACAATGCACAGACCAAACCCTGATCTGAGCCAACAGAACAAGACAGAATCTGGCACTTCTGGGGCAAAACTGACAGATCTGTACTGCTGCAATAAATCTGAAAAACTCCTCAGTCAACACACAAACCACACCTTAAAAAACTCCAGCCCTGTGTAAGATTCCTTCTGTTCACACTGCTGTGTGAGAATCCCAGAGGCCAAGAACACTGTCCTGAAAGTCCTTATGAAACACATAGACAATGCTCTGTGTCCAACTGTGTCTGTGGGATCATTTACTCATTCCAATAGGTTTGGAAAGTACTGCATCAGGGGTTCAAAGTAGCAGGAGAATATTGCAGACCACAAAGCAGTTTCAGAGAGTTTATCACCCATAAGTACACAAATACAAATGAATTATTAAACATTTTTAGCATTTTAAGTAATCCACATGCTTAAAAATACATCATTTTATTGAAAGTTCTCTGGGTAAATAGTTATATTTAAGTCTGTTTTGATTTCTGACAGAATCTGGGGAAACTAAAGAGGCTGAACTTGGATGGAAATTATTTGACCAAAATCCCTCTGCTGCCACCATCTCTAGAGGAGCTCAGCATTAATGATAATAAAATAAGCACTCTGAGACCACATAGCTTCAAAGGTATGTGCGTATGTGTGTGTGTGTGTATGAGAGAGAGAGTGAAAATATTCTTGTGTGTATCATTTTCTGTTTGCAATTAAAATGATGCAAAAGCATGTTTGTTTTAAATGATTCATCAGTACATTTGAGTGGCACAGACAGAATGTTATTGGTGTGTTAGTATACATCTGCATTTTTCCCTTTGGTGTAATGGATGTACTGATAGTCAGTTTGACAGGGGCCCTGAGTCTGAAATAAGAAAAAGAGATTTTGTGAATTTTTTATGACATCGAATTTCTTTTTTTATCAAATAATGCTAATGTTTCAGTCAGGTTACACAATACCACTCCTTACAAAACTGACATCTAGAGCAGGTCTATTTACAACAACCTTTTCCTAGTTTTTGTCAAAACGGCTGAACACAAATTGGGCATTGGTACATGTGAAGATACTTGTGTTTGTCTTGTTCAGCTGAGATGCAGTAATTCTAACGTACACAGCCTACATGTGCCAGTCTACCAAGATTACCCTGAGTGTCACAGCACTGAGGTCTATATACATGGATCCAAACATCATTGATAGCATTGATAGTGATGGAGTTCCAGAGCAGATCTAAGGTCAGGCAAGACTGCTGTGAACACTAAAGACAAACCTCCAGAGATGGGTTGGACTGTTCTCAGGTTTGTCCAGACTACTGAGGCTGGAGCTGGAAGATAACCGTCTCCAAGAGGAAGGTATCTCCTCTCTGGCCTTCCGACCCCTCAGGAAGCTCCTCTTCCTCAAACTGGATGACAACAAATTCCGGACTATCCCTATTGGACTGCCCCTATCTCTGCAGGTCAGAGTGCTGTCCTGCCTGCACTCCTTCAATGGAGGTACTGACAGTGTAGAGTTGATGAGCTTAAGGAACTAATAGGATATGGTAGCTGAGGTGTAGGAACTAACCGGGTATGGTGAGAGAATTGATACTTTTGACTGGAGCAGCAGTCAGAAATTTCAATCTGCCTTCGTTCACACACACAGCTTTTCCTTTTTGCCAAATTGATGCTGAATAAACAGCTTAACAGATGCAGCACATTAGGGTTCAGATCCAGTTCCAGACTCCATCTGTTTGCATGCAGGAGCTGCATCTCTCTGAGAACAAACTGGAGGCAGTACAGGAGGGGGTCCTGAACCAGACAACCAAGCTGAAGCAACTGGACCTCAGCCACAACCGTATCCGGGATGACCACATTGACCCGAGAGCCTTGATGCAGTTACAGTAAGTCAAACCACTGTGGTAACACTGCTGTCAGCCTCCAGTCAAATTCTGGTCAGATACATGAATTGTTAGTAATGTGACATTTATTGCCCTGCATATGATATGTATTCTAACTTAACCTTATTGCTTAGCCGACACTGATCCAGTAGACTTACCAGGACTTAACATACTGTTCAGTTTAACAGCTGGATATTTTTTAAGAAGTTCAGGACAACTATACAAAGGTATACACATGGGAATATACGATAAGTTGAGAACTTCCAGTAAGAGTTTTATCCTCTGTTGGATGATGATGTGTGTCATAATAACCACCAGAGGGAGTAGTTTTGTTAAAAATGTCCATATTCACACCTGCCAGGCTACAGTAGCTTTCTCTGCCAAAATCTCGTAAATAGGAGCAAAACAAATCATATTAATAATGTTGATATGTTTTTGGAAATATGTAATATAGAGAAGAGAAAGCCCCAGTACCATAATATCCTGTGGTATATTTAGGTAGGAGCTCATTAATGCTTTTACTTGTCTGCAGTCCATCTATATTTAAAGTGATCCAAATCCTTTTTATGTATTTCAGAATAAAGAGTGTGAATTCCAGGATAAATTTGCCGAATAAATACTTTGATACCTATGCTTAAATACCTATCATGTATTTTAGGATAAATTCTTGAAGTGATTTTTTAAGAAGACAAATTATATTATTTTAGGTATATTACAGGTTTTATGTAAAATAACAACAAACATTACTTAAACATTAACACATCTATGTTTATGGCAACACAAGCAACTTCACCCACATTTACAGGTATACCAGAGTCACTGCAATTCAGCAGTAATCAGGAATTTGTTTTGGAAAGTGTGAATGCATTTGACCTGTATTATATGTCAGATACAAATCAGTTTTTCAGTATTCTGTTTGAAAATACTTGAAATGTAATTTCAAATACAAATACAAACATAACAAAATATATGTTTGACTCTGCTTGTGATTAGAAAATTTCACACTGTTTACTTCTGTGTATTGTTATATTATAGTGATATTCTCATGTTAGTGGCAGGTGTTAAATCAGACTGTTTAAATGCATTTACTAAATAATTGGGGAGATAACATAGTCTTGATTTTATATGGATAATATAGTGCTAGTTGCAAATACCTTAGCAAGGGATTTGAACCTCAAGGTTAACCATTAGATGGCTGAACTGTATTACTTCCCATTTCAGCTATGTTCCATTTCAATTTCAGAAGAGTTCAGTGGTCCGTTGGTCTGACCTTGAGGTTTAAACCCCTTCTAAGGACATTGCAATGGATCCATAGAGGAATATTTAAAACATAATGTGTGCTGACCCTGTATGCAGAGATGATCATTGTTCCAGTTACTGCAGATGTTTTCAGTAGAGAGAATTTCAGTTACAGTGTTGCTGTTGGTTCCTTCAGCATCACAGTGTGGTCTTCAGGAGTGTACACACTAGCAGCAGTACTGAATCCTGAAATAGATTAACGCTGTGCTGTAAAACCACACTGAGGACGTCCATATTCAGGCTCTGTTTTAAGCCCAGGGTGTAGATAGCAGATGCCAATGTCTACAGCTGGCTCAGCAAAGTTATAAATATTTATTTCTTGAAATATAAAGGATTTAGGACTGTGACTTCCTTTTATAAGATTTATTGAATCAAACAAAACCTTCATGCATTTCAGAGGCAATATCTCCTATGTCAGAAATTGTTGTCGATGTTTCCACACTGGGACGTTACACTGACATAGGAATTGCACTCAGATGCATGAAGTTTCACTTGTGAAGGTTTTCATTTCAGTACCAAGTCTGTGCAAGAGTCAGACTGTCGTGAGACATTCTACATTTTGTACAAACCAATTCAGAGTGTGTGTATATGTGGGGACAAAGTTGATATGATCAAGCTATGCATCTAACCTGTACCCCTTCACAAACTAGAAACTAACAGGGAAAGCCAAAAGCTGAACCTCAAGTAGCTGTGCTCAAGCACACACTCTCACCCTAAACCCAGAAAAGATTAAGACCTTTCACACTGAGTTTGAATTGTCTGACTTTAATACGTCATAATGTGATCTTTATGAGATGAAACATAAATTGTGGGGTCCAGAAGATGAGTTAACAAGGCAGTCACTCTGAGCTCAGGTGGAGTCCAATGGCCTGTGTTCTAAACCAGATTTATCCTTTGCTAATAGTGGTCAGCAGTGGAAAGTGGCTTCATACTGCTGGTGATAGCGGTGTGATAGGGGATAGGGCAGGGCTTCCTTATATCACTTCTCACAGACACCCTGAAATTTGTCTGGAATTTTCAAGTTTCTTGGATGATGCCAGTGGAATAGTGTTTACCCACCAATGAATACCCAGTCCACTATAGTGTGTTGTGTGAATTGTAGGATGAAAAATGCCTTTTGAATGCATGAGAGTGTGTCTGAGGATTGCTTCTCACCTCAGCGTGCCTGCCTGAGTGTAGAGGTTGCTACAGTAAGACAAGCCTACAGTACATTTGCTGATTCCAAAACAGGGTTACATAAAGGGTTAAAGAGCATTTAAAAAGAGAAATTTTGTTCACATATTCTTTCTTCTCTGGCTGGACCACAGAGGACAAAACCATTCATCCATTTTTTAGAGGCAGAGCCCCCCTGCCCTCCTGAGAGAAATCACACATGGGAGCCATCATCTCTCCTCTAATCTGGAAAGCACACCGTGTCAGTCTCTCACTGTAAATAGACCCTAAAGTCTTGTCAGAAGAGAGTTCAGCTCACTAATACCTTAAAACTCCTTGGCACCAGGATTCTCAGAGCGTACCTCCTCTGCAAAGCTCCAGTGCATTACCCATAATTATGTGTCAAGTACTGAAATTCAATCTGTACATCAAGTCTGCAAATCACTCTGAAGCTCACCAGATTCACTCTGCACACACTACTGATAGGTAGTTTCAGGACCAGTAAAGCTGAAGTTTCAAAATAAGGGTGCAGCACAATTTTTTAATTCTAAAATTGTAATGATGCAGCATATATTGTTAAAATGCTCCACATAAATGACAATGTTTTGGTATTAGACCAATCCTCTTTTCAGGTTCAGGTTACTTTATTTGTACCCGTAGGTAGATTTGGTAGGTAGCTTTTGAAGTAGAAAGACCATGCCTGGTATCTTCTGCTCACATTGTGTAGATCTAACTCTGGGGAAAATCGTTATCAATTGCAACAATTGGTGAAGAACAATTATTGACAAATTTCTTGTTAAAATAAGTCCATGATATCTGAAATGCTTTTCAAAAGAGAACCTATCACAGTTTGGTTTAAGTTGTGGCTGGCTGGACTGTAGCACATGGCAGTGAATCCTGATGGTCTGTGGTGGTTACCCTACCAGACACAGCAGAGCTGTAGGGAAGATGTGGTGCTAACGGCTACACTTCACCGGATGCAAGTCATTTTCACATTACAGACAGTGTGTCAGTACATTAACCTGAATGGCCCTAAATATTGAATCACATTGTGGTAAGAATTTACTTAATTTTACAGATTTCCTTATCGAGGGTAACATTCAATGTAACATTCAATTCAATACTCATATACTGTTCATGTGCACAAATGGTTAGATATATTGAAACACTTCAAGTTAAGTACCTTCCTGCAGGATATAGTAGCTTTCACCCCAGTGGTTGTAAAATATAACTCAGAACCCTCTTGAGTCCAATCACCACCGCCCCACTATTGCCCAGATTTACATGTGTCATGCGTATGACCCTGATCCATCTGTGTGTGACTTAAAATGATCCATAACACATTATGAGGAAATACATCAGTGCTTCTCTCAGCCTGGTTTAGAACATTCTCTTTTTCAACCCTCTAATCTGACAAGCACTTTTAGTGGCTTGGAAATTAGTGCTGCCAATAAGGAAAACTGACAATTGTGTTCAAAGTGCAACATATGTTTTACTTCATGGCTTTAAAATAGACAAATGAGGAAGTAACTTTTTGTAGGACAAAAGTGCACAAGGAGTATTTATGCTGAATCAGTCATTCTAGCTGTAACAGATCTCAGTTTGGCCTCATTGTGCATCCTTATGCATAACATTTAATTCTTACTGCTCACACGTGCACACATATGTGCATATACACTCACACACACACACACACACACACACACACACACACACATTATAAGGGACCATGGTAAAAACACACAGGTTGAGTTGAGGTCTTTGCAGAAAATAAATATCAACATTGTAATAAAAATTCAGTTGTAGTGGAATGCAGATGAATGATGGATTTGGAACCTGGATATTGGTAAAAATGTCAGCTCTCTATCCCTCTCAGGTATTCCATCCAATTTAAAACCATTAATCAATTCTACTTTGTGTTTCTGCTGATATTCCAGAAAACTGGAGGTCCTGGACCTGTCCCACAATAAGCTGGTCCGCGTGCCACCCCTCCTCCCCCCCACATTGCGGCAACTTTTCCTGCACTGGAACCAGATTGATCGCATAGTAGGGAACATTTTTGGTCACTTGCGCCCGGGTCTGGAGGTCCTTCGCCTGTCCCACAACCATCTGCGTGATGATGGTGTGACTGCATTCTCCTTCCTGGGGCTATACCGCTCACTGGTGACACTGCACCTGGACCACAATCAGCTACGGTCCATTCCTCCCAGTCTGCCACGCTTCAAAGTCCTGCAGCTGCTGAGACTAGACCACAATCTCATCAGGTGCATTTTTCTCTCCTATTTCATCCTCTTCTCTCTCACTCCCCCCTTTACCTCTCACATCCCATTACTTTAGTAATCTGCAGCCATTTGACTCACAAGGCAGGGGCTTTTCTGGATTTCCATGGTATGAAGTTGCCTAATGTGTACCTACACCACTCAGGCAGGATGCTAGTCTATCACAGGGCCATTACCCACAATTCATCAGTTTTAATGTTGAGTGCCAAGCAGAGAGGCAGGGTACCATTTATAGACTCTTTGGTATTACCTGGCTTGGAGACAGGGCAGTCTCTTACCAAAGTAAAATAGGGTCCATTCTTACTATTTGTGTTCACTCTTTGTCTTTCATGCTGTCTCTTTTGTTCCTCACTTACTGTGTCCACATTTTTGTTGTACCAGACAGAGTAAGAAGGGGTAGAAAGTAGAACCTACTACATACAGAACACATTAAAAATATGATAAAAGGCACTACTTAAATCTTAAGCTTTCATGCCCTCTTTGTCTTCTAGCCGTTTCTTTTGTTTCAAGGCAGGTCTGCCTACCTGCAGCATGTTGATGTTTCCTACTGCATTCTGTCTATTATGGCATTCTGTGCTAAAGCTTCATCTAAACTGATTACTTTTTTGAGGCATGAGCTGAAACAGAACTGTGTATGAAACTGTGTTTTGGTACAAAAAGCTTTGATATCATTCCTGTACACTAAGAGGTTCAGACACTTCAGTCTTCCACAATCATTTTAGAATCCTGTAAGCTTAATAATTAGTTGAAAACAAGATATCTCAATGCCATAATAACCTCTCTGATCTCATGATGCTATGTCTGCTGTCAAAGCAATTAAAAACCATCAATCCAATGATGACATCCCCCCCAGCCCCCTTGGTGTTAAGGAGTAGAGACCATTGAATGAAGTTAGCTATACTCCCCAGCTCATCATCTGTGAGTCTGTGCTCCGTTCAGGTGAGAATATGTATACCCCACCCTCTCTGTGCAGGTACATCCCTCAAAACGCCTTCTGCAATGCACGTGTCAACAAGGACTCCCCTCTGGTCTCACTTCACCTGGAGGACAACCTCATCGACCACCATCTCATCCCAGCCACAGCCTTATCCTGTGTCCAGTCCCCTGCAGGCATCCTGCTGGAGCCTCAGAGCAGCAAGCAGCAAGAGTAGAGCTCCCTCCCCCTCTCCCACTCCTCCAACCAGTGCCCTCCCTAACACAGTCTCCCCTCTTATCTACAGAACATGGATATAACCCCTTGTCCTTGTCTTTCTGCATTTCCTTAACCTTAACACTTGCTGGCCGCTGTTGTAATGCCTGTCAGTCCTGCTTGTGCACGAAAGGTCTCATTCTCCTGGAATGCGGAACCCTGATGCTGTTCCTCTTCTCCTCTTTCACTAGACAGAACCTGCCTCCACAGGGGTGGTGATACACTGTCTTTTAGTGTGCAGGAGACTCAGTATTAATTTTTAACTTTAATAGTGTTATTACATTTTGAGCAGATACAGATTCTGATGCAATATTTTGTATTAAGAACTTTTAGAAAGCTGATACAAGTCAGGCCTGTAGATGTGTATATGTTTAAAATTTGTTCAGCCTGTAGCCTACCCTTAATCACTGCAGACAGCATAATTTGCTTAAAGGTATGTAGTGCCTGTGTGTGTATGTTTACAACCGGACAGGAACAACAGAATATACATATATAACAATGCAATAAAATGTATACTCAGAGGTCATAATTGTCAAACTGTGTTTTTTGAATGAAAGCAATGTTTATGTTTATTTACAGTAGGTGTAGCTGTTTTCCAACAATATCATAAATTTAATTTTATTTAGAATGATCACTAATTGTATTACAAAAAAGCATAGGCACAGTATAGTAGGTTAAAGGGTGTATAACTTTCAATTATAAATTGAATACTTGCTTTGTACATTGTAGGGTGTGGTGTTAACATGCTTTTCTGTAGATTTTATTGTTTTTTTACTAGTAAGGAAATGTCAAAGAAGCAGAACATTTGACAAAATAGTAATGCATTTAAAGCTTGAGTGTGCTTTCAGGACATTATCAGAACACTGATAGCATTGCTAACTCTTTGGAAAAAAAGGGAATACATTGCTTATTCAAAGAAAGCACTTACAGAATTAGCTGTTTTAAAATACTGAACCTTACAATGAATGCTGAGAATGTTTTTTGTGTTCCAGGTGGCTAGGCTGTGAGACATTGTATCTCTGTACTCTTAAAGGAGGGATTTTGTAAATACTAAACATGGCTGATTGGTTCAATGCACCATTTACAGAGCACAGAGCCTGTCTTCTTTAAGAAAAAAATAGAAATAATTACCAAACAATTTACACCCACATGACTTTCCTGTAAACGTTTACTGTAATTGCTCTGTGCAGCTCTTACCTGATAATCTATGTCTTTGTCCAGACTGAGTTGCTACATTTCAGCAGTCATGTAAGGGGCCCATTTCTCCTCTTTCCTTTTTAAATTCATCACACACAACTACACAATACCTGCACATTGTACCGAAATATTAACACATTACATTCACTAAACTAATGTCTTTTGGATGAGAGGTTTAGCCAACATCCTAACTCACTGTGGTCACTACAGAGCTCATGGCACTTATCGCAAAGAGCAGGGTGTTCCCCAACGTCCTGGCCAAAGTCCCAGTGTGGTTCTCTAAATCTGGTCATCTAATCATCCTCCCAGTTTTTACTGGCTAAATAAACTTCCCTCTCCACCTCAGCTGATGTTTGATGATCTTTCTGGTGCAAAATTGCTATTATACCTCATCCAGGCAATGGCTGAGGTAGGTCACCTCATTTTAAATGTAAAGTCCTTTGAGATCCCTCAAAAAAGATGAATGACGCTATATAAAAGCAGTTTATTGACCTACATCACACCTACACAACTACACAACATCTACTGTTCTCAACTACAAATCTCACTTACACAATTGCACATCACACCTGTACAGCTACTTATCACACAAGTACATCACATGTAAATATAGGTAACACTAACACAATTAAGTAACACACCTGCATAACTATGCAATGCCTTCACAAACACACATCAAATCTATACAGCCCTTAAAGATGCCAGTGACCACAAACACATGCACATATACATAGGTACACAAATCTCATGCACATGCATAAAGGCATGATGAAGGCTACTGAAATTAAATATATGAAAATATACTCCTATAAAAATCATATTAAAAAGACTGCGGAAAATGTGATTTAATGCAAAGACTTCTGATTTGTTAAACAATGGAGCATAATGTGCTTCTGTGCTGACTTTACATTTCTGTACCATTATGATTTGCACCACATGGATTGGAAAGACTCTGGATTTAAAATAGACTGTGTGATTATGTGTTAGGCAGCGGCTGGAACGGAGCCTCTATTGCACTCACATTTTGTTTGTGAAAGCACCCAACAACAGTTCTGTTGTGTATTCTTCACTTTCTCCTTCAAGAGGAATAAATAAAGTTTTTAGTCTGACCATTAAATCAGGGTTATGGCTTGAGAGCCTCTCCTTTTCCTTGAAGAGATGGTGTTGCCCAATACATTTCTGTCTCTATATTTCTATGCGTATAAGCTGGAAACCTGCCATATAATGTGCAGACTATTACCAGGATCCCACAGCGGTGGCTCCCTTCCACGGGGTATAGAGGTGAGGAAACTGATATGAGCTTCCTTTTCTCGATGCTCACAGCCATCCATTTACATTTACATTTATTCATTTAGCAGATGCTTTTATCCAAAGTGACGTACAAAAGTGCAAATAGTGGGCATACAACAGGCACAAGAGCAAGATGTGTACAGATCATACAATGCAGATAGTGCTGAAGCTGAGCACAAGGTCAGTGTAGCGAGACAGAGCTAATCTGGTCTGAGGTTACATACATCAAATACAGTCACTGGGACAATAAAGTGCTGCTATACTACCTAGGCAAAGGCATGCTACAAATACAACATGCTATAAATATAACATAAGAGACAGCGCTACAAGCCAAGAATCTTAGAGTTTACAAGGTCAAATGGCAATGGCGTCAGTCCAGGTA
Source organism: Megalops atlanticus (assembly GCA_019176425.1). Classification (NCBI taxonomy): domain Eukaryota; kingdom Metazoa; phylum Chordata; class Actinopteri; order Elopiformes; family Megalopidae; genus Megalops; species Megalops atlanticus. Next base: position 1,265,166 of record CM032882.1, read on the forward strand.
TAGTCTGAAGAGGTGTGTCTTTAGCCCACGTCCAGGTTGGATTGAAGGAGTTGTTCTCAGGGGGGTTGGGAGTTCATTCCACCACTGGGGGGTGATGATAGAAAAACGATGATGAGAGGAGCGTGGGCCTTTCATTCTGTTGGTGGGAGGAACGAGGCGTCTGGATGTAGCAGAGCGAAGTTGTCGAGCGGGTGTGTAGGGTAGGATGAGGTCCTGGAGGTAGGTCGGGGCAGACTTTTTTGCGGCAGAAAAGTTGGGGGACAGGGTTTTGAAGTGGATCCTGGCTTCAACCCTGAGCCAGTTGAGGGATCTCAGTAAAGGGGTGACACAGGAGAACTTTGGAAAGTTGTAGATCAGCCTAGCAGCTGCGTTTTGGATGAGCTGCAGCAGCTGAATGGTGCAGGCTGGGAGGCCTGCAAGGAGGGCATTGCAGTAGTCCAATTCAGTACTTCAGGATGATGGAGTAATGCTTCTGATGCTTCTGCCTCACTGAACTGAACTGTGGGCAGTTTTTTGAAAAAAAAAAAAAAAAAAACAGCCATTAGCTTCATGTGAGTGTACTGAAGGTTGTATTTGATTCTCTTTTGAGGTTATTGTGGTCAGATGAGTGTAATGAACGAGACAGAAGGCCCAAGTGCAGAGCTCTGGTGCTTTAATTCAGAAGGGCAAATCCTTTGGGAAAGTCAAATATCAAGCCAGGGTCAAAAAGCCAGGAGTGCAAAACAGGAATCAAAGCTAACAATCCAAATCACGAGACAAAAGGGCAAGGTCAAAAAACAGGCAAACAGGTCAAAAATCACGAGAGTAGTGGAACCAAACAAACAAGGATACCGCGGGGTAGAGCAGGCTCAATACCTCACAAAGAGGTGCCTGAACTGCAGTCCTTAAATCCCCCAGTGGTGATTACATGAATCTGCTGCAGGTGTGCTTAATATTCAGGTGACTCAGAGCGTGGGTGTGGCTGAACAGGGAGTTGGCTGGAGGCGGGTCTGACAGTACCCCCCCCTCCACGGGCGGCACCCGACGCCCCAGACAGCCGTCTGGGTGGGCGACCACGAGGCCGAGGAGCCGGACGGTCAGGGTGGGCACGGTGGAATTCCTCAATGAGGGAAGGGTCAAGGATGTCACACGCCGGAACCCATGACTGCTCCTCAGGGCCGTATCCTCCCAGTCCACCAGGTACTGTAGCCGTCCTCCACGGCGTCTGGAATCCAGGAGCGCACGGACCGAGTAGGCTGGTTCGCCGGCAACATCAAGAGGGGGGGGAGGATGGGCAGGATCAGCTGGTGGATTCATGGGACTGAAGAAAACAGGCTTTAGTAAGGAGACATGGAAGGTAGGGGCGATCCGGTACCTGGGGGGTAGCTGTAGGCGATAAGTCACAGAATTTACACGTTTAACAATCTTGAAAGGACCTATGAACTTAGGGCTGAGCTTCTTCGATGGGAGATGGAGCTTGATGTCCCTTGTCGACAGCCACACACGTTGCCCAGGGTGGAATATAGGAGTGGGGCGACGGCGACGATCTGCAAACCTTTTCTGGTTCCGGACAGCTCTTTGGAGTTGCACATGGGCCGTCTCCCACACCTGACCACTCCGCTGGAACCACTCATCCATGGCAGGAATGTTGCTGGACTCTGCTTCCCATGGGAACAATGGTGGTTGGTAGCCTAGAACACACTGGAAGGGGGTTAGTTTTAGAGAGGTATGAACAAGGGAGTTTTGAGCATATTCGGCCCATGAGAGATACCGACTCCAATCTGCTTGATTATTGGAGCAGTATTGACGTAGGTAACGTCCGATCTCCTGGTTGAGTCTCTCTGTCTGACCATTGGATTGGGGATGGTAGCCCGAGGATAGGCTGACTCTGACTCCCAAGCGCTCACAGAAGGCCTTCCAAACCCGAGAAGTGAACTGAGGTCCTCTGTCTGAGACTATGTCCTCTGGAATCCCATAAAACCTGAACACTTGGTTGAACACACATTCAGCCATCTCCATGGCTGTAGGGAGGCCTGGTAGTGGAATCAGACGGCACATCTTAGAAAAACGATCCACAATGACTAAAATGGTGGTGTAACCACCAGATTGGGGCAAGTCAGTAATGAAGTCCAGGGCTATGTGTGACCAAGGTCTATCTGGAATGGGCAAGGGTTCTAATTTGCCTGTGGGTAGGGTGCGTGAGCTCTTTGACTGGGCACAAACTGGACAGGAGAGAACAAAGTCTTTGATATCATCAGTGAGCGAGGGCCACCAGAACTTGCGGGAGATCAGCTCTGTGGTTCGTGTTATTCCTGGGTGGCCAGAGCTGAGAGAAGTGTGCACCCACTGCAGGAGCTGAGGCCGGATGTTGGCTGGGACGTAGGTTTTGTCAGGTGGTGAATCCGGTGGTCCTGGGTCTGTGTGAAGGGCATCTTGAATGGCGTCCATTATCTCCCATCTAACTGGTGCCACCACACATGACGAGGGTATGATAGTATCTGGAACAGAAGACCTGTTCGGGGCTTCGAACTGTCTGGAAAGAGCATCTGCTTTGACATTTTTTGTGCCTGGTCGGTAGGTGACAGTGAAGTTGAAACGAGTAAAAAACAGGGCCCACCTGGCTTGTCTTGGGTTAAGTCTCCTTGCTTCACGGATGTATTCAAGGTTCCTGTGATCTGTTAGCACAACAAATGGGTGAATAGCTCCCTCTAACCAATGTCTCCATTCCTCCAGGGCCAACTTTATGGCCAGTAACTCCCTGTTCCCTATGTCATAATTCCTTTCTGCTGAGGACAGTTTGTAGGAGTAGAAGGCACAGGGATACAATTTAGAGGGTGTACCATGACGTTGTGATAAAACAGCACCCACCCCTACCTCGGATGCATCCACTTCCACTACAAATGGTAGAGCTGGGTCGGGTTGCTTCAGTACAGGGGCAGTGGTGAATAACTCCTTCAGATTTTGAAAGGCAGTACGGGCCGAATCGTTCCATTGAAGAATCTTTGTGGTCTTTCGGATCAAAGCCGTGAGTGGGGCAGCTACGGAACTGAAGCTCCGTATGAAACGACGGTAGAAGTTTGCAAAGCCCATAAACCGCTGTAGATCTTTCACCGTCCTTGGTTCTGGCCAATTGCGAACAGCAGAAACCTTGCTGTCATCCATACGAACACCATCGGGAGCCAACACATACCCTAGGAAAGGGATGGAAGCTTGATGGAACTCACATTTCTCAGCTTTTGCAAACAAGCAATGTTCTCGGAGCCGCTGAAGCACCTGCTGGACATGCTGAATGTGCTCAGACAGACTGGAAGAGTAGATAAGGAGATCATCAATATATACAATCAAGAACCGATTGACCATATCACGGAAGATCTCATTCATGAAGGACTGGAACACAGCAGGAGCATTTGCTAGCCCATATGGCATTACTAGGTACTCGTAGTGCCCCCTAGTGGTGATAAAGGCAGTCTTCCATTCATCCCCTTTACGTATTCGTATGAGATTATATGCACTCCTAAGGTCCAGTTTGGTGAATATGTTGGCCTTTCGGACCTGTTCTAGGGCAGCAGGGATCAATGGGAGTGGGTAACGAAACTTTACTGTAAGGTCATTCAGGCCTCGATAATCGATACAGGGACGAAGTCCTCCATCCTTCTTTTCTACAAAGAAGAAGCTGGATGCTGCAGGAGATGTAGAAGGGCGAATTATTCCTTGTTTTAATGCCTCATCAATGTACTGATCCAGTGCCTCAGATTCAGGGATGGAAAGTGGATAAATTTTACCTCGCGGTGGTGAAGACCCAGGCAATAGATCAATGGCACAGTCCCATGAGCGGTGTGGGTGGAAGAGTGGCTGCCTCCTTCTTGCTAAAGACATCAAGGAACTCATGGTATTCTGTGGGAACATTCTCTGATTCGACAGCATTAGGACTCTCAACTGAAGTAGAACGACAAGGAAGTGCTAGGCAGGAGGAAAGACAATGTGAGCCCCAAGACACAAGTTCTCCATGACTCCATGAGATGACTGGGTTATGCAAGCACAGCCATGGATGTCCAAGCACCAGAGGATCTTTGGGGGAGGTGATAACCAGCAACTGCAGCTCTTCATGATGCAGTGCACCTACTTGTAACTGAAGATGGGAGGTTTGTTGGGTCACTGTTCCTTTCCCTAAGGGTTGGCCATCCAACGAATTGATGTACAGGGGCGGATTAATGGGCCGTAGCGGCACCTCCAGTTTTCGGGCCAGTTCTTCATCAATAAAATTGCCCGCGGCACCGGAGTCAACTAACGCTGTAAGGGATAATGAGACAGAACCACAGGAGATCAGAACTGGTACCGAAAACTGCTTGGCAGATATATTGAGCAGGGCAGATACTCTTACCAAAGTGCCAGACAGGGAACCTTTCTTAGGAGGGCGCACAGGGCATTCTCGCCGTTGATGTCCAGCTCCCCCACAGTACAAGCACAACCCCAACTGATAGCGCCGTTGGCGCTCCTCACTGGACAGTGGAGCGCGACCCAGCTGCATTGGCTCAGGATCAGTTGTAGCAGAGGAAGCTGAAGGCAGTGGTGGCGGCGTGGGTGAAACTGCAGGTAAGGGTGAGTTACCGGAATGGTTGAGCGTTGCCTCCTGCGATCACGTAAAAGGTTGTCAATGGAGATAGACATCTGAATATACTGGTCGAGACTCGATGTATCCCCACGGCAGGCAAGCTCTGTCTGAAGATCAGCATTCAGACCTCGACGATACACTGTGAGAAGGGCTGGTTCACTCCATCCACTCCCTGCTGCCAGAGTTCTGAACTCAAGAGCATAGTCAGCGGCTGAACGATGCTTCTGACGCAATTCACACAGTTGATTACCAATATCCCGTCCTGAGGCAGGGTGATCGAACACTTGCTTAAACAGAGTTATGAACTGGGTTTCCGAATTTAATGCAGTGCTGTTTTGGTGCCATAGGGCAGTCGCCCAGTCTAGTGCCCTTCCAGTTAGCAGCGAGATCACAAAATGAATCTTATCAGTCTCAGACAAGAACATCTGGGGGTTGTGGTTGATGTACATGGAGCATTGCATAAGAAAACCCTTGCACTTATCTGGATTGCCATCGTATCTTCCGGGAGTGGCAATGAATGCTGGAGAACTGGGGCCTGCACTTGCACTGGACGCCGACCCAGGATGAGCAGCAGCAGCAGCAGATGTAGATGAATCCGTCACGGGCCCTGGTATGGGTAGGTGTGGTGGGTGAGATTGCAGCAGCTGCACCAGTTCTCCTAGCCTCTCCTCTTGTCGTGTCAACAGCTCCCGAAGCTCTGCTGGGTCCATCCTAGGTGAGGTATTCTGTAATGAACGAGACAGAAGGCCCAAGTGCAGAGCTCTGGTGCTTTAATTCAGAAGGGCAAATCCTTTGGGAAAGTCAAATATCAAGCCAGGGTCAAAAAGCCAGGAGTGCAAAACAGGAATCAAAGCTAACAATCCAAATCACGAGACAAAAGGGCAAGGTCAAAAAACAGGCAAACAGGTCAAAAATCACGAGAGTAGTGGAACCAAACAAACAAGGATACCGCGGGGTAGAGCAGGCTCAATACCTCACAAAGAGGTGCCTGAACTGCAGTCCTTAAATCCCCCAGTGGTGATTACATGAATCTGCTGCAGGTGTGCTTAATATTCAGGTGACTCAGAGCGTGGGTGTGGCTGAACAGGGAGTTGGCTGGAGGCGGGTCTGACAATGAGTCTAATGTACACTTGTCAACAGGGGGAATAAAGGTTGGGGAAGCATTTAACAATTCTATCAATAACTACAATATAACAGAACAAATCATAATAAGAAAAAACTGTTAGGTGTCTGCTACACTGTTCTAATGCTTACAAATCAACAAGAAAAAAAGCTGCCATTATAGGTGAATGTTCACACCACTGACTGACCAGTGAACATTTAACTAATGCCCAACTAATTCAGACTGATGCTCATAATTAGTAATTCACCCATGAATTCCTCAGGAACTTCCTTGGTTCTACTGCTGCTGTTCTGTAATGGCTGAGGGAGCCATTTGAACCCTTGGCCCACACTGCTATCTCTACTCTGAAGGAGGACACACTACTGTGTACTGAAGTTACACATAGGTAATAATCACAGAGCCCTGAGCTCTGGCCAGCTATTCTTCCAAAGCCTCTAGCCACTTTTTCACATTTTCAAATCTCCATAATTTTTTCAAGACATTCTGAAATGCATTGAAATGCAAAACTTTTTCATTCTCTCTCCTTCAACTGCAGAAGGCCTAGAGCTCCCAGACAGAGATGGGCCAATGCAGGCTCCCTTACTCCCACACCTCACCTCACCTCACCTCTGAACTCCATCTGAGGATTCTGTTCACTGCTTTCACCAAGAATTCTTTCTCTTTTTCACATGAGGACCTGATGGGTAGAGCATAAAGCATTTTAAGGGGAATGTTGATAAAATGTTTATATCATTGCACACACAGCTTTCATTTGATACATTATATGCCTCTGGATATTTACTGAATCAGTTCAGGTTTGTCATACTGGGGACTGACTCAAAACCCTCTAATTATGAGCCCAGTTCCTTAATATCAATGAAAAATAGCAATAGTAACCCTCATAGTGATCCCAGTATCCCAAGCCTTACTTGGGACAGAGTCAATCGGATAACCAAAGCTATCATCACATTGTGTTCATCTGGAAAACTCCATCAACATATTGTGGTCCAGACCACTGAATATTTGAAACTACTGAGACTTGTAAAGTCCCATAAATGGCCCCACAGATTTAGATAATCAGGGTGATAAATGGGCTACAGACTGCAGAGAGGGGAGCAGATGAACCCTGTGCATGAAAGAAGAACTTTGATTCCAGTGTTGGACAGGATGCTCTATCTGTTAAGAGAAGCAGACCCTTTTGTAATAAACTGGATTTTTGTAAATGCAGATTATGTGTGTTTAAAATGTGGTTGAGAAGCTATGGTAAAGTCATTTATTTTTCTTTTAATATTAGTATTCTGTGAAAGTTCCACAGAGTGGGTTTTATCTTTACCATTGGTTTAGTGTTGATATAAATGTGAGATTGATCCTGGGACTCAAACAGAAAAAAAAATTACTCACTCACTCAAAGGGCATTTCAGACAAGCCACCAATATATTTTTTCTCTGTGTATCTCTCTCTTAAAATCTTGCTTTCTCTCTCTCTCAGTGGTGTGGTGAAGAAAAGGGGGGGTTGGATCAACTATTTGGCTATGACTTTAAATGACTTTCTTTTTTTCTTCTTCTTTTTTTAACCTTTGCAGGAACGTTTATCTGTGGTGTGTAAAAGAAGGTCAAGGCTCCGACTCTGCTGGCAGACCGGGGCTGACTTAAAGGGACCACGAAGGACATCCACACATCCTAAAGACACAGATAATAATATATTCAAAATATTAAAACGATACATTGAAAAATACCTTGTAGACCACAATCGGAACAATATTTGCTGCCTAAAGGTAGGATGATAGCTATTTCTTCATTCTTTACATATTATTTGTCTTCAAATGTCTGCAAAGTTTATAAAACTTAACCTTTTCTATTTTTGCGCAAGTATGAGGCAAGGCGTTTTAATTTCTAATATTTAATTGCTAGTTGTTTAATTGCCATTCACGTTTTGCATAAAGCCACAAAGCATACCCATCGTATTCAATTTCTCTTCCGAATCCTACAATATATGTGCATTTATAATTTGTATTTGTATACTCGTAAAACCTAGACGGATTTAGTAAAACAGGACAACTCACAATCGTGACTAGTTCAGTTATCAATAAGCAGTAGGCTACCGTAGATCGCAGTGCATTTTAAAACTTTTCCCCAAGACTATGAATGACTATCCGTGTCGTAGTTAGATGCAATACACACGTGATCTAAATTCAAATTATTTATGTCTAAATCAAATGCTTGTGCGGATAAATTAAATGCATAATAAATAATTTCCTTAAATTATTTCTATGATCACGCGTTCCGGGTGGTAAGCATTCCTCTGACACATGTAGTGTTTCTCTTTTATGTGTATGGCTCTCCAATGAGCCTGATTGACACACGCGGGTTTGGGACCTGGCTGACTCCCTCAGGGCCGGCGCTATGGGGGTGCTTAGGGTTGCATTGCACCCTCAGACGGACTTCAGTGCACCCCCAGTTGTCTCCCTATATCCCGATGTCTACATAGTGGACTCCTGTAATTTCATCGAGAAACCCCTTTACTGTCACCTTGGATTATTGATTTTTCCATTTAAGTGGACAGTTTTAAAATAATTTACTTAATAATAATGTAGTTTGTAGTTATAAACATTGTTGTGTTGGCTGCGTTATGGGCTATTTTTATGTCAGTCGAGATTCAGTCTGGAAAAACAGTGCTTACTCCCTGAGAGAACTTAAAATTAAGTTTTGAATGTCCAATTGCATACCTAGCCATTTGTTACAAGTGTCTTTTAGAAATGTGGAAATGTTTTACCCAGCTACAAAGCTGAGCAACTAAGTGTTGGCTTTGTTTTTTGTGTCTCCTGCCTATTTTAATTACAAATTGCATAGTCAAGTAGTGCCTTTACCATTCACAAGGGCTGTGGTCTGTTTCATTATAACCATACTGAGTCTTATGTACTGTATAATGGCTGACATGCTTTTCAACATTTTCTAGTATGCTGTATGATAGTAATTAATGGTGACACTGTCATCAGACTGATTACTGAAATCATAAGCAATACATTTAAAGTTTTAAAACACTTGAAACAGTTTTATTTTATTTATTAAAGTAACACTCTTTCAGAATTGGATAATTTTGAAATCTTCTCAAAAGATTACCCACATAATGTGACATACTCATTCTGAACAGCAAAGGGGACATTAAGCAGGTTAGACAGTATTTGTGATGTGAGTTCACCATTGTTGAAAAGGTTTACACTGTTGGGCACACAAGACAGGCTCCATGTTCAATATGCAGATGGAGAGAAAGCTTTAAAACACATAATAGCTGTTTCCCCATGGTGTTACAGTGTATATGCATTTCACAAATGCCCAGCAGCCTCAGAAGAAGCATGGCTTCTCAAGTCTGCATGCAAGATGGTTCACCCATAACCAACTTTATTGATTTCCATGAATTTATGAAACTTGTCTAGATCTGAAATACATAAGAGAAATTGAGGTACAGCTGAGATAAGTGCATGTTTTTCCATAAATCTGATGGTGCTTTAACCAAATAAAGGAACTGTTTTCCTCTTAAGAGGGCAGAGGGTAGAAGATATTAGAGCTGTTTAATGTTTTAAAAATGCATTGCAATAATGTAAAGTGTTCTGTCTGTGAAATAATAAATAAAAAACCTCCAAACTCATCAAAGAAGATGTTGAAGAAGTAAAGTGACTGGTCACTATAAATACACTGAAACGCAGGCTGGATTCCTTTCCTTTCCCCTTAGTTTTATAGTAGTTGCCACATCCCAGCCCACTGGCAGAGGGTGCACTGCTTCAAATACTGTTTTCGGGACCAAAGTCACCAAATTATAGCCAAGCTTTTTCCACACTAGTCTTTGAGTAATGCTGCTTCCCATTCTAGTCATCATCCTCTGAGGGGGAAGCTGAACAGAAGATGCTGAATGAAGATGTGTAATTCTTTATATATTCTTTATATTTATGTTCCTTGAGATTAAGTGTGGATTGTGGAAAATTTTGTTATTGTGGGGATATTGGCTTTGCAAAAGCATGAGAGACCATGTTGGGGTGATTGACTTTATGAAAGCCCTATGTGGGACTTGCCAGTTGTGTGGTTCTGAGCCTTCCTGTGGTTAAGGGTGTGGGAGTGTACTTTAAGAGGGGAAGGGGGTGAACTGCTTGTACAACACGTGGCAATGGAAATGACTTTCTTTGCTTTAGCTCTACTGGAAATGGCTGGGGCAGAACTATTTTTATGCTGATTCATCTGGCCCTGGATTGATAGCTATTAAAATCCTTTATATCTGCATTTTACTAATTGGAACAATAAACCCTCTCTGAAAAATAAAGTTTAAAAAATTGTGCAGGAATCCCCACATAGCATTTTCCTGTTAAGTGAATATCTCACAGACCATCATGGCTCCTATTATGGTGTCCAAGGGAAGTGTAGATCAGAATGCTGGTGTTTAGCAACCTCTTAAAATGAGAAATTTGCCTTTACCGGTGAATTTTTACTTATTTAATTTTTTAGTCTTTACCAATCTTGTTGCTCACAATGCTCTGATTGATTCCTAAGAAAGCACAACTCACAGTTTTGTCCATAAGACTGTGTTCATAGCTCTTTCTCTCAAAGGTCTCCTAATTACCTGAACAGAGGCTAAACTTGCTCTTGTGCTACATCATTTGTGAAAAAGCAAGTGTCCAGAATGAGCTCTGCTCTCTGCATTTTCCAGCCAAAACCATGTTTTTGACATAATTTGGTAGTTACTTTTGCATAAAAGGTCATTGTCTGTCGTCCAGCCCCAAATCTATCAAAGTCATTTTGATTTAAAAAGTATATTCTTTTTAAATCAAATAATAGCTGTTCCTGTGCTTTCCAGCAGCTCAGTTGTGTTTATGTAATATTTTACAAGCTTGTCTGTTGTCACAGGGCTTCAGAGTTTAGATGTTCTTTGCATTACTGATTACTGAAGTGACACAACAATGCTATTACAGTTTTTTACAATCATTTTCACACGTGTCTCAATACCATGTCCACGTTTTCAAAACACTTACATCCACCATATCAGTAGACTATGTGAACTAAACTGTGTATACTTTTGCCTTGCTTTGATACAAAATGCATTCAATCACCACTTCTTCCGAAATTCATGAATACCTTTCTCAGTCAATGTTCACCACCAGCAAAATTCTGTACAACTACAGCAAATTTTGCAGACATTAAGATACTCTGTTCAAAACAGTTAACTTTCAGTTCAAAACCTAATGAAATTTAGATCACTGTAGATGGAAATATGCTGCATTTTGACAGACAAATGAAACTATATGCTTGAAATAAGACAGATTATTCTGATTTTAGCAGAAAGTTTATTCAGTTTTTTTGTTTGCAGCCTTGTTACCACTTTTGTAAGTGGTCATGTTTGCGTTGAAATTTGCATGTATATAGGCAAAATATAGATGTAGTTGTTGCTGAAGAGATTTTTCCACTATTACTGCTGTATATGTAAGTCATGGGCTATCAGTGAGAGAAGGTGACCCAAGAATGCAACCAAAGTAAATTTACCACACTCAACAGTAGTATCTAAAGTATTGTGACCGTCAAAACAACAGATCAAAAAGTCTGTTCTTGGTGTCATGATAGCTACTTGGCTTCAAATATTTATGGGGTGAGGGGGATTGTAGGGGTGGATAAGATATGCTAAAGATTTTTTTCTAAAGGTTCAAGGCAAGGGAGAATGTTGCAGTAAATGTGAAAATCATAAAAATTTGACCCAAAATACAGAGTACACCATGGATCAGCATTAGGGCTACAGTAGACTTCCAGTGGTATTACTGAGGTATACTGTATCATGTGTTGTTGTTTGTAACTAGGTTACAAACAACAACACATCATAACCTAGTTGACACCAAGCAACTAGGTTAAGGAAACAAAATTGCTTGGTGTCATCTTAGACTGTAGATTGTCCTGGTCAAAACAAATTGACAAGATTGTAAACCAAATGAGTAGAGGTCTTGCCTTACTTAGGCGCTGCAGCACATACCTTACACCTGAATTAACCAAGAAGGTTATGGGTGCCTTGGTTCTAGCTCAGATGGAGTATTGTAACATCATATGGTCAAATGCCACAAAGAAACATCTGGGAAAACTTCAAGGTGGTCCAGAACAAAGCAGCATGCCTTGCTCTCAAATGTCCATATAGAACAAACATCAACAGCATGCATTCAAGTTTACGTTGGCTTAAAGTTGAAGATAGGCTAAAGGCTTCTCTACTACTCTCAACCTGGTCAATTTTAAATAAAAAGACCCCACCAAATCAATATAATCTTTTCCATAAAAGTCGCTACTCCCACACTTATAGCATACGATATGCGGTGGAAGGACGTTTTGTAGTACCAAAGGCTAATACCAATTCACTTCAACGCACAGTTATATATAGAGCAATTACATCATGGAATGAGCTGCCATCTTTTTTAACAAAAATAAATATTAAATCTACTTTTAAAAAGCGAGTAAAGAATTACCTGGGTCAGATATACACCTAATCACTGCTATTATATCAATCCTTGTTAGTGGGTGCATTTGTAGTATTTTCTTTTTTACCCGTCTTCTTTTAGTGTGTTTCACAATGATTGTGTTTTAATGCTTATCCTTCTTATTTACAGTTTTTTACAACCGTTTTCACACTTAGGTCAATACCATGGCCACTTTTTCAAAACTCTTAACACTGTGTGCTTAACAACCATGCATATGAACACATCAGTTAATCTTTCGTGCAAAATGCACTACAACCACCAAAACACTTCATAATTCACCCAAAAGTGACTCGTGCTGCCATAACTAAAGCAAATGCTCTCTCCCAGCAGACTACCTTGTCACTCAAAGTACAATGGACTGAAAAACAGAAACAACTTGAAGCATTGCAAAATGCATAGATTATGTGTTGCTGTATCCTCTGTTTTAGCATAGGTTACTGTAGTGTTGCATTTTAAAAAAAGAAAAAAAGAATGACACCTCTTTAGAGTACATATTGTAATACAAAACAAATAATTCTAAAATGTTGCAATATGTTTCATTACAGCAATATGCTAAAATTTCTGTTACTGTATAGGCCTACCACAGCACAACAAAACGCATGCAGATGTTACGTATTCATTTCCAGTGCATTAAGTTTATTGTTTATTGTTTATAGGATCCCCATTAGCCGAGCCACACAGCCCCGCTATTCTTCCTGGTGTCCCAAAAATAATCATAATAATTAAATTTTAAAAATACATTACATTGCAAGAGAAATAAAAAAAAAACTCCAAAGACACGAAAATGAATTATTTAAATAAGAAGGATAAACATTAAAACACAATCATTGTGAAAAACACTAAAAGAAGATGGGTAAAAAAGAAAATACTACAAATGCACCCACTAACAAGGATTGATATAATAGCAGTGATTAGGTGTATATCTGACCCAGGTAATTCTTTACTTGCTTTTTAAAAGTAGATTTAATTTTTATTTTTGTTAAAAAAGATGGCAGCTCATTCCATGATGTAATTGCTCTATATATAACTGTGCGTTGAAGTGAATTGGTATTAGCCTTTGGTACTACAAAACGTCCTTCCACCGCATATCGTGTGCTATAGGTGTGGGAGTAGCAACTTTTATGGAAAAGATTATATTGATTTGGTGGGGTCTTTTTATTTAAAATTGACCAGGTTGAGAGTAGTAGAGAAGCCTTTAGCCTATCTTCAACTTTAAGCCAATGTAAACTCGAATGCATGCTGTTGATGTTTGTTCTATATGGACATTTGAGAGCAAGGCGTGCTGCTTTGTGCTGGACCAGCTTGAAGTTTTCCCAGATGTTTCTTTGTGGCATATATGATGTTACAATACTCCATCTGAGCTAGAACCAAGGCACCTATAACCTTCTTGGTTAATTCAGGTGTAAGGTATGTGCTGCAGCGCCTAAGTAAGGCAAGGCCTCTACTCATTTGGTTCACAATCTTGTCAATTTGCTTTGACCAGGACAATCTACAGTCTAAGGTGACACCAAGCAACTTTGTTTCCTTAACCTAGTTGCTTGGTGTCAACTAGGTTATGATGTGTTGTTGTTTGTAACCTAGTTACAAACAACAACACATGATACAGTATACAGTAATACCACTGGAAGTCTACTGTAGCCCTAATGCTGATCCATGGTGTACTCTGTATTTTGGGTCAAATTTTTATGATTTTCACATTTACTGCAACATTCTCCCTTGCCTTGAACCTTTAGAAAAAAATCTTTAGCATATCTTATCCACCCCTACAATCCCCTCACCCCATAAATATTTGAAGCCAAGTAGCTATCATGACACCAAGAACAGACTTTTTGATCTGTTGTTTTGCCTGTCACAATACTTTAGATACTACTGTTGAGTGTGGTAAATTTACTGTAGTTGCATTCTTAGGTCACTTTCTCTCACTGATAGCCCATGACTTACATATATAGCAGTAATAGTGGAAAAATCTCTTCAGCAACAACTACATCTATATTTTGCCTATATACATGCAAATTTCAACGCAAACATGACCACTTACAAAAGTGGTAACAAGGCTGCAAACAAAAAAACTGAATAAACTTTCTGCTAAAATCAGAATAATCTGTCTTATTTCAAGCATATAGTTTCATTTGTCTGTCAAAATGCAGCATATTTCCATCTACAGTGATCTAAATTTCATTAGGTTTTGAACTGAAAGTTAACTGTTTTGAACAGAGTATCTTAATGTCTGCAAAATTTGCTGTAGTTGTACAGAATTTTGCTGGTGGTGAACATTGACTGAGAGAGGTATTCATGACTTTTGGAAGAAGTGGTGATTGAATGCATTTTGTATCAAAGCAATGCAAAAGTATACACAGTTTAGTTCACATAGTCTACTGATATGGTGGATGTGTTAAGTCTTTTGAAAACGTGGACATGGTATTGAGACGTGTGAAAATGATTGTATAAAACTGTAAATAACTCATTTTTGTGTCTTTGGAGTTTTTTTTTTTTTGATGTCTCTTGCAATTTTGATTATTATGATTCTTTATTTTTTGGACCCCAGGAAGAATAGCGGGGCTATATGGCCCGGCTAATGGGGATCCTATAAACAATAAACAATAAACTTAATGCACTGGAAATGAATACGTAACATCTGCATGCTTTTTGTTGTGCTGTGGTAGGCCTATACAGTAACAGAAATTTCAGCATATTGCTGTAATGAAACATATTGCAACATTTTAGCATTATTTGTTTTGTATTACACTATGTACTCTAAAGAGGGGTCATTCTTTTTTTCCTTTTTTAAAATGCAACACTACAGTAATCTATGCTAAAACAGAGGATACAGCAACACATAATCTATGCATTTTGCAATGCTTCAAGTTGTTTCTGTTTTTCAGTCCATTGTACTTTGAGTGACAAAGTAGTCTGCTGGGAGAGAGCATTTGCTATAGTTATGGCAGCACAAGTCACTTTTGGGTGAGTTATGAAGTGTTTTGGTGGTTGTAGTGCATTTTGCACGAAAGATTAACTGATGTGCTCATATGCATGGTTGTTAAGCACACAGTGTTAAAAGTTTTGAAAAAGTGGCCATGGTATTGACTTAAGTGTGAAAATGGTTGTAAAAAACTGTAAGCAAAGCTTGCAAAGCCTGCACCAAACTTTAACCATTCAACTTGAGAATAGGACCAAGAATGATGTCTTTGCTTGCTTTGCCTTATCTATATCAGAATTTTGGTGTAAATGGTGATACCACATTCGTCTTGCCAGAAGATTATGTAAACTGGCATTAGGGGTGAAATAGTGGATGGTCTTTCACAGGCATGATGTATAATAGCACAATTTTAGAAAAAAATGTATTTCGGTTCTTGCAGTCTATAGGCACATTTTCATCAGGTTAGTAAGAGCAGATATTTCTCCAAACAGCTATTAACCTCCACCATGTTTACTGGAAAGTTGTCTCTTCTAAAGAAAATTCCTTTGTTCAGATAATTTTCTTTGTCACCTAATTGGCTGTGTCCTCTCACCCCTCTGCTACTACTCTGTGCCCACACACCCACTCTTCACCCACTCTGCACCCATACATCCACTCTGTGCCCACTCTGCACCCACACACCCACTCTGCACCCACAGACAACACTCTGTGCCCACACATCCACCGTCACTGTCCTTTAATAAAGGTACAGTTTTTCTCAGTTGTTTTCACATATCACACATAATTTATTTGCCTCAGTTCTCAAACTATAAGCACAAAACAACACAGTGAACTGTTTCAGCAAAACTCCTGAAATATGTCAAAATGTAGTTCTGTATTTCAAACCATGCCTTCTCTAGGGCTGCTCTGGCTGTCTGATGAGGTGGAATAAGACCATAGTGGAGAAAATTAAGAAATGTGAGAGATGCAAAGGGTTGTAGGGACCTACTGTGGCATGGGATGGAGGACCTCCTGGCTGTATATAAAGTCACATTTCCCCCGTGCTGGCCAGGGACTTCGACAATGGCATGATATTATGATGTCGATTCCACATCTCCTCTGCTTAGTCAAATTAAATCCAACCTCATCAATAAAAATGTACTCTTAAGGAATGGGGTTTGCATCTAATTCAAATAGTCTCTGAAAAAGACTATATACTACATTCAATAACAGTATTAGTAAGATTGAGTAGCCAATATAGTGAAAAACATTGCAGGATCACCACACAGTGTGCAAGAACTGCACAAACTTTTGCTTCGATGAAGTTTTTCAGTTGTTTACGTAAATTTCTTTAAAATAAATGGAAATTACAGTAGTGTATTTACTTACACATATAAGTACAGTGATTCTTTTACACTTTGAGAGTTCCTCTCAAAAGCTACATGGTACACTTGCTTCATTCAAGCTTGGTTATTTTTCAAGATGTGGTCAGTTGTTGGCAGGCATACTCAGTCAATGCCTGGAAATGTTCTGATGTCATCAATAATGCAACTCCACATGTGGATTTCCTGCAGTGTGATTTCTTGAAGTGTTTGCCCAACTTTGCCTGAGTGAAGAGTTGATTTAACACCCCAACACCTGGCCTTTTTTCAATTCTGCTTAAATGAATAAATACCATAATAAACAGTGTTGAACATTACTGTAACTTGAATGAAAGATTGGTATGGTCTGCTTACAACAGTGGACATTAGGTATTCTGTAGTACAGTCATCACTGCATAGTTTACTTGCATACTTTCATTTTTAAATGTCCCAATGACAGAGGACACCATGAGGCATCTGAGATTTGGCTGTGCTCTCTGTCCAGCTTCCCTTGGCGTCAAACCATGGTGGACCACACAGTCAACCAAAGTTGCTTCGTTGTCATCAAATTTGCCCTCATTCTTCCTCCTCCTCTTTCCCTTTCCTCTTCCTCGTCTGCCTCCTCCTTGTCATTGTTATTCTCTCACCCTTTATTGTTGATTGAATAATTAAAGCATCTAGTTTTTGCACTTGTGAGGAGTGAGTGTGTTCAGTTGATAATTTAGCATTTTGAATCACAGTATTTTCTATGAGAACATAAGAGATTTGCTGTATGAATATTATACGTAAAATGATGAATTGTGTTGAGTGTTTTGGAAAAAGGTTCAATCAGTGGAACAAAAATTTGAGTGTAAACAAGTTAAACAAGAGAATTTTGTCATTCTTTTTGCATATGAACTTTTCTCATTGAGTTCATAGTACCAGTTATGCTGTGTAAGCAGCTGAAGAAAAACTGTAATAAAAAGACCATTTTTATATGGATTCCTACTGGAGTGACTATATTTTATGACACAGAAGTAAGAACTCTTATTCTGGTTTTAGCCTGAAACACATAATGACACATAGCTGAGATAGCTCACACTCCTCTTTGTGGGTGGTGGAGGTCAGGAAGTCAGGGGAGGGGATGTTTAAATGCCTGCAGATGCTCCATAAAGACAGGTTTCATCCCAACAGTGTATCTGCCTGTGAATGACTGACAGCTGTGATTGTGCTTTGTCGCTTGTTTGCTGTCTGATTGAGAGAGGTTTTTGTCATTTGGCAGCAGCTGTGTTTTGGAGAGTGTTTTTGACTGTGTGTGCCTGTGGCTGAGGCAGAGACAGTGAGAGAGTGGTGTATGGTTATCGGGATGTGGGTCTGAGCGCCAGCTGTGAGGTGGAGCAGATGTGCACAGGTCTGAACTCCAACGCAGAGGTGCACTTATGGTCAACCTCAGCGCTGTTATTAGGGTGAGATGGACTCTTCCATTGTGTTAGCTGACAGCATGTAATTCAGGCAGATTTAATTTATGTTTAAGGGTTAGGCAGAGAAACCATGGCTTTAGGCAAGCAGGCTGTCCCATCTACAATGGGAAGGAAAATCTGCGTCACTGTATCAGTCTGAAAAGCCATTTTTGGATTTATGCCCTGTAAGATGAGGTTGGTATCTTGTTGTAGATTAGGTATTAACATGGATTTGATTTATTGGAGGATGTGTGCATGATTAGATTGCAATAGCTGATTAGAGAAGAAAAAACAATATTGATTAAACAACACCAAATATATTATTTCATGTCCATGACCATTTGGTTTAAGGCACACTTCAGATGTTGCATTTAATTGTGCAGACTGATATTCTGTAATCATGAGTGGCCATATTTACCATGTTACTATGTTTCTGAGTAAAGGTGAACACATCTTATTTCCCTTTCAGTGTCAGAATCATGTTGTATCATGGTTCTGAGAACTGTAATACTGTATGTTTCTGTGTTACCAATAACACAGAAGTACCCAGAAGTAACCCAGTACATTTGTTTGAAACTGGTATCACAGTTGGTGTCCTTTTATTTCACTCATTTTCACAATTTAAAGCTGGGTGGATTGATCTGTATTTCTGTACACTGAAAATTCAGCTCTTATTTCTCAAGTCAAGAGTCAGAGAGATTTTATTGTCAGCCCATCCATAAAGTATACAGTAGGGTTGAAATAATGTTTCCCTGGGACCCATGGTACTACATTCAGACAGTGAAGGACAAAGACAATGTAAGGTGCACAGCATAAATCAGTAAATAACGAGACAATGGGTACAATAAATACAAGAAGACAATAAATGGACAAAATAACAAGACAATAAATGGATAAAGTGGCAGGCAGAAGTAGTGAGATACATAATACCTTCTTGCCCACAGACCTTTTTTCCCTCACAAGACAAGTGTTTAGAAAGAGGTCCTAAAATGACATTATGAGAGAAAATCTTATTGCTCTGCACCAGTCACATAGTGGATGTATCTGTTCTCCACATATTAACCAAACCAATGTACACAGCACTCCAGTGCCCATATAAACCAGCTACAAATGGCAGACCCACCACAAACATCCCTGTCTTCTGTCCCCCTTTTCTGCATCTTGATCACCACACATAATGTGTCTGGTCCATATCCAAACAAGTGTTTTTTTAACTTTGTTTTGGTAGGAGACATTTTACAGTATATATTTCATCATGCCCTCTACCTCTGCTGCATCTTAAACACAGATCCAGGGTGAATTGTAGTGTGCTTACATGCAACATTGTAAAATTATACTTCACTGAAAGGTGATATCTTGAGTGGCAGTACTGTAAGATGTTCTGCCAGGGGAGAAGAGTGGTCTTTAAACTGTTTCCTCTTCCTGTTTATTAGAATCAACATTGCTGCAGTTTGCTGGCTGACAAATACTCACTTTACTTTAATATTCAAGGCACTTAATGTGACTGATACCCATTGTGTAACAGTTTCAGTTGTTTCAGATAATCATTAACCCCTCCCTCCACCTCACTGCTCCCCCTGCAGGTGCTATCTGAGTGCTCAGGAACTAGTAACGGGCACATGTGGTGTCAAAGGCAAGCTCACTGTTGGGAAAAAGAGACTGGGACAACAGGCAGTAATGAATGGGTGTGTGTATTTGTGTTTTGGAGAGGGTGCTGTTTTCTGAGAACCAGAAACCAGTGTGGTTTCAGGCTGCAAATTAGAGAGTGTCCCAGCGGGAGCTGAGAGGAGCTCTGGAGCTTGAATAGCTGTGTTTTTCCCCTAACTTTGTGCCACGTGTTGGGAAATGAAAACTGGTAATGAGGGTAATGAGGAAACAGGTACTAGGTACATAATCCTCTTACATAATCTTCTAGAGTTTTCTGTTTTTTTCATTGAAGTGTTCAGATATGCGAAACCCTGGTATATTTATGGAAAATGATTTCCACTCTAAAATTAAAGATTCAATTTTAAACAGAGGTGTAGCGAAGGGCAAGAGCAGTCACCCCACCCAGCCTCGAACCCAGGCCTACGGGGTACCAAACCGCAGCTTTGACCATGACACCAAAGAGCCTGGCTCGTTGGTATGGCAGTCAGAGCACATACTCAACCGTAGTGACAGCATTCCATCACACTGCCCTCCCCTTCGGGAAGTGCGCCCATGTGCTTCACGCACAGAGGCATCCCTTGCACATTCCCCCACCGTACTTCTCCGATCCCAGGGTGCCCCACTCACTTGTGCTTCACCCATCTCCGGGGTCCCTCACACCGTGCTTCACCCATCTCTGGGGTCCCTGACACTGGGGTCAACCTAACCTGGGGGTCCTTCATACAGCTCACACACTGGGCACGCCTCCGATGGCCTCGCAGCAAGCCATCCCATCATATGTAGTGAAGGGAGAGAGCAGTCACCCCACCCGGCCTCGAACCCGGGTCTACAGGGTACCAAACTGCAGCTTTGACCACAACGTCAAAGAGCCTGGCTCATTGGTATGGCAGTCAGAGCGCATACTCAACCGTAGTGACAGCACTCCGTCACAAGAGGTCTAATTGATTATGGACATGAAAGATCCCATGCCACTTATCACAAATAATTGGGGGCACTCTGGCGTCCTGTCCATCTCAGATCTCAGGTTACCTATCTGACTCTCAACCTGGTCATCTAATCACCAACCAGCTTCATTGGCTAATTTTCCACATCGTTTGATATTGAGCACTGTTTTGCACCTGCTGTGGATCATTCAAGTATGAAATACAATATGTAAATATAATGTGTATGGATTCCATTACATGGAATGTAAAATTCAAACTAATGACATTGTCCTGAACAACAGTGTTGAGGAACAGCCTGAGGAAGGAAGCCTTGCATAATCTTGCACAATGTTTTTATCTGTCACCCTGCAGGTATATGTGTGTAAGTGCAGGCTCCATTCCATCCCATAAAACCCCACATCGTCCAGCCATGCTCACCCACTCTGCACTCCTCCTGACACTGTGTGTGGTCCACCTGCTTGCCCCCTTTTCTGCCTTGCCTTTCGAGCAGAAGGGATTCTGGGACTTTCGGATGGATGGTGACATTGGGGAGCTGATGAAGATGATGCGGGATGAAGAGGAGGGGTCAGCTGTGGAGGAGATCCCCCCTACTGAGCCTGTCTGCCCTTTCAGCTGCCATTGTCACTTACGTGTGGTGCAGTGCTCTGACTTGGGTGTGTATGTGTGTGTGTATGTGTGTGAGAGAGAGAGAGAGAGAGAGAGGCTGTGTTTGTCTATGTGCATTTGTTTGCATATGTGAAAGAAAGGGATGTTCCTCCACTTATTCTCACATTTATTTGGTGGAGCAGGGCTGCTGTGACTGATAAAAATCCGTATTAGCAGACTGTAAATATACCCTTATCAGCATTTGTGTATCTTAAACAGAGTCACAGATGATATTGTTCACAGTTGGATGTAGATAGCTATTTCAGAGCACACAATGTACATAGTGGTTATGAATGCACTGAAACATGTCTTAGAAACCCTCCTGAGTTTCAGTCAGATTCAATGGGGTGAGGTGTGCTTGCATTTTATCAGTGTTTCTCAGTTGCTCTGATTTTTAAAAAGACAGAAAAAAAACAAATTAAGCTGTAAGATTTTCTCCTTTCAACACATAACCCACACATTCAAAAAGTGGAACTCTTAATCACCAGCTCAGTTCTTGATATGCCCTTGTCATCCATAAAGTGATCAAAAGCTAATTGCTATTAAGGCAAAATGCATAATTATGATATTGTGTGGTAGCAGTAAACCTCACAAATGACCTTCCCCATATGCAAATGTGCAGCAAAAAATAGATAATAGTTGAGTGGAGACAGCGACTGTCTGTAAAAATGTGGAGCAGGCCATAGATGTTTGTAGTCATGGTCATAGGTGTGATCAGCAGCCAAAATATTTCATGATCTCAGATAATAGCAGAGCAACAATTATTGACCATACCATAAACTGAGACGTGAGACTGAAAAACAGCTGGGAAGCTCATACAGCTAATTTATAACTCAGTTATCTGAGTATTCTGTTCTGAGAACCAATAAGTTAATGTGCACAGTTATGGATATATCACATGCACTATTACAATACTTGCTAAAAACAACAGACATAATGGTGGTACTATAAGACATTATTTGCATATGCAATTTGTTATACTGTGTTTTGTATGGAAAGGTAAGTTCTCAAATGTGGTATGCCAGTAGGTTCACTGCTATGCAGATGACTCCTTGCTCAAGTGGGAAGTTTGGATTGTTTTGTCAAGAGTTTTGCACTTTTTAAATATTTTCAAAAATGTATCACAGCAATTGACTTGGACAACAAAAACCTAAAGATCTCACAATTGTTATTAATAATTATGACAACAACACTGCTTGTGATGTTTCCCCCAAATATACTTTAAAACTGTAAAAACATGTAGGCAGTGACACATTGGCACATTGATCTATGATGTTTTTGTATCCAGGTCTCACAGCTGTTCCTTATGACCTCCCCACTGACACTAGACTGCTGGACCTACAGAACAACTACATTACAGAGCTGAGAGAGAATGACTTCAAGGGCCTCAGCAATCTCTACGTAAGAGAGAAAAGGGAGAGTGGGATGGAAGAAGGGAGGGAGTGGTGAGGGGGGGATAGAGAGAAGATGAGAGGCAGGGCAAAGAAGGGGAGAAATATTTCTGTTTTTGTAGAGGTATTCTGTAAAAGTGTTTGTTCATTCTCTCACAACCCCTCCCTCCTGTTCATTCGTTTAACCTCTCACACTCCTTCCCTCTTTGACATTCGTGCTCTCACACTCCCTCTTTCCTCTACATTCACCCTCTCATACTCCCTTCCTCCTCTACATTCATCCTCTCACACTTTCTCTCTCCTGTACAGTCATCCTCCTGCGCCCCCTTCTTCAACTCAGTCCTTCCTCTCCATATTTCTTCTATCCCAATCTCATCTCCTCACTCTAATTTTCATCCCTCCTGCAGCACCATTCTGTTCTCTATTTCTTTTCCTTGGTCTCCTTATCCTCTTCCCCCTTATTTCACAGTCCAATCTCTCAGGCTCCAGTCATCTCTCTGTCTCTGCCCTCTGCTTCTCTTAGGCCTCATTGTTGAGTCAATTCTCTCTCCCTCTTTCTCAGGCTCTGGTATTGAACAATAATCAGATCTCCAGGGTCCATCCCCGTGCCTTCATGCCCCTGCAGCGCATGCAGAAACTCTACTTCTCCCACAACTATCTGACAGCCATTCCCAAAAACCTCCCCTCGTCCCTGGTGGAGCTGCGTATCCATGACAATCGCATCAGGAAGGTCGCTGAGGGTGCCTTTGCCGGTCTGGGCAACATGAACTGCATCGGTCAGGAATTTAGGCTTGTTGTCATCTACAATCTGTCAGTATTACTATCACTGCTGGTGTCACTCTTAGAATTAATATTAGCATACATACTAGCACTCATATTATCCCCTATATTTACATTAGCCTTATCATTAGTATTAAAGATAAAGCTGAGTATTAACCTGATGTCTGGAACCAAGTCTTCATTACCCTGATACTCAAAAGCAGAGACAAATACTGCTTTTGTGCTGTTGAATAAGCCTTCAAGCCAACTTCACCCCAACCTTAAAGTCACCTTCCTATCAGTATGAAAGGGTATTGCCACATGCCACCGTTTCAGCCAGGTTTGTTACTACTTTGGAGATGGTGAAGGTGGTGATAAGATGGATTACTTGCAGTATTAATGGAGCAGGCTGATTGATATGGTAGTGTGTAAAGTGTCAGCACAGCGTCATAGCATATATCAGGTATATCAGTCAACTTAGACAACTAGAAAGATAAGACAGGTTTGTTCATTTCCATATTTACAATAATTTTTTGCGTATCAAAAGTATTACGAAGCACATTTTAAATTATTTTGTGGATTCCTCTCCTTGAAAGAAAGTATTTTCCTTTTTTTAAATGGAGTCACTGGATTTTTACTTGATCATCACACCTCTGATCATACTTACACCCTTCATGAACTAATAAGAAAATGTGTCCAAACAAAAAATATACATACAGTATTCGATTTTCGACTATTCCTTCAACCTTTATGAAGTCTCTTGTGAGGTATGTCTATTACATCGTGAAAGCAAAGTGCAGCATCACAGCTGGAACCAAAACAACAAGAGTTCTTCACTCCGGCTCATTGACTTAGGCGAAGCTTGCTCAACACGTATACTGATGACTCAGCAAAAGTCCCGCAACAACTGGCATTACTTTACATGACAGTCTACAAGTCCTATTGTATGCAATTCTGTCAAACTTGTACACTAAAGAAGGACAAAATGAAAGCTACAGTCTTTCAGAAAAGGCCACCTGTCACAGAAACAGGTTACATATTACATTAGGAGTCAACCCCACCAGTTATACTTGCCAAGTTCTGTTGAACAGTACTTCACGGAACTTTGACATGGCAATACGTGCATTTGGAGTTAAATCACATAGGACAATCAATGCAAATCAAAAGCAATTTAAAGACACAATCCCAAAAGAAAACACAAAATTAATTTAAAAAACTGGAATGCTACCTGGCCTACTCTCTTGCAAACCACCTTGTGAGGGTCAAATATCCGAGAGAATAACATTACCCTATTACAGAATCAGTAGCTACAGTCTCGCTATTGAAAAATACACGCCGCCACTTCACCCTTCCTTCCTTCACCTAACACAACATATGTAATACAACAATATATATATATATATATATATATATATATATATATATATATATATATATATATATATATATATATATATATACACATTACATTTACATTTATTCATTTGGCAGCTTTTATCCAAAGCAACTTACAAGTGAGGTAGAGTACAACACAAGCAAAAAACCATAAGGAGTCAATATTAGAAGCGTTGCATGACCAGGTTTCAATGGTTGGCAAGGCAAGGTACAAACTAGCTGGTACAGCTAACGAGTGTGTTGAACCATTAGATTGCTTTTTTTATAATAGTAGGAGACAGTAGAAGTTCCTTTAGGGGGTGCTTTTTCAGGTGCTCAGCAGAAGAGCTGTGTCTTCAGATGTTTCTTGAAGACAGACAGGGGCTCGGCAGAATGAATACACACACACACACACACACACACACTATATATATATATATATATATATATATATATATATATATATATATATATATATATATATATATATATATATATATATTATATACAAAGTTGCATGCAAAAGTCGAGAGTCTTTGTGAGGATGTTTTTTGACTCACAGAAATGGGAAGGAACCCCCTTCAGAACAGTGCTTTCGAACCTGGAGCTTTTCGAGGACTCACACTCAGCTACCTTCGCATCTCTGAAGCCAGACTCACTGGGGTGCCCACAGGTACCGCTTTTGACATGGACACATTCACTCCCCTGAGCTACAGCAGTGTTATTGATCCACTCTAACCTTGCTAAACCCTAAACTTTATAATATCAGGGATTTTATATACAGCAAATTGGTTTAAATACATACAACTTCTGGTTAAAAGCTACATTCCTTAATTACTTCATCCACACTGCCAACTGTAAGATGCATGTTCTGTAATGAATTGAGCTTATTTAAAAAGCCAGCTGTAGAATACAAGTATTTTCTCTCTTTTTTACCCTGTCTCTGTCTATTTCTATTTCACACCCTTACTGTCTGTGCCCAACAGACCTCCCTGACAGTTTACGTGAGCTTCATTTGGACCACAACCAAATTCAGGCCATAGAGATGATGGACCTGAGCCGCTACACAAATCTGTACAGGTACATCCATTTCTGTGTGTGGCCAGTGCAGGTCTAGATGTGGATATTGCAGGTCTAGATGAAGATATTGCAGGTCCAAGTGTGAGTATTGCAGGGGTAACTCTGACAACTGGAGGTCTAGGCATGACTCCTACAGGTCCAGTTCAGATTTTTTTCTTTCTTCTGTCATTTTTGAACCAGACTGTTTGAGCAGGTTTGAAGAGGGAAATGGGCAACATCCGATGAGCCTGTTAACACAGAGGCAACATACTTCAGCTGCAAAACACAATATGGCAGCCTAATTTCTCATTACAGAAATGAACTGCACACCTCATCCCAAGTCATCCCAATATTTCAGCATCAACATTTTTCAGATACTAGGTCACATGGTTTTGGTCACATTTCACTGTGCATCCTTTTTTAATGTGCTCTTGCTCCAGAACAGAAGATTAAAATGTGAGCATTAATACAATTTTATTCTCAGCAAAACAACTTCATTAAGTCCAGATAAGACACATGATTTGGCAGTTGCTTTGATATACTGTAATTCTCTTAAATGTGAGCTCCTCATAAACAGTTGGGACTGTTAGCAAGAAATTGGTATTTTTAGTCCACGTCAAAGCTCTATGTAAATCACAAAGAAATACCTTCTAAATGAAAACATGGCCATAACAATAACAGAATATGCCAAAACAAAAAGAGAATAGTGTGAAAAAACACTGAAAACACTGGTGCAGTTAAATAATTTTTTTTCTGTTTTCTTAGACTGGGCCTGGGCTTTAACCATATTCGTATGATTGAGGATGGCAGTCTGTATTACCTACCTGATCTGAGAGAACTGCACTTGGAGAACAACCGGCTCAACACTATCCCTTCAGGACTGCCTAACATGAAATATCTGCAGGTGAGCCAAGCAGGGAAGCAGGTTATTCAAAATGGGAGGGGCAGCAATTGAGCTGGGTGGGGCAACAGGTCAGATGAGGCAGGGGTGAGGCAGCAGGATATACTGTTCCATCATGACTCTTTCAGTACTATCCATAATCTGGTTCTCACACATTCTGTCTCTCTTGTCTGCAGGTGGTGTACCTCCACGGCAACAACATCAGCCATGTTGGTGTCAATGATTTCTGCCCTGTGGGCTTTGGGATGAAGAGAACTTATTACAGTGCCATCAGTCTCTTTTCGAACCCCATTAACCTCTGGGAGGTGCAGCCCAATACATTCCGCTGTGTCACCGACAGGCTGGCTGTTCAATTTGGAAACTATAGGAAGTAGAGCAGGGGGAAGGAGGGCAGGAAACAGTTCAGAAAGAGAAATGAAATTACCCTAATACAACATTCAAAAGCAAGCCTGTAGTCTTGGAAAAAGAAAGTGTATGTAACAAAGAAAAGCAAGAAGAGTATATGGCAAAGCTGATGTCTTCTGTGAAATTCACACACAATAGGATGGAGGGAAACAATTTTTATCATCTCCATTACCTTCAGAACATTCAAGTACTTACTTGTGATTTTCTTTTTATAGTCTTAAGTTACAAAGCAGCCAGTCCCCTTGAAAAAGCATAATTGTGATTTTCTCCAAGTTCAGATAACAAACAACAAATTCTGATGCTGTGACATTTTTATTTTATAAACAATGTTTTAATTAATTTTATTGGTTTGATGTTTATTATTGTCATTACAGTTGTTATATTTTTCATATTTTTATCAACCTTATTACATAATTGTTATAATGGATTATAGTATGGATACTTTTTCTCCCTAGTGACCTTGCATGAGAAGTAGTGCGTATGAAAGTTCTTGAAAAATAATTGTCATGACTATTTTAATTCAAATGCTGCATGTCTTTTGTAAAACCCCTTTGAAAATGACTGTACTTATTGCTTGTGCAGGTATCTCTTTGTAATAGAGCTGAGCAAGGGAGTGAAGTTCCTAGATTATTGTTGGGTGGTGGTGGTGGGGGGGATATTAGAATACAGTTCCACTGTCAGTTGAAGGGATAATTAGATGAATGTCTACAGCTTTGCCTAAATGCATAAAAAACAATTCCTGGGACCTCCCTGCTTCTAAGGCCTACAGAAATTCAAGTCTGGCTTGTTATGCTGTAATAACAGTGAATTCTGGTTTTACACAAATTCATTCAACATCTGTTTTTTTGTGCTTTACCTTAAGGATGGCACTGGCTACAGGCTATTTACATTCAGGATAGCTGACCAAGATGCATATTGTGTACTCTGCAATGCTTCAACTGTGTGTCTTATCTGTTGCATGTGAGAATAAAGACTTTTCAGCTTCGTTTCTGCAGCAGAAAGAAGGGATGAACCTGTTTATGAAAGCATTGAGGAAGACAAAAAATGCAATAAAGACACTTTGAGTGAGTGGGACAGGGTCAGAGAAACAAGAGGATTGACTTGTGGGTGTGTTTTTCAGGTGAACTTTCACTGACATACATGGATCCTAGAACTGAATATAATTACAGCAACTGAATGGGAATGCACAGTTGAAACCAGTCACCAGGTTGCAGAACTGCAGGTTGTTAATTGCAGAATGAACCCTGTTGAATAAAACAAAATTAGAACAGAACTGAGAGTTGTAGCACAATGACCACATGTCAAACATCAGTGGACCACAATATCCTCAATAGCCATTTATCAGCAAAGCTGGAATTTGCATTTTAGTACTTAAATCATGTATGTATTTATTTTCACATGGATTCTTCAACTCATTTAAAAATACACTACATTCATTGA
Source organism: Megalops atlanticus (assembly GCA_019176425.1). Classification (NCBI taxonomy): domain Eukaryota; kingdom Metazoa; phylum Chordata; class Actinopteri; order Elopiformes; family Megalopidae; genus Megalops; species Megalops atlanticus. Next base: position 1,293,616 of record CM032882.1, read on the forward strand.
TTAAATTATTTACAATTAAATCAGGCTGTGAACCATTGCTATTGAAGGGGACCGTTAATTTATTGTTGTAATTATTCTTTCTCCACAAAAATACAAAATTTTCTACATAATTACCTACTACAGCTTTTAAGCCACAAATTCCATAAATATAGCTGCAAGTAGCGATACAAGAGCCAAGCACAATGAGGGAAGCAGGAGAAAGAATTATGATTTTAGGCCATGCAATTCAAAAGATATGTTAAAAAAATAGGAATAAGTTATATGCAATATGTGTTATAGTGCCACCTAGTGGTCAAATGACACTAAAATACTTGGGCACCCTCAGGGCATAGTCGCAAACACAGGCAACAAATTTGGTGTCAGTACACAAAGGCATTGCCGAGATATGGCCTCACTACCTGTTTGGCATCTTCGCTGTTGACTTTGTTAGCGCATTACTAGCGAATGCTTTCCATAAACAAAAAATCATGGATAACTTTTGTGTGGCATGCTCTCAATATGCTCTGACTCAATTTTCATGAAGATTGGAGAAAATTTGTGGGAGGAGTAGTGAAAAGACTGTTTTCATTAAAATTCAAAATGGCAGACAACCAAATATGGTGGAAATGAAAATTTTACATCTGTTCAACTTGACATGATCCAAGGAATCAAAAGAAATAAAGAATCATAATTCTAAGCTAAAGACATCAAAAGTTATAAGCAGAAATTCAATTGTTTTAGTTATAGCACCACCTAGGGGTGAAATGACACAAAAACTGCTTGGACACTCTCAGGACTGTGTAGGAAGTCCATATACCAAGTTTGGTGTGAAGACACAAAAGCATTGCCGAGATATGACCTCACTTCTTGTTTGGTGTCTTCGTTGTCAAACTCATTTCCATGTTACGGGCGAACGCTTTGGAATATCTGAAATATTTGGACAACTTTTGTGAGGCATGGTCTGAAGATGATATGTACCAAATTTGGTAAAGATTGGACAGAAATTGTAGAAGGAGTAGCGAAAAAACAATTTTTGTAAAAATTCAAAATGGCGGAAATACAATGTGGCGGACTTTGACAGCAATAGGTGCGTTGGACTCGGCTTGACCTAAGGAATCTAGGAAAAATGTTACCTGAACTTTGACCTGATGGTGGTGCTAGAGGGCTTGATTTACTGACCCCAAAATTGGTGAGTGGACAGCTGGTACTGTCCTCTATGAGTGTGCCAAGTTTCATAAAAAGCAGAACGGATCTATGGGCTGCCATAGACTCCCATGGCAGATGTATAATAATAATAATAAATATAGCTGCAAGCAGCAATGAAGGGGTCAAGCACCACAGGGCCACCAGATATACAACTAATCAGAACAACCCCTGAAAAAGACACCAGTCCATCACAGGGTGAACAGACACATTGACACCCACTCTTACACTCACACCTGTGGGCAATATAGTATGTCCAGTTGAAATCATCTGAATGTGTTTGGACTGTTGTAGAAAAGCAGAGTACCCAGAGGAAAACCACATGAACACAGGGATAAGATGTAAACTGAATGCAGACACACCTTGAACTAGCAAGCTCCACACTGTTAGGCAGTGGTGTTATGCATTTGCACTACCGTACTGCCCCCTGTACATATATGTCCCGCTTAAACATAAGCAGTGTCATAAAATGCAGTGTGCTTTCTTGGGACATTGCAATAAGGAATACCAATGGTGTTGGAGGAGTTCAATTTTGGCATATTTGAAAAATTCAAAATGGTGGGAAAAAACTGGCAGACAACATAATGTATTGGCCTAATAAAACATGTCCCTGATTATAAAAGGACCCCCATTGTTCAACACCTGTTTGAGGTAACACGTTTTGAAGACCAAATCTTGTTTTTATAAATAAAATCATTTGACATGAATGTAATAAAAACAAATTGAATAAAACAAGGTATGTTGATATATTTTTTATATGTTTTAAATGAAATTGCCACATTTAAATAAAAATGAAATTCAACTATTCTACTGGTATTTCTAATACCGTTCAACCATGTCCTGGTGAAAAACATCCATTGTACAGATAAATGGCACCACCTGCTGTTGTAAATGTATAATGACATTTAAATGTCTAGTCCTCGAATGTAAGACAGGCCCACTTCTCAGATTTAATTTCCAGGAAAAAACAGCATCTTTGTAATCACATTTTTAAATGAAAGAGTTTTTTTAATAAAATAAAAATGTAATTAAACTAGCTTACTGGAATTTCTAGTACCATTTAACCATGTCCGCGTAAAAAGCCAAGCGTTTTACAGGTAAATGGCGCCATCTGCTGTTTGCAATATGCAATTATATATGCAAGTATATAATGACACTTAAAAGTCTACTTCTCAAATGGAAGTCAAACCCACTTGTTCAGATGTAATTTCCAGGAAAAACACCCCCAAGCATCCAAATTTCATGAAACTTAATGTGTGTCCCTAGGCCTCTTGGTAAACACGTGTACCAAGTGTCAATAGAAAAAAAGTGTTGTAGATATATGTTCACTCCTCCTTTACGGTGCCTGCATTGTGAAATTTGTCAGTTCATTGTGGCCATATTGTTCGACCTAGCAAATATCTTTTAAAAATTGTTAATGCCAACGGGCCAAAGAAACACACAAAATTGCACCTAGATTGACTGAGAGCTCTACCAACACAAGTCTAAAGGTGTTTTTGACTGAATCCAAGACAGCCAAAAAACAAAATGGCTGACACTAATGGCATATAATTTCCTAGTTAGAATACTGTAATGTAATGATCAACAAAAAGTTTGTTTGAAATATTTGCTTTCATTCTAGAATAATCGCCATGTAAAGACTTTTTTCCTGGTATAATGCTGCAAACTGCCCAAATTTCATGAAACTTGGTGGGTGCTCAGTATTCCTCCTGGAAACAAAATGTACCAAGTTTGCTAACAATCCAACAAAGTATTGCGAAGATATGGCTCACTTGCTGTTTTAGTGTCTTCACCATCAGATTTCATTGGACCACAGTAGCCATATTGTTTCCTTCTCATCAGAGAGGTCTTAAGACGATGCATGCAAAACTTGGCAGTGATAGTGTCAACGGGGTAGGACCAGTGCGCAAAAGAAGATATTTGTAAATATTCAAATTGGGGGGAAATCCAATATGATGGCACTTGACTCGAGGGGGTGCCTTTGACTCGTCATGATCAAAGGACTCATGAGAAAGAAAAAAATTCAACCCTAGGCAAAGAGGGTGCCAAATTTCAGCAGGATCCACCAAGGGCTTCTATTGGCTGCCATTGAAAATTGCTAATACTAAGATGGCCGACAAACAAAATGGCCGACACCTACAGTTCATGATATCCCAGTTAGGGTCCTGTACTGTGATGATGCGCGAGAAGTTTGCTTGAAATATCTGCTTGTGTCTGGGAGTAATGGGTGTTTTAATACATTTTTTGGTGTTTTTCTGGTATAGCGCCCCCATGTGGCCAAATTTCATGAAACTTGGTGGGTACCCATTATTCCCCCTGCCAATGAAATGTACCAAGTTTGGCATCAATCCAACCAAGCATTGCTGAGATATGGCTCACTTCCTGTTTTGGTGTCTTCGCCATCCAATTTCATTGGACAACAGCGGCCATGTCATTTGGCCTAGCAAGTTTCTTTTGATAACCTTTGGTCAGAGCCATCTCTAGATGATACATACCAAATTTGGTGGCGATAGGATCAACGGTCTAGGACTAGTTCGCAAAAGTAGGTTTTTCAAAAAATTCATAATGGCGGAAAATCCAATATGGCGGACTTTAACGGCAATGGGTGCATTCGACTCGTCATGACCCAAGGATTCAGAGGAAAAAAAGATAACAACTCTAGGCCAAACGGTTCAAAAGTTATAAGCAAAAATGTATCTTGAAATTTGGCCTGTTGGTGGTGCTACAGAGATGCATGGATTGACCCCAAATTTGGTGCCCGGATACCTTGATCTGTCCTCTATCAACGTGCCAAATTTCATCAAAATTCACCAAGGGGTTCTATGGGCTTGCATTGACTCCCATGGCGGAAACAATAATAATAATAACTAAATATAGCCGCAAGCGGCAATCATCGGGGTCCAAGCAGAAGCGCAAAAGTTGCAACCAATGTTGGAATTAGAAGTGGTTCAGTGGCTTAAATAGGAGATATAAGAGGTGGGATTTTAGGAAACGTTAAAAATTGACACATGATATTCAGGCTCTGTCATGTCAAATTACATGTAGTCTATTTTTGAAACAGCTCAATATCCCCTTTCCAACCGATATAAAGCATGTCTAATATAAAGTCATGTAACCTTCACTGTCACTTCAATCCATGACATTTCCAAATAATTTAACCAACAAGGTAATGCAATAAAGTAACAAAACAGTCGTTTGAGAGATATATTGAATAAAACAACTTCCTATATATCTGCACTCTTGGGAATTTCAAGACATGTTCATATTAAATCACAGCATGTTTTAACCTCCAATATGTGAATATCAGACATGAACCTTCTCAAACAAAGAGGTAACCAAATACACATTTTTGGCAATGACAGTATTGCATCCACAAATATTAGAAAATTGGAATACTCCCTTGGGTTTCAATCTTCATACGTGTAAAAAGGTTTGTAACGCCTGGACTATGGATGCACAAGATTCTGAGAGCATGTGTGGATCACCTGCAAAATGAAATGGATGGCATCTTAGAAAATTTGATGATTTGATGAATCATATGAAAAAATACCTTAAGTATTACCAAATTTCAGATTTTTAGCTGAAGCGGTCGTTGAGATAGGTCTGTGGATGGAATTCTTGCATCTACAAAGATCATCAAAATTTTTTTACAACTTTTTATTGGCCATAGAGTCGTTATAGGCCACGTCTGGACATAACTTTGAAACGGAACGGAGAATCAAAATTATTTTTACAACTTTTGATGATCTGGACATCACGTAGACCAAAATTCGTGATGATCAGGATGATTGGCCTCGGACGAGTTCATTTTCCTGCCCTTTTCATGAAATCGAAATGGCGTGGAAATTTTGTTGTGGACATTGGTGTGAATGGGCCCATTTGATTTGGGAGTGTACAAGGAATCAGACCAAAAAGAATTTTTGTTCTAACCCCTGCAGTTCCTAAGATAGAAGTTAAAATGTAAATGTGCTTATTACAGCGCCCCCTTATGGTCGATTTGTGTCATATTTGGTACATAGCTTCTATGTGCCATTATGAATGAGCCTATTTATTTTCATGAAGATCAGCCATTCGCACTGGCAAATATTGACTGCTGAAGTTTGATTGGCTGTTTGGCAGCCATTTTGTTGAGCGAGCCAATTGGCACTCTAGGAAATGTGAGCAAATGGGGCCAAGTATGAGTACACCAAATTTCAGATTTTTAATTTAAGCGGTTCTTGAGATATTGCAATGTTTTAGTTATAGCGCCCCCTATGGATTAAATTTGACAAAGTTTGGTGTGCATCCAAAGAATGTGGTACTGATTGGGTGTCTCAAGTTTGATTAAGTTTGGACCTTTACATCCCAAGATATTGGCTGTAGAGTCATTATGGGCCACGCCTTAAATTTTGATTGACGTACAACTTTGAAACGGAACGGTGAATCAAAAATCTTTTTACAACTTTTTGTCAGCATGGCACATAGATGATGCATACCAAATTTCGTAAGAATCGGATGAACGGCCTCCGACTAGTTCGTTTTACTTTCACTTTCGATTTTTTGAAAATGGCGGGAAAATTTTCATGGCGCGAATTGACGGGAGGGGTTGGGTTAGATTCCAGGAATGGGCAGCTTCCAAGGAATCAGAGGAAAAAAGAATTCTTATTCTAACCCTTACGGTTCTCGAGATATGAGCAAAAACGTAAATGCACTTATTATAGCGCCCCCTACAGGCGAAAATCGGTGATTTCACTTGCGCGAGTCATTTCACCAATTTGGAATCTACGATCAAGATTTGGTGCATGTGCGACTTACGGTTTTTGCTGCCCATCGCGTTTCGCTGGAGAAAAATAATAATAGGAAGAAAAATCAGAACAAAAACAATAGGGTTCCAGCAGCTTCGCTGCTTGGACCCCTAAATAATAATAAATATAGCTGCAAGCAGCGATGAACGGGCCCAAGCACTGAGTGTGTAGCCTCGCGTGGGTTATGGCATCAGCAGATACTTTGTTATTGTTCCTGATGACTGTTTGTGACTAGTAAATGGTTGGAGAGGATTCACACTGAAGACACAAATATATTCTTATGTTATACTTTCACTTAGTGAAGGCAATTCATTCATGTTGTGTAAATTGAATCAATTTACCAGTACAGCGCACAAAACAACACAAAGACAGTTTGACCTCAGTATATTAAAGTAAATCTAATGAGGACAAATCATGGTCATTTGCGTATCTCTTAGAGGAATACTAAAATATATGGTGTGTAAGCCTTACTTCCGATTACCAGTTCGTGGCGCTATGACAATAAATCACAATTGGCATGTGCATCTGATGTCCCATAATTGAACATACATGTGAAGTTTAGGCCAAATCAAACAATGTACATCAAAGTCATGCCACATTTCCTGTTTGAGTGCAGTAACATGGTTAATTGATCGAAATTTGTTCATCTTAGTTTTCGCCATGGCAACGCCCGATCAAGATATCAATAATCCCAATAATAATTTTGTGTGACCGCGATCAAGATATCAATAATCCCTTGGTCGTAATTAAGCATCATGAACATCTTGGCGTCATGCTGACCAAATTTAGTATGAATCGGATGAATCCTCCAGGAGGAGCATTGAAAAGTTTGTTATAAATACCTCACTTCCTGCTGTCACTAGGTGGCGCTATGACAATGAATCACAATTGGGGTGTGTGGGTGATTGTGCCCCATAATTGAACATACATGTGAAGTTTCAGCCAAATCAAACCATGTACAGCGGAATTATGCCACACTTCCTGTTTGAGCGCGGTCACGTGTAAATTGATCGCCTCGCCATGGCAACACCGATTGAGATATCAAAAATCCCTTCGCAATTTAGCATCAGGAATGTCTTGGCATCATACTTACTAAATTTGGTATGAATGGGATGAATCCTCTAGGAGGAGTATTCGAAAGTTCGCTGACTGTGAAAACGCACAAAATCCAAAGTGACCAACTTCCTGTTGGGCAGAGTTAAGGGGTGTGATTGCGAAATTTGTTCATCTTAGGTAGACCAATATGCCTACCAAATTTGGTGCATGTGCGTAAAAGTGGACGCCCACAGTGAACACACTTGACAAAGGGGGCGCTAACAAAACAGCTTGCTTATTCACAATCAGATATCAATTACTTACACACTTCTATACAATGTAATATATCTTATGTCTGCTCATGTTACACACACACACACCACCACCAACAACAAACTACTTACACTATTGTTTTATACTCAGTGTTACTTATTTGCACATCCTACAATTTGTTCTAATACAGCCAGAGTATGCTGTTCTAACACTACAGGGGTTTGGTTTTCCTTCATTGCAACAGTGTGGTTACTGTAGTTCATTAAAGAAACAAATACATTCAGTAATCAAAATTTTAACTAGTTATCCTACTTACCTACATATTTTGAGTAGCTACATAATGTCTTGAGCACCATTATATCATTTTGAATATTAACATCACACTCTGTTGCTCATGATGGTTTTGCTTTCCCCCAAAAGCCATAAAAAGCAAAAGGCACTGCTAGTGGTACTTCCATATTACTGGAACGGGGTTCAACTCCTTGCAGTGCCCTTGCTTATAAAAGTGGCTAAATTCTTATGTGCAATTTCTTAAAATTTCCCACCAACACCACATAACCACAAAATATGACCAACCACTTGGTGTGGTATTGGCAAACAAACACAAATATTACTCTTATATTAATGTTCACGTGTGTCTTTGGACAATACAGACATCATTGTCATGATTCCAAATAAAAAACTAACAACAACAACAAAAGAAAACTGTTTCACATGCAAATGTCATTATGTTCAAAGACTACATACACTAACACAACACCTGTTCATGTAACCTGCAATATTACCATAACGCCTTCTGTGTGGTGTGTAAATATGCATCTCACAAATTTTCTTAATTTCTATGCAGGATGCTGAATTGTATGTAATATCTCATTTTAAGACATTGTCCTTACTTAACATGCGTGTGCTAAAATCGTTTTAAACACTTTTAAACATTGCAAGTATCAGTTCTTGTGTATCAAGTAGTCTACAAGGACATCGTTTTGGCATGTAAGTCATAATGCTCATATTCTAAACATTTTGTGCACTTCAACCTTCATAAGCGAGTGCGTAAATTGTAAAGTTAATTGCAATGTGAACAGAACCACTGTGATTTTTATTTGTTTTCCTTTGGTTTGGTTTGGTTTATTTGGTACACTGCATGTTCAATGTCATCAACAATTCATTGATCAAAAGAAAATACAAATACAAAAAAGTTACATCATCATAACGTGAGGTCACTCATGATGTGCCTGGGACAGCAGCGACTTGCCTTTACCTATAAAATAAAAGTGACGGCCCCACAGCTTAGGCTACATGCAGTAAACAGACTCGTCATACTACTATTTTACAATTGTCGTGTCCTGGAATAGAAGCTAATTTAGCAGTCCACATCACAATAGCCTGAAGTCATGGCTTTAAATCAGCTAACATAAGCCAGTAAATACAGTACAAGTACAGCTAATGTTACAGCCTCAGCCGTTTCAATGCGCTGTCAGATACCGGAGCATAAAGCACACCGTGGGCTAGCATAACATGCTAATCGTTCCTTTGAATATATTAGCTTTAATGATCGTCCAGTCTGAATTTGATAGTAACTAAACACCCATACATATTGTGTTCGTTTGAGACAGCGGTGTTTCCTATTGAATTATGTTGTGATTAAATCGACGAGTGTTGTTGATCATGACATCAGGCTACACGGTCATAGCAACAGCTAAAAGGACTCGGGTTTATCAACAGAATTATTCTTACGTGAACCAAGCAATCTGCCAAAAGTAGTACCACGAACAGGTGGGCTTTTTTAGAATAACTGTGAGATTTTCTCTGTACGCAGGCGTATGCATAGACTTAAATGTATAGTGAAATGCATTTGCGGAGCTAATTCCACGACTTGAAGCGGAATTTCCCTGCGCCATGTGCAATATTTCCACAGTTCGTCAACCTTCCTCCCAATAACGAAATTAACACAACACCACAATTAACCGAGGTAACTATACACGATGTTTGCTTCTGATAAAAGTAAGGATGCAAAATGCCTTCCGACATGGGTGAGTTCGCAACACCGCGACTCCAAGCTGAGCTTGCCTGCAACTCGTCAAAAATGTTCCAACCGGGACAGTTCGTCCGCAGTTATCCCTGACTTAAGCACCAAATTAACACAATACCACAATTAAAGGAGTTTGTTTTTTTACTAAACATGCAAAATGTCTCCAAAATCGCTGAATTGGCAACACTGCTAACGTGCTCAAAACACTTTAACAAACATGGCCGCTGTTCGACTATCTGAAGGGCTACATTCATGACGTTGCACCTCAATACAACCCCCACGCTACAACTCATTTGATTGGTTAAGCATCCTGTCATTCATCAGACTGGTGAAACTGGTCAAAAACTGCTTAGAGGTGCCCAAATTCAACCTTTACCCATGGCTACGCTGTTCAACGTATCAAAAAATACCTTTGCAGAATAAAATCAAGACATCTGTGACCACATGTACACCAAATCTGAATTGAATCCGATGAACCGTCTAGGAGCACTAGAGCTGAGATGGCTGAAAAAGCCACTCTTTCTGTTGCCAGATGGTGGCGCTATACCAGGGTGTGACTCTGGGCATGTGGATATCATCATAACCATCATAACCAAAAACCTGTGAAGTTTGAGCCGTATCAAGCAATGTATGGAGAACTTATGACAAATTCCCTTTTTGTGTGGAGAGACATATAAATTCATAGTTTTGCCATTTCAACACCATGCAAGATATCAAAATCCCTTCGCAATTTAGCATCAGGAATGTCTTGGCATCATACTGACTAAATTTGGTATGAATCGGATCAATCCTCTAGGAGGAGTATTCGAAAGTTCGGCGCCTGTGAAAACGCACAAAATCCAAAGTGACCAACTTCCTGTTGGGCAGAGTTAAGGGGTGTGATTGCGAAATTTGTTCATCTTAGGTAGACCAATATGCCTACCAAGTTTGGTGCATGTGCGTAAAATTGACGCCCACAGTGAACACATTTGACAAAGGGGGCGCTATGGAGCCCCCGTGCCACACCCAGGTCCAAGCTTTTGATAATCCCCGATGACCGCAACTTTTGATGTGTGTGCCAAATTTCATGAGTTTTCGTTCATGGCAAGCACCTCAAAAAGGCCGCCAAAGTGGAAAAATAATAATAATAATAAATATAGCTGCAAGCAGCGATGAACGGGCCCAAGCACTGAGTGTGTAGCCTCGCGTGGGTTATGGCATCATCAGATACTTTGTTATTGTTCCTAATGACTGTTTGTGACTAGTAAATGGTTGGAGAGGATACACACTCCAGACACAAATATATTCTTATGTTATACTTTCACTTGGTGAAAGCAATTCATTCATGTTGTGTAAATTGAATCAATTTACCACTACAGCGCACAAAACAACACAAAGACAGTTTGACCTCAGTATATTAAAGTAAATCTAACGAGGACAAATCATGGTCATTTGCGTATCTCTTAGAGGAATACTAAAATATTTGGTATATAAGCCTTATGTCCGATTGCCAGTTGGTGGCAATAAGACAATAAATCACAATTGGCATGTGAATCTGATTTTGCCCCAAAATTGAACATACATGTGAAGTCTGGGCCAAATCAAACAATGTACAGCGGAGTTATGCCACATTTTGTGTTTGAGCGCAGTAACATGTTAATTGATCGCCTCGCCACGGCAACGCCGATCAAGATATCAATAATCCCTTCGTAATTTAGCATCATGAACGTCTTGGCATCATGCTGACTAAAAAAATAGCTAACAAAATAGCTTGCTTATTCACAATCAGATATCAATTACTTACACACTTCTATACAATGTAATATATCTTATGTCTGCTCATGTTACACACACACACACACACCACCACCACCAACAACAAACTACTTACACTATTGTTTTATACTCAGTGTTACTTATTTGCACATCCTACAATTTGTTCTAATACAGCCAGAGTATGCTGTTCTAACACTACAGGGGTTTGGTTTTCCTTCATTGCAACAGTGTGGTTACTGTAGTTCATTAAAGAAACAAATACATTCAGTAATCAAAATTTTAACTAGTTATCCTACTTACCTACATATTTTGAGTAGCTACATAATGTCTTGAGCACCATTATATCATTTTGAATATTAACATCACACTCTGTTGCTCATGATGCTTTTGCTTTCCCCAAAAGCTTAGGCTACAGCTTAGGCTACATGCAGTAAACAGACTCGTCATACTACTATTACTTACAATTGTCGTGTCCTGGAATAGAAGCTCATTTAGCAGTCCACATCACAATAGCCTGAAGTCATGGCTTTAAATCAGCTAACATAAGCCAGCAAATACAGTGTTACAGCTAATGTTACAGCCTCAGCCGTTTCAGTGCGCTGTCAGATACTGGAGCATAAAGCACACCGTGGGCTAGCATATCATGCTAATCGTTCCTTTGAATATATTAGCTTTAATGATCGTCCAGTCTGAATTTGATAGTAACTAAACACCCATACATATTGTGTTCGTTTGAGACAGCGGTGTTTCGTATTGAATTATGTTGTGATTAAATCGACGAGTGTTGTTGATCATGACATCAGGCTACACGGTCATAGCAACAGCTAAAAGGACTCGGGTTTATCAACAGAATTATTCTTACGTGAACCAAGCAATCTGCCAAAAGTAGTACCACGAACAGGTGGGCTTTTTTAGAATAACTGTGACATTTTCTCTGTACGCAGGCGTATGCATAGACTTAAATGTATAGTGAAATGCATTTGGGAGCTAATTCCACGACTTGAAGCGGAATTTCCCTGCGCCATGTGCAATATTTCCACAGTTCGTCAACCTTCCTCCCAATAACGAAATTAACACAACACCACAATTAACCGAGGTAACTATACACGATGTTTGCTTCTCATAAAAGTAAGGATGCAGTAAATGCCTTCCGACATGGGTGAGTTCGCAACACCGCGACTCCAAGCTGAGCTTGCCTGCGACTCGTCAAAAATGTTCCAACCGGGACAGTTCGTCCGCAGTTATCCCTGACTTAAGCACCAAATTAACACAATACCACAATTAAAGGAGTTTGTTTTTTTACTAAACATGCAAAATGTCTCCAAAATCGCTGAATTGGCAACACTGCTAACGTGCTCAAAACACTTTAACAAACATGGCCGCTGTTCGACTATCTGAAGGGCTACATTCATGACGTTGCACCTAAATACAACCCCCACGCTACAACTCATTTGATTGGTTAAGCATCCTGTCATTCATCAGACTGGTGAAACTGGTCAAAAACTGCTCAGAGGTGCCCAAATTCAACCTTTACCCATGGCTACGCTGTTCAACGTATCAAAAATACCTTTGCAGAATAAAATCAAGACATCTGTGACCACATGTACACCAAATCTGAATTGAATCCGATGAACCGTCTAGGAGCACTAGAGCTGAGATGGCTGAAAAAGCCACTCTTTCTGTTGCCAGATGGTGGCGCTATACCAGGGTGTGACTCTGGGCATGTGGATATCATCATAACCATCATAACCAAAAACCTGTGAAGTTTGAGCCGTATCAAGCAATGTATGGAGAACTTATGACAAATTCCTTTTTGTGTGGCGAGACATATGAATTCATTGTTTCGCCATTTCAACACCATGCAAGATATCAAAAATCCCTTCGCAATTTAGCATCAGGAATGTCTTGGCATCATACTGACTAAATTTGGTATGAATCGGATCAATCCTCTAGGAGGAGTATTCGAAAGTTCGGCGCCTGTGAAAACGCACAAAATCCAAAGTGACCAACTTCCTGTTGGGCAGAGTTAAGGGGTGTGATTGCAAAATTTGTTCATCTTAGGTAGACCAATATGTCTACCAAGTTTGGTGCATGTGCGTAAAATTGGACGCCCACAGTGAACACATTTGACAAAGGGGGCGCTATGGAGCCCCCGTGCCACACCCAGGTCCAAGCTTTTGATAATCCCCGATGACCGCAACTTTTGATGTGTGTGCCAAATTTCATGAGTTTTCGTTCATGGCAAGCACCTCAAAAAGGCCGCCAAAGTGGAAAAATAATAATAATAATAATAAATAGGGCCCTTCGCACACTCAGTGCTTGGGCCCTAAATATAGCTGCAAGCAGCGATGAACGGGCCCAAGCACTGAGTGTGTAGCCTCGCGTGGGTTATGGCATCATCAGATACTTTGTTATTGTTCCTAATGACTGTTTGTGACTAGTAAATGGTTGGAGAGGATACACACTCCAGACACAAATATATTCTTATGTTATACTTTCACTTGGTGAAAGCGATTCATTCATGTTGTGTAAATTGAATCAATTTACCACTACAGCGCACAAAACAACACAAAGACAGTTTGACCTCAGTATATTAAAGTAAATCTAACGAGGACAAATCATGGTCATTTGCGTATCTCTTAGAGGAATACTAAAATATTTGGTATATAAGCCTTATGTCCGATTGCCAGTTGGTGGCAATAAGACAATAAATCACAATTGGCATGTGAATCTGATTTTGCCCCAAAATTGAACATACATGTGAAGTCTGGGCCAAATCAAACAATGTACAGCGGAGTTATGCCACATTTTGTGTTTGAGCGCAGTAACATGTTAATTGATCGCCTCGCCACGGCAACGCCCGATCAAGATATCAATAATCCCTTCGTAATTTAGCATCATGAACGTCTTGGCATCATGCTGACTAAAAAAATAGCTAACAAAATAGCTTGCTTATTCACAATCAGATATCAATTACTTACACACTTCTATACAATGTAATATATCTTATGTCTGCTCATGTTACACACACACACACCACCACCACCAACAACAAACTACTTACACTATTGTTTTATACTCAGTGTTACTTATTTGCACATCCTACAATTTGTTCTAATACAGCCAGAGTATGCTGTTCTAACACTACAGGGGTTTGCTTTTCCTTCATTGCAACAGTGTGGTTACTGTAGTTCATTAAAGAAACAAATACATTCAGTAATCAAAATTTTAACTAGTTATCCTACTTACCTACATATTTTGAGTAGCTACATAATGTCTTGAGCACCATTATATCATTTTGAATATTAACATCACACTCTGTTGCTCATGATGGTTTTGCTTTCCCCCAAAAGCTTAGGCTACAGCTTAGGCTACATGCAGTAAACAGACTCGTCATACTACTATTACTTACAATTGTCGTGTCCTGGAATAGAAGCTCATTTAGCAGTCCACATCACAATAGCCTGAAGTCATGGCTTTAAATCAGCTAACATAAGCCAGCAAATACAATAAATACAGCTAATGTTACAGCCTCAGCCGTTTCAATGCGCTGTCAGATAAAGGAGCATACAGCACACCGTGGGCTAGCATATCATGCTAATCGTTCCTTTGAATATATTAGCTTTAATGATCGTCCAGTCTGAATTTGATAGTAACTAAACACCCATACATATTGTGTTCGTTTGAGACAGCGGTGTTTCGTATTGAATTATGTTGTGATTAAATCGACGAGTGTTGTTGATCATGACATCAGGCTACACGGTCATAGCAACAGCTAAAAGGACTCGGGTTTATCAACAGAATTATTCTTACATGAACCAAGCAATCTGCCAAAAGTAGTACCACGAACAGGTGGGCTTTTTAGAATAACTGTGACATTTTCTCTGTACGCAGGCGTATGCATAGACTTAAATGTATAGTGAAATGCATTTGCGGAGCTAATTCCACGACTTGAAGCGGAATTTCCCTGCGCCATGTGCAATATTTCCACAGTTCGTCAACCTTCCTCCCAATAACGAAATTAACACAACACCACAATTAACCGAGGTAACTATACACGATGTTTGCTTCTCATAAAAGTAAGGATGCGAAATTCTCTTCCGACATGGGTGAGTTCGCGGGTGAACAACACGCGACTCCAAGCTGAGCTTGCCTGCGACTCGTCAAAAATGTTCCAACCGGGACAGTTCGTCCGCAGTTATCCCTGACTTAAGCACCAAATTAACACAATACCACAATTAAAGGAGTTTGTTTTTTTACTAAACATGCAAAATGTCTCCAAAATCGCTGAATTGGCAACACTGCTAACGTGCTCAAAACACTTTAACAAACATGGCCGCTGTTCGACTATCTGAAGGGCTACATTCATGACGTTGCACCTAAATACAACCCCACGCTACAACTCATTTGATTGGTTAAGCATCCTGTCATTCATCAGACTGGTGAAACTGGTCAAAAACTGCTCAGAGGTGCCCAAATTCAACCTTTACCCATGGCTACGCTGTTCAACGTATCAAAAATACCTTTGCAGAATAAAATCAAGACATCTGTGACCACATGTACACCAAATCTGAATTGAATCCGATGAACCGTCTAGGAGCACTAGAGCTGAGATGGCTGAAAAAGCCACTCTTTCTGTTGCCAGATGGTGGCGCTATACCAGGGTGTGACTCTGGGCATGTGGATATCATCATAACCATCATAACCAAAAACCTGTGAAGTTTGAGCCGTATCAAGCAATGTATGGAGAACTTATGACAAATTCCCTTTTTGTGTGGCGAGACATATGAATTCATTGTTTCGCCATTTCAACACCATGCAAGATATCAAAATCCCTTCGCAATTTAGCATCAGGAATGTCTTGGCATCATACTGACTAAATTTGGTATGAATCGGATCAATCCTCTAGGAGGAGTATTC
Source organism: Megalops atlanticus (assembly GCA_019176425.1). Lineage (NCBI taxonomy): Eukaryota > Metazoa > Chordata > Actinopteri > Elopiformes > Megalopidae > Megalops > Megalops atlanticus. The sequence goes on from CM032882.1 coordinate 1,309,594, forward strand.
GAAAGTTCGGCGCCTGTGAAAACGCACAAAATCCAAAGTGACCAACTTCCTGTTGGGCAGAGTTAAGGGTGTGATTGCGAAATTTGTTCATCTTAGGTAGACCAATATGCCTACCAAGTTTGGTGCATGTGCGTAAAATTGGACGCCCACAGTGAACACATTTGACAAAGGGGGCGCTATGGAGCCCCCGTGCCACACCCAGGTCCAAGCTTTTGATAATCCCCGATGACCGCAACTTTTGATGTGTGTGCCAAATTTCATGAGTTTTCGTTCATGGCAAGCACCTCAAAAAGGCCGCCAAAGTGGAAAAATAATAATAATAATAATAATAATAATAATAATAATAATAATAATAATAATAATAATAATAATAATAATAATAATAATAATAATAATAATAATAACGCCAACGGATACAATAGCTGCACTCAGTGCTTGGGCCCTAATAAATATAGCTGCAAGCAGCGATGAACGGGCCCAAGCACTGAGTGTGTAGCCTCGCGTGGGTTATGGCATCATCAGATACTTTGTTATTGTTCCTAATGACTGTTTGTGACTAGTAAATGGTTGGAGAGGATACACACTCCAGACACAAATAT
>CM032882.1:1310692-1326488 GCA_019176425.1 Megalops atlanticus
ATCACTGAGCTTGTGCTTTGGGATTCAAACAGAGGGCCTAGGGTTTTTGCCCAATTCACACCTAGCTAAAAGTTTTTGGGTCCTAGAGGGGGACCCCTTTTCATCAGCGATGTCATGCTTTCTATCCCCTTTTGGGAAAGGGGGTGAGGTCATTTTTAAATATCTCAGTCCCCCGATGTGAAAAAAGATGCAGCCATCACCGGGTCTTGTGCTTTTGGGGTTCGAACAGAGGCCGAATTGTTTCCCCACCTTCCCCACCTTTGCTTTGTTTCTTTATCCTGGGAGGATTCTGGGCATCAGCGGGGTCATGCTTCCCCCTTTCCCCACTGACGTGAGATGTAAATTAAAAGAGCTAACGATCACCAACTCCCGCTTTGTGACTCAAACACAGGGCCGAACTGTTCAGATTGACACCGAAGCCTTTACCCCGGGGGGTTGCTAACTTTTTCGATTCATGCCCTTTCTCCCGTCAGAGACACGGGGGATGTGAAAAATTTAAAATCGCGCCCCAGTATTGCAGAAATTAAGCAAGCAAGGATCGCGGAGCTGGAAAGCTTGGTCTTACAGGAAATGGTTTTCATTGACACCGGAGTTTTTGATACTGAGGACTTAACACTTGTACGATGTCATGCTTCTCCTTTCGACTGATGTGTATTTTTGATATTATTGTGATATTACAGCAGGCGATCGCGGAGCTCCTCATGGACTGGAAAGGGATTGCCTAATGGTATCCATTGTCCCAGTGTCTGAACCTGAGACTGCGCCACTTCACCGATGCCATGCCTCTCCCCTCCTTTCGGAGGGGCGTGAGGTAATTTTTTTTTAATATCGCGGTCCCGGCACCAGAACAGGAAGCAAGCGATCACTGAGTTTTGTGCTTCGACTCAAGAGAGTCCCTGGTGGCTTGATTGACACCCAGCTTCTGACCCTGGGAGGATTCTAACATCTGCGATCTCATGCTTTCTATTCCAGAGGGGCGTGAGGTCATTTTAAATATCTCTGCTCTGGCGATGTAGGAAGTGAGTGTGCAGCGATCACTGAGCTTGTGCTGGGATTCAAACAGAGAGGCCTAGTGGTTTCAATTCACCTAGCTATGTTTTTTGATCTAGGAGGATTCTGACATCAGCGATGTCATGCTTCTCCTTCCTATCGGAAGGCGTGAGATCATTTTAAAATCTCTGCTGGCGATGTGGGCTCCTTCTTTAGGACTCAAACTGATCTTCTAATGTTATTCCAATTGACAGAGAGTGTCTCAACCTGGGGATTTTTTACTTTGTTTCTGATCCCAGGCTTTCTAACTTCCAGTGAGGTCATTTTTAAATCGGACTGTATTGTGGAAATTAAAAGTAAGCAAGTGATTGCGATCACCTGCTTTGACTCTTGCACAGGGAAAAATGGTTTGTGACACCAAGTTTCTGATAATGGGCGGATTCTAATTTCAGCGATGTCATGTTTCTCTCTCTTCCAAGACGAGATGAGATGTGAGATGTCACAAAGTAGCTAACGATCACCGAACTCCTGCTTTGGGACTCAAACACAGTCCCGAGCAGTTCAAATTGACACCACTGCATTTCTGACCTGGGAGGATTCTTACATCAAGCGATCTCATGCTTCTCTCCCCTGTCAGGGCGTGAGATGTTTTAAATAAAGTTGCAGCGATCACTGAGTTTGTAACAGGCTTTGGGCTCCTCAGGACTGAAGGACTCCCTAATGGTATCCATTGAAACCCGAGTGTCTGAACCTGGGAGACTTCTAACATCAGCGATGCCATGCTTCTCCTCCTTTCGAGGGCGTGGGTAATTTTTTTTAAATCGCGGCGGTATTGTAAATCAAAATTAACAAGTGATCACGGAGCTGGTGCTGTGGGTCTCAGAGGGAAAAATGGTTTTTATTGAGACAGAGTTTTTTGATAATGGGAGGCTTCTAACTTGGCGATCTCATGCTTAAATCCCCTTTCGGAAGGGCTTGAGGTCATTTTTAAACCTCTCTGCTCTGGCGATGTGAAATTAAAAGTATGCAGCGATTACTCAGCTTGTGCTGTAGTATTTCAACAGAGGGCCTAGTGGTTTCTCCCTCCTAGCTATGTTTTTGATCCTAGGAGATTCTAACATCAGCGATGTTTTTATCCCCCTATCGGAAGGCGGTCATTTTAATGTGTCTGCTCTGGCGATGTGAAATTAAAGTATGCAGCGATCACTGAGCTTGTGCTTTGGGATTCAAACAGAAGGCCTAGTGGTTTTAATTCACACCCTGAGTTTTTGATCCTAGGAGGATTCTAACATCAGCGATGTCATGCGTCTCTCCCTTCCAGAAGGCGTGAGGTTATTTTTAAATATCTCGGCTACTGCCATGTGAAATTAAAAGAAGCCAGCGATCACTGAGCTTGTTCTTTGGGATTCAAACAGAGGGCCTAGTGGTTTCAATTCACTCCCTAGCTATGTTTTTGATCCTAGGAGGATTCTAACATCAGCGATGTCATGCTTTCTCCTTCCAGAGGGCGGAGACTCATTTTAAATATCTCAGCTCTGCCGATTGTGATATTAAAAGTAGCAGGCGATCCACTGAGCTTGTCTTTGGGGATTCAAACAGAGGCCTAGTGGTATGAATTCACCCTAGCTTATGTTTTTTGATCCTGGGAGGATTCTAATCAGCGATGTCATGCTTCTATCCTTTCTTCGGGGGTAGGAGGTCATTTTAAATATCTCTGCTCTGCGATGGGAAATTAAAAGTATGCAGCGATAACTGACCTTGTGCCTTGGGATTCCAACAGAGGGCCTAGTGAGTTTGAATTGAGGACTTTGTTTGTGATCCTGGAGGAGGATAACATGAGCGATGTCATGCTTCTATATCTCCTTCGGGACTGAGGTCATTTTGAAATATCTCAGCTCTGCAATGTGAAATTAAAAGTATGCAGCGATGACTGCTTTGCTTTATTCAAACAGAGGGCGTAACGGTTCAGATTGACACCTAGCCAGGTTCTGACCTTGGATGCTGCTAACTTTCACATGTCATGCTTCTCTCTCTCCTGTCAGAGGGACGTGAGATTTGAAATTGTCGCCGTATTGTGCCAGCGATCACTGAGGAGCTGCTTGGGACTCAAACACATTCCTGGTGGTATCATTGACACCGACTTTCTGAACCTGGCAGGATTCTAACTTCAGCGATGTCATGCTTCTCCCTCCTGTCAGAGGGGCGGAGATTGTTTTTTAAAAACAAGTGATCACGGAGCTGTGTGCTTTGGGTCTCAGAGGTCCAAAATAGTTTGATTGAGCAGGTGATCGGGAGGCTCTAACTTTAAGCGATCTCATGCTTAAACCCCCTGAAGAGGCGTGAGTTCATTTTTAAATATCTCTGCTATAGCGATTGAAATTAAAAGGCGATCACTGCGCTTGTGCTGATTCAAACAGAGGGCCTGCTAACTTATCCCAAGCTATGTTTGAACCTGAGGATCCTAACGTCACCGATGTCATGCTTCTCCTCCTTTAGGGGGGCGTGAGGTTTTTTAATATCTCTGCTCTAAGCGATTGTGAAATTAACAGGAAGCAAGTGATCACTGAGCTGGTGCTTTGGGTCTCAGAGGGAAAATGGTTTGATTGAGATCGGGTTTCTGTCCCTGGGAGGCTTCTAACTTCAGCGATCTCATGCTTTAAACCCCTTTCGGGGAGGCGTGAGTTCATTTTTAAGTATCTCAGCTCTGGCGATGTGAAATTAAGTATGCAGCGAACTGCTCTTGTGCTGGGATTAAGTATGCAGTTGAATTCACACCTAGCTATCACTGAGCTAACGTAGTCACCTTCTATCCCTTTCAGATTCAAACAGAGAAATTAAGGCCTCCCACTGTGGTTTGAATTCACACCTAGCTATGCTTTGTTTTGATCCTGGGAGGATTTCTAACATCAGCGATGTCATGCTTCTCTCCCTTTGGAAGGGCTTGGGGTCATTTTTAAACGAACTCCTGTCTGCTCAAACACAGGGCGAGCGGTTTGAATTTAAAAGTTTCTGACCCTGGGCTAGTACTTCGCGATGTCCTTGCCTCTCTCTCCTGTGGGATGAGATCAAACAGAGGATTGCCACGATCACTGGTTTTAGAATTCACACCCAGTGTCCTGGTGTTAAATTGACACCGACATATGACACAGGAGGATTCTAACATCAGCGATGCCATGCTTCTCCCCCCTTCCGGGGGTGTTTTTGATCGCGTTCATTTTTAAATATCTCAGCTCTGGACTATGGATTGCCTAATGGTATGGAAAGTACCTGGCAGACTGATCACGATGCCATGCTTCTCCACTCCTTTCGGGTCTCAATCAGAGGGCCTAGTTTTGAATTCACACTGGTGTTTTAGTCTCAGAGGAAAAAATGTTTTCCCAGATCCTGAGAGGCAGCTAATCAGCGATCTCATGCTTAAACCCCCTTTCGGAAGGGCGTGAGTTCATTTTTAAAATATCTCTGCTCTGGCGATGTGAAATTAAAAGTATGCAGCGATCACTGAGCTTGTGCTTTGGGATTCAAACAGAGGGCCTAGTGGTTTGGTCACACCTAGCTTTGTTTTTGATCCTGGGAGGATTCCTAACGTCAGCGATGTCATGCTTCTATCCCCTTTCCGACGGCGTGAGGTCATTTAAATATCTCAGCTCTGGCGATGTGAAATTAAAGGAAGTATGCAGCGATCACTGATCTTGTGCTTTGATTCAAACAGAGGCCTGGTGGTTTGAATTCACACTACCTTTATTTTTGAGTCCTGGGAGGATTCTAACATCAGCGATGTCATGCTTCTCTCTCCTTTCAGAGGGACTTGAGATTTGTAATTAAAAGTAGCCAGCGATGCGGAACTCCTGTGTGACTCAAACACAGGGCCGAACAGTTCAGGTTGACACAGAGTTTCTGACCCTGGGCGGCTGCTAATTCGCGATGTCAGCTCTCTCTCCTGGGGACGTGAGATGTGAAATTAAAAGATTGCCCGATCAATGATTTGTCTAGGACTCAAAAGTCCCAGTTTCGATTGACACCGACTGGGAGACTGGGAGGATTCTAACATCAGCGATGTCATGCTTCTCTCCTTCCAGAGGGCGTGAGGATTATTTTAAATATACAAGCGTATTGTGATTAAAAAGCAGGTGATCATGGGCTCCTCCTTGCGGACTGAAAGGGATTGCCTAATAGTATCCATTGAAACCCAGTGTCTGAACCTGGGAGGCTGCTAACTTCACGATCTCATGCTTCTCCTCCTTCGAAGGGCGTGAGGTTTTTAATATCGCGGTAATTTGAAATTAAAAGATGCAGTGATCACTATTGAGGCTGGTGCTTTGGGTCTCAGAGGAAAAATAGTTTTGATTGAGATCGAGTTTCTGTCCCTGGAGGCTGCTAACTTCAGCGATCTCATGCTTCAATCCCTTCGAAGGGCGTGAGTTCATTTTTAAATATCTCTGCTCTGGCGATGTGAAATTAAAAGTATGCAGCGATCACTGAGCTTGTGCTTTGGGATTCAAACAGAGGGGCCTAGTGGTTTGAATTCACACTAGCTATGTTTTGATCCTAGGAGGATTCTAACATCAGCGATGTCATGCTTCTATCCCCTTTCGGCGTGAGGTTATTTTAAATATCTCAGCTCTGGCGATGTGAAATTAAAAGTATGCAGCGATCACTGATCTTGTGCTTTGGGATTCCAACAGAGGGTGGTGGTTTCAGATTGACACCTAGCTTTGTTTCTGATCCTGGGAGGATTCTAACATCAGCGATGTCATGCTTCTCTCTCCTTTCACAGGGACTTGAGATTTGTAATTAAAAGTAACCAGCGATCACCGAACTCCTGCTTTGGGACTCAAACACAGGGCCTAACAGTTTCAGATTGACACCGAGTTTCTGACCCTGGCGGCTGTTCTAACATCACCGATGTCATGCCTCTCTCCTGTCAGAGGACGTGAGATGTGAAATTAAAAGTTGCCCCCGATCACTGAGTTAACAGTAGCTGGGGACTCAAACAGAGTCCCTGGTGGTTTTGATTGACACCGACTGTATGAGGCTGGGAGGATTCTAACATCAGCGATGTCATGCTTCTCTCCCCTTTCAGAGGGCGTGAGATTGTTTTAAATATCGCGTCGCCGTATTGTGATATTAAAAGTAGCAGGCGATCGCTGGGCTCCTCCTTGGGACTGAAAGGGATTGCCTAATGGTATCCATTGAGACCAGTGTCTGAACCTGGGAGACTGCTAACTTCACCGATGCCATGCTTCTCCCTCCTTTCGGAGGGCGTGAGGTAATTTTTAAATATCGCGGCCTGGTATTGTGAAATTAAAAGGAAGCAAGTGATCACTGAGCTGGTGCTTTGGGTCTCAGAGGAAAAATAGTTTTGATTGAGACGAGTTTCTGACCCTGGGAGGCTGCTAACTTCCAGCGATCTCATGCTTAAACCCCCTTTCGAAGGGCGTGAGTTCATTTTAAATATCTCTGCTCTGGCGATGTGAAATTAAAAGTATGCAGCGATCACTGAGCTTGTGCTTTGGGATTCAAACAGAGGCCTAGTGGTTTGAATTCACACCTAGCTATATTTTTGATCCTAGGAGGATTCTAACTTCAGCGATCTCATGCTTCTATCCCCTTTCGGAAGGGCGTGAGGTCATTTTTAAATATCTCAGCTCTGGCGATGTGAAATTAAAAGTATGCAGCGATCACTGATCTTGTGCTTTGGGATTCCAACAGAGGCCGTAATTGTTTTGATTCGCACCTAGCTTTGTTTCTGATCCTGGGAGGATTCTAACATCAGCGATGTCATGCTTCTCTCTCCTTTCGGACGGACTTGAGATGTGAAATTAAAAGTAACCAGCGATCACCGAACTCCTGCTTTGTGACTCAAACACAGGGCCTGGCAGTTCAGATTGACACCGATTTCTGACCCTGGGCGGCTGCTAACTCGCGATGTCATGCCTCTCTCTCCTGTCAGAGGACGTGAGATGTGAAATTAAAAAGTGCCCCGATCACTGAGTTTGTGCTTTGGGACTCAAACAGAGTCCCTGGTGGTTTCGATTGACACCGACTGTATGACGCTGGGAGGATTCTAACATCAGCGATGTCATGCTTCTCTCCCCTTCCAGAGGGCGTGAGATTGTTTTTAAATATCGCATCGCCGTATTGTGATATTAAAAGTAGCAGGTGATCGCGGAGCTCCTTCTTGCGGACTGAAAGGGATTGCCTAATGGTATCCATTGAAACCCAGTGTCTGAACCTGGGAGACTGCTAACTTCACCGATGCCATGCTTCTCCCCCTCCTTTCGGAGGGGCGTGAGGTAATTTTTTAATATCGCCCGGTATTGTGAAATTAACAGGAAGCAAGTGATCACGGAGCTGGTGTTTTGGGTCTCAGAGGGAAAAATAGTTTTGATTGAGATCGAGTTTCTGACCCTGGGAGGCTGCTAACTTTAGCGATCTCATGCTTAAACCCCTTTCGGAAGGGCGTGAGTTCATTTTTAAATATCTCTGCTCTGGCGATGTGAAATTAAAAGTATGCAGCGATCACTGAGCTTGTGCTTTGGGATTCAAACAGAGAGGCCTAGTGGTTTGAATTCACACCTAGCTATATTTTGATCCTAGGAGGCTGCTAACTTCAGCGATCTTATGCTTCTATCCCTTTCGGAAGGGCGTGAGGTCATTTTTAAATATCTCAGCTCTGGCGATGTGAAATTAAAAGTATGCAGCGATCACTGATCTTGTGCTTTGGGATTCCAACAGAGGCCGTAATTGTTTGATTCGCACCTAGCTTTGTTTCTGATCCTGGGAGGATTCTAACATCAGCGATGTCATGCTTCTCTCTCCTTTCCGGACGGACTTGAGATTTGAAATTAAAAGTAGCCAGCGATCACCCGAACTCCTGCTTTGTGACTCAAACACAGGGCGAACGGTTCAGATTGACACCGAGTTTCTGACCCTGGGCGGTTGCTAACTTGGGCGATGTCATGCCTCTCTCCTGTCAGAGGACGTGAGATGAAATTAAAAGTTGCCCCGATCACTGAGTTTGTGCTTGGGGGACTCAAACAGAGTCCCTAGTGGTTTCGATTGACACCGACTGTATGGCCCGCTGGGAGGATTCTAACATCAGCGATGTCATGCTTCTCTCCTTCAGGGGGCGTGAGATTGTTTTAAAATATCGCGTCGCCTTATTGTGATATTAAAAGTAGTAGGCGATCGCGGAGCTCCTCCTTGCGGACTGAAAGGGATTGCCTAATGGTATCCATTGAAACCCAGTGTCTGAACCTGGGAGACTGCCAACTCACCGATGCCATGCTTCTCCCTCCTTTCGGAGGGCGTGAGGTAATTTTTTAATATCAGCGGCCCGGTATTGTGAAATTAACAGGAAGCAAGTGATCACTGAGCTGGTGCTTTGGGTCTCAGAGGAAAAATAGTTTTGATTGAGATCGGAGTTTCTGACCCTGGGAGGCTGCTAACTTCAGCGATCTCATGCTTAAACCCCCTTTCGGAAGGGCGTGAGTTCATTTTTAAATATCTCTGCTCTGGCGATGTGAAATTAAAAGTATGCAGCGATCACTGAGCTTGTGCTTTGGGATTCAAACAGAGGCCTAGTGGTTTGAATTCACCTAGCTATGTTTTTGATCCTAGGAGGCTGCTAACTTCAGCGATCTTATGCTTCTATCCCCTTTCGGGAGGGCGTGAGGTCATTTTAAATATCTCAGCTCTGGCGATGTGAAATTAAAAGTATGCAGCGATCACTGATCTTGTGTTTTGGGATTCCAACAGAGGCCGTAATTGTTTGATTCGCACCTAGCTTTGTTTCTGATCCTGGGAGGATTCTAACATCAAGCGATGTCATGCTTCTCTCTCCTTTCCTGGACTTGAGATTTGACTCAAATTAAAAGTAACCAGAGTTTCTGACCGATCACGAACTCCTCTCTTCCTGTCTCAAACCCACAGGGCCTAGCAGTTCAGGTTGACACCAGTTTCTGACCCTGACACCCGACTTGCTAATTTTGCGATGTCATGCCTCTCTCCTGTCAGAGGGCGTGAGATGTGTTTTAAAAGTTGCCCGATCACTGAGTTTGTGCTTTGGGACTCAAACAGAGTCCCTGGTGGTTTGAATTGACACCGACTGTTTGATCGCTGGGAGGATTCTAACATCAGCGATGTCATGCTTCTCTCCTTCCAGAGGGCCTGAGATTGTTTTAAATATCTCTGCTCTGGCGATTGTGATATTAAAAGTAGCAGGCGATCGCGGAGCTCCTTCTTTGGGACTCAAACAGATTGCCTAATGGTATCCATTGGACCCAGTGTCTGAACCTGGGGACTGCTAACTTCACCGATGCCATGCTTTCCTCCTTTCGGAGGGCGTGAGGTCATTTTAAATATCTCAGCCCGGTATTGTGAAATTAACAGAAGCAAGTGATCACTGAGCTGGTGCTTTGGGTCTCAGAGGGAAACCCTGGGAGGTTTTGATCCTGGGATCTCATTCTAAACTCACGATGGGTGATTTCTCTTTTTAAATATCTCTCTCTGGAGATGTGAAATTGCTCAGCGATCACTGAGCTTGTGCTTTGATCTCAAACACAGGGCACAGTGGTTTGTTCAGATTTTTGACAGGAGAGTTTCATTTGAGGTCATTTTTAAATATCTCAGCTCTGGCGATGTGAAATTAAAAGTATGCAGCGATCACTGAGCTTGTGCTTTAGGATTCAAACAGAGTCCCTAGTGGTTTGAATTCACACCTAGCTATGTTTTGATCCTGGGAGGATTCTAACATCAGCGATAAACATGCTTCTCTCCCTTTCAGGGGGGCGGAGATTTTTTTAAATATCTCGGAAATTAAAAATTAAAAGTAGCAGGCGATCACTGGATCTCCTCCTTTGGGATTCCAAACAGATTGCCTAATGGTTCCATTGAAACCCAGTTTCTGATCCTGGGAGTTTCTAACATCAGCGATGTCATGCTTCTCCCTCCCTCGGAGGGGCAGAGGTAATTTTTAATATCGCGTGAGATTTGAAATTAAAGGAAGCAAGTGATCACGGAGCTCCTGCTTTGGCTCTCAGAGGGAAAAATAGCGGTTTGATTGAGACCGAGTTTCTGACCCTGGGAGGCTGCTAACTTCAGCGATGTCATGCCTCTCTCCCCTGTCAGAGGGCGTGAGAGATTTTAAATATAAAATTGTGAAATTAAAAGTATGCCCGATCACTGAGCTTGTGCTTTGGGACTCAAACAGAGGGCCTGGTGGGTTTGAATTGACACCAGTGTTTTGATCCTAGGAGGCTGCTAACATCAGCGATGTCATGCTTCTCTCCTTCCAGAGGGCTGAGATTTTTTTAAATATCTCTGCCCCGGTGGTGTGATTTTAAAAGGAAGCAGCGATCACTGAGCTCCTGCTTTGGGATTCCAAAGGAGGCCTAATAGTATCCATTGACCCCAGTTTCTGACCCTGGGAGGACTGCTAACACTTCAGCGATGTCATGCTTCTCCCCCTTCCGGAGGAGGGACGAGATTTTGTATCTCTGCTTAATTGTGAAACCAGGATGCAGCGATCACTCCCTGAGTGCTTTGGGTCTCAAAAACAGGGCCTAGTGGTTTGATTGACACTATGTTTTTGACCCTAGGAGGCTGCTAACTTCAGCGATCTCATGTTAAATCCCCTTTCAGAAGGGCGTGAGATCATTTAAATATTCTCTAACTCTTGTGATGTGAATTTAAAAGTCCCTACAGCGATCACTGGGCTTGTGCTGGGAGGATTCACATCAGGGATGCCTAGTAGTTTGAATTCACACCTAGTGTTTTTGATCCGCTCCTTAGGAGGATTCTAAAATTCAGGCGATGTCATGCTTCTATCCCCCTTTGGGAGGCGTGAAAGTCATTTTTAAATATCTCTGCTCCAGCGATGTGAAATTAAAAGTATGCCAGCGATCACTGAGCTTGTGCTTTGGGATTCAAACAGAGGGAAAAGGTGTTTTAAATTCGCACTAGGTTGTTTTTGAAATTGGGAGGAAGCAAACATCACGGATCTCATGCTTCTCTCTCCTTTCGGGCGGAGTTCAGATTTGGAGATTTGCTGTCCCTGGGAGGCTAAACTATCAGCGATCTCCTGCTTAAATTAACGAAGGCCTAATGGTTCATTTTTAAATAGTCACTGACCTCTTGTGCGTCAGCGATTGCCTCTCTCTGCTTTCAGGCAAACGTAATTGTTTTAATTAACACCCAGCTACTCCTGTTTTGATCTGGAGGACTCAACGTCAGCGATGTCATGCTTCTCTCTCTTCGGAAGGACGTGATGTCATTTAAATCTGGCAGGAGATGTGAAATTAAAAGGTGTGATCACTGAGCTTGTGCTTTGGCTTCAAACAGAGGGCCTAATGGTTTGAATTCAAACCCTAGTTCCTGATCCTAGGAGGCTTCTAGCATCAGCGTTTTCATGCTTCTATCCTGTCAGAGGTCATTTTTTAAATATGTGAAATTAACATTAGATGCAGCGATCACTGAGCTTGTGCTTTGGGACTGGGAAGAGGAAAAATAGTGGTTTGATTGACAGCGATGTTTCTGATCCTGGGAGGACTTAACTTCACCCGATGTCATGCTTCTCCCTCCTTCGGAAGGGCGTGAGGTCATTTTTAAATATCGCGTGCCCTTATTGTGAATTAAAAGTAAGCAAGTGATCACTGAGCTTGTGCTTTGGGTCTCAAACAGAGGAAAAATGGTTTTGAATTGAGGTCCAGTTTCTGATCCTGGGAGGCTGCTAACTTCAGCGATGCCATGCTTCTATCCCCTTTCGGAAGGGCGTGAGGTTCATTTTTTAAATATCTCTGCTCTAGCGATGTGAAATTAAAAGTATGCAGCGATCACTGAGCTTGTGCTTTGGGATTCAAACAGAGGGCCTAGTGGTTTGAATTCACACCTAGCTATGTTTTGATCCTAGGAGGATTCTAACATCAGCGATGTCATGCTTCTATCCCCTTTCGGAAGGGCGTGAGGTCATTTTTAAATATCTCAGCTCTGGCGATGTGAAATTAAAAGTATGCAGCGATCACTGATCTTGTGCTTTGGGATTCCAACAGGGCGTGGTGTTTGACTTTCGCACCTAGCTTTGTTCCTGATCCTGGGAGGATTTAACATCAGCGATGTCATGCTTCTCTCTCCTTTCCGACGGACTTGAGATTTAATTAAAAGTAACCCAGCGATCACCGAACCCTGCTTTGTGACTCAAACACAGGCCGAACAGGTTCAGGTTGACACCAGTTTCTGACCCTGGGCGGCTGCTAACTGCGATGTCATGCCTCTCTCTCCTGTCAGAGGGACGTGAGATGTGAAATTAAAAGTTGCCCCCGATCACTGAGTTTTGTGCTTGGGGACTCAAACAGAGTCCCTGGTGGTTTCGATTGACACCGACTGTATGACGCTGGGAGGATTCTAACATCAGCGATGTCATGCTCTCCCCTTCCAGAGGGGCGTGAGATTGTTTTTAAATATCGCGTCGCCTTATTGTGATATTAAAAGTAGCAGGCGATCGCGGGAGCTCCTTCTTACTGGACTGAAGGATTGCCTAATGGTATCCATTGAAACCCAGTGTCTGAACCTGGGAGACTGCCAACTTCACCCGATGCCATGCTTCTCCCTCCTTTCGGAGGGCGTGAGGTAATTTTTTTTAATATCGCGTCCCGGTATTGTGAAATTAACAGGAAGCAAGTGATCACGGAGCTGGTGCTTTGGGTCTCAGAGGGAAAAATAGTTTTGATTGAGATCGAGTTTCTGTCCCTGGGAGGCTGCTAACTTCAGCGATCTCATGTAAGCCCCCTTTCGGAAGGGCGTGAGTTCATTTTTAAATATCTCTGCTCTGGCGATGTGAAATTAAAAGTATGCAGCGATCACTGAGCTTGTGCTTTGGGATTCAAACAGAGGGCCTAGTGGTTTGAATTCACACCTAGCTATGTTTTTGATCCTAGGAGGATTCTAACGTCAAGCGATGTCATGCTTCTATCCCCTTTCGGGAGGCGTGAGGTCATTTTTAAATATCTCAGCTCTGGCGATGTGAAATTAAAGTATGCAGCGATCACTGATCTTGTGCTTTGGGATTCAAACAGAGGGCCTAGTGTTTCTGTTTGAATTCACACCTAGCTATGTTTTTGATCCTAGGAGGAAATTCTAACATCAGCGATCTTATGCTTCTCAAACCCTTTCGGAAGTTTCTGCCTGAGGTCATTTTTCGCGATCTCAGCTCTGGCGATGTGAATTAAAAGTAAGCGATCACTGATCTTGTGCCTTGGGATTCAAACAGAGGCCCTTATGGTGTTTCGATTGCACCTAGCTTTGTCTCATCCTGGGAGGATTCTAACATCAGCGATGTCATGCTTCCTTCCCTCTCTCCTTTCAAGACGGATTTTGGAGATTTGAAATTAAAAGTAACCAAGTGATCATCGCGAACTCCTGCTTTGGGACTCAAACACAGGGAAAAAAGGTTCAGATTGAGTGACAGTTTCTGACCCTGGGGCTGTTTTGCTAACTTCACCTGATGTCATGCCTCTCTCCTGTCAGAGGGATCTCGTGAGATGTGAAATTAAAAGTTGCCCCGATCACTGAGTTTGTGCTTTGGGACTCAAACAGAGTCCCTAGTGGTTTCGATTGACACCGACTTTTTGATCTGGAGGATTCTAACATCAGCGATGTCATGCTTCTCTCCCCCTTCCAGAAGGGCGTGAGATTTTAAATATTGTTTTTAAATGAAATTCGCGTCGATCATTGTGGTATTAAAAGTAGCAGGCGATCATTCTGAGCTTTTGTGCTTTGAGGACTGAAACAGGGATTGCCTAATGGTATCTGCATTGAAACCCAGTGTCTGAACCTGGGAGACTGCTAACTTCAGACAAATTAAAAGTACCAGCCATGCTTCTGAGTTTCGAAGGACAGAGGTAGGGTTTTTTTAATTTAAATATCGTAATTGTGAAATTCAACAGGAAGCAAGTGATCACGGAGCTGGTGCTTGGGTCTCAGAGGAAAAATAGTTTTGATTGAGATCGCAGTGTCTGAACCTGGAAGCTAACTTCAGCGATCTCATGCTTAAACCTTCGGGAAGGGCGTGAGTTCATTTTTAAATATCTCTGCTCTGGCGATGTGAAATTAACAGGTAGCAGAACTGATCACTGTAGCTTGTGCTTTTGGGTCAAAGGAGGCCTAGTTTTCATTGAAACCCAGCTATGTTTTTGACCCTAGGAGGCTGCTAACTTCAGCGATCTCATGCTTCTATCCCTTTCGAAAGGCGTGAGGTCATTTTTAAATATCTCTGCTCTGGCGATGTGAAATTAAAAGTATGCAGCGATCACTGAGCTTGTGCTTTGGGATTCAAACAGAGGGCCTAGTGGTTTGAATTGACCTAGCTATGTTTTTGATCCTGGGAGGATTCTAACTAATCAGCGATGTCATGCTTCTATCCTTCGGGCGTGAGGTCATTTTTAAATATCTCAGCTCTGGCGATGTGAAATTAAAGTATGCAGCGATCACTGCGCTTGTGCTTTGGGATTCAAACAGAGGCTCAGTGGTTTGAATTCACACCTAGCTTTGTTTTGATCCTAGGAGGTTCAACATCAGCGATGTCATACCTCTCTCCTTTCAGCGGGCGTGGGTAATTTTTAAATTAAAATTGAACTTAAAAGCAAACAGTGATGGTTGTGCTTTGCTTGACTCAAACAGAGGGCCTGGTAATGGTTTTGATTGACACCGAGTTTCTGACCCTTTCTTGGAGGGAGATTTGTAACATCAGATGTCATGCTTCTCTCCCCTTTCGGAAGGGCGTGAGATGTGATTTTTGAAATAGCTCCTGCGAGGGCGGAGTTCCTTAAAAGTGCAGCGATCAATGTTGTCGATTGCTTGGGTCTCAACCTGAGGACTGTTATCTTCACCGATGCCATGCTTTACTTCCTTCTGAAAACATTAATGTAATTTTTCCCTCCTTTCGCGGAGCCCAGTATTGTGAAATTAAAGCAAACAAGTGATCGCGGAGCTGGTGCTTTAGTTCAGAGGAAAAATAGTTTTGATTGAGACCGAAGT
The DNA here is from genome assembly GCA_019176425.1 of Megalops atlanticus. Taxonomy (NCBI): domain Eukaryota; kingdom Metazoa; phylum Chordata; class Actinopteri; order Elopiformes; family Megalopidae; genus Megalops; species Megalops atlanticus. The sequence goes on from CM032882.1 coordinate 1,325,714, forward strand.
TTTGAACCCTGGGAGGCTGCTAACTTCAGCGATGTCATGCTTAAATCCCCTTTCGGGAAGGCGTGAGGTCATTTTTAAATATCGCGGCTACTGCCATGTGAAATTAAAGGATGCAGTGATCACTGAGCTTGTGTTTTGGGATTCAAACAGAGACGAATTGTTTGAATTCACACCTAGTTTGTTTTGATCCTGGTGATTCTAACAACAGCGATGATGCCTCTCCTTCCAGAGGGGCGTGAGGTTATTTTAAATATCTCTACTCTGCTATGTGAAATTAAAAGAAGTCAGCGTCACCGAGATTGTGCTTGGGATTCAAACAGAGGCCGAATTGTTTCGATTGACTCTAGCTATGTTTGATCCTGGGAGGCTGACATCCAGCGATCTTATGCTATCTCCCCCTTCCGATGGTCATTTTAGATGTGAAATACCAGCAACCAAAAGTATCAGCGAACCCCTGATCTTGTGACTTAGAATTCCAACAGGGCGTAATTGTTCAGATTGACACTGGAGTGTTTTCTGATGCCGGGTGCTAACATCGCGATGTCATGCTTCTCTTCTCTTTCCTGACTTGAGATGTAAATTAAAAATAACCAACGTCCACGAACTCCTGCTTTGTGACTCAAACACAGGGCAACGTTCCAGAGTGACACCAAGTTTCGAGCTCGGCTACTAAGACAACATTCCTCTCCTGTCAGAACACGAGAGAGGGAAATTAAAAGTTTCCGGCCCACGAGTTTGTGCTTTTGGGGCCAAAAGAGTCCCTGATGGGTTTTAC